>CAWUFW010006742.1:600000-1105286 GCA_963921515.1 Calotriton arnoldi
GGCCCAGGTGTGAGCTGTATCTGCCATTGACAGAGTAGGCTTCTTCTGAAGTCAGGAAGGGCCGAGTGCAGTACTTTGAAGTGTAATCAGGGCAGGGGCACAGCTCCTCCCAAGTCGTCCTGTCAGGAAGACCCACACCTCCCCCAACCCAGGTCCTCCCAGGTCCTTTGTCCACTGGGAGCAATACACATCACACCACAGGAGAGCCATTAACAGTCAGGTGACCCTGGACAGTGTAGGAAAGGCATATTTGGCTTAGGCAGGAAAATGTAAAACTCATAAAGTGGTATTTTCAAGATAGTAATTTAAAATCCAACTTTACAACCTGGTTGTAATTTGAATGCCTATTACAATGAGCCGTTAAATCATTTGTATAGCTAGTCCCAAACTGTAGTTATGCATTATAAGGTTTTATAATGTAACCCAGCCCTTTTCTATGTGAGAGCCACTCTTGCCAGAGTGAAAAACGACCTTGGAGGTTTTTCACTGCCAGGACATGTCCAACTTTAAATATACATGTTCTACTTTTTAAATGCCATGCACCCTCCTCCTTTGCCATTTAGACCAACCAGATAGGTGACTTATAAGTATTAAAAAGGACAGTGTAGGCATGGTTAGAGGTTTATTTTTTCCTGGCTGGAATGGCAATTTACAATTACACTTCAGGCTGCAATGGCAGGCCAGAGCCATGTTTTCAGTGCTACCTTCGTGTGTGGCAAAATGAATGCGGCAGCCCACTTGTAGCATTTCATTTGCAGGCCTTAGGTACATATAGTACTAAATATAAGGCACATATAAGTACATTAAATGTGTCAAGTGTATGCCAGTTTGACCATGTTCAAAAGGGAGAACACAAGCACTTTACCATTCATTAGCAGGAGTAAAATGCCCAGAGTCCTTTAGCCAGCAAAAATGGGTTCAACACAAATAGGGTAGTGAAGGCACAACAAATCCAGGAGAATGCCACACAAAAGATGGACATTTCCAAAAGGGACATACAGCTTGAACAATAATAATGTTACTGTTTTAGGACATTTATGACTTGAAGACCCCTAGGGCACCGTATTACAATTCAAGGAGTCTCCAGAAAAGTGTAAAGGTTTATGCTAAATCTCCTCTTCATTGAGTTAACTCACATAAAAGGTCATTAATTGGACCCTGTTGTATCTAAGTATCATGAGCTTTTGATTGGTGCTCCCACTTGTCTTGTTGGATCATGTTTTAGTTTTGTGTACAGTCACATTTTGCTTACTAGTGTAACATGTGCTAAAGCCCTTCTTCCTTAGACACTGGAAGAAAACACCTTCCAAATGTATAGCTAGTCGCTCCATTGATTTGATTAAGAGGTGTCTTAAGGAGAAATATAGCATAAAAATCAATGCTCCTCTCTCATCCTTTACTCAAATTTTGTAAGATAGTCTTAATAAATGTATTCTCATGCACACTGAGCAACTATACCGGAAAATAACAATAATCCCAGGTTTCCTCCTGAACTTGCTTTTTCAAAACTAGAAACACATCCAGCTGAAAGGCACTGGAGAAAATCTTATTACCCTGATCTTAGGTCATTTTAAGTTCTTACGGCCCACAATATGAAGATTAAAGATGCTAAAACAATTTACTATGATAATTGGATTTCCAACACTTACAATGTGCCTAAAAAGCTACTCTGCATCATCAATGAACTTCAGTTTCCCACAACCATCTCTAAAGAGATTCTTTCATCTGAGACCTTATGAAAAGAACCGGTCTCATTCTTTTCCAACAAAATTTCCAATATTAAGAATTTATTAGTAATAGAATCAGTCCCTGAACCATCATTGTGTGGTATGCACTACACCTGACTCTTGTCCATTCAGTGTAAATGCTTTTGATGTTGTTTCCAGAGATTATTTTTCAGGGGTCATTGGGAGTAGATGCCATTCGGCGTCTCACTCAATCTGGGCCTTGAAACATGGCTCCATAGCCTCAGCATTTTGCTAGGTGGCGAATTATTAAATATTTTAAACAAATGTTTAACAATTGGCCAAGCCCCTGGCATGTGGAAAACAGCTGTAGTAAAACGTTTGCTACAATAAGTCTTATTTGGACTCATCAGATCTGAATATTTTCAGGCCTACAGCTTTACTTCTTTATTGGTCCATACTCCTTGATAAACTTGTTTTCAACCAACTTCAAAAATACATTTAGGATAATAGCCAACTTGAACCATATATTGCAGCCTCCAGATTGGGCAGGAGCACCAAACTAATGGTGGTATCTGTTGTGTGCCATCTCTATAGATTGGCGGCTAAAGAGGATGTTGCAGCCTTGGTGTTATTACATCTTCCAGCTGCATTAATGATCATTGGCCGTGCCCTCTTAATCCCCAGACTCGGGTCAATTGGCATGTCAAGCATGGTTTTAAAATGGCTACCCTCTTGTACCTCCCTACAAGTCCAAACTCAATGCTCTCAAATGCGGTGTGTCTATGTGTTCTATACTGCCTTTCATTTTATTTGAAATCTATATGCATCCTTTCGTTCAAATGTTATAATAAATCTGGATGAGGTTCTATATGTATGGATTTGACCCCCAAATTATCCATGAGTTTGTGAGGGATTGCCCTACTACCCTGGTTCTGTCATACGTTGGCAGAGGTTGTAAAACTGCTTGATACTGAATCCATCACAATTGAATTGACGGTTGTCCCCGTGGTGCATTCCATCCTGAATCTTTGTCTGGGGTCTCAGTAATGGGCCCCTGACTACGCCCCCTTTCCACTGTTGTGCAGAATCTGGGAACTCATTTTGATACCAATCTTTATTTTTGCCCTCATGCTTCCACAGTAACAAATACCTTCATTTGCCAGCTAAAAACAATTCAGAATATCCTTCCCTTCATTGACAACAGATTTCACATCTGCCAGGAATGCACTCGTTCAATTCTCCTCGAGTTCGGGTACCCCATCTTGTAGTTGCTCCTGCAAAATCAATCAACCCATTTCAATTAATTGAAAACGTGTCTGCAAGCTTGATTTGTACGGTGCTTAAATGCCTTCACATTTCTCTTTTACTGAAAAAAAGATCATTGGTTTCCGGTTTGTTAAATAATTGATTTCAAGGCTGTGGGTATAGTGCACAGAACTGTCTATCAATATTTCCAAAATTTTACTGCTGCTAAATTTAGCTGGTGCAGGACTTCCATAATCTAAGGTCTGCTCATTGGTCTCCTCTCACTCTCCTAGAAAGAGAACAGTCACGTTCAGTGATTGTGCTGTTTCAGTGGTGGCAACCATTAATCATTTGTTCATTGCCCATTACAGACTGTGTCCCATGACTTCAAGGCAATTGTCCATTACAGAGGGCGTCCCATGACTTCAAGGCAGCTAAGTGTTTGCATTCCTCACCACAAAGCCCCCTACAATCAGCAGTGCAATGGCTACTTGAAGTCCCTAAAACAAGGACTGATTTATTTGGTGATAAGACATTCACAGATTGATGGAATTACTGTCTTTCTCGTAGCAATTCCACCACTCAGGCCTCCGTTATTAGAATGCAATTTCTGGTCTCAGTTGTCATTCTTTGAATTTTAGCATGATTTTACAAATCCGAGTCAAGTTTCTCTAGTTTTTTTTCAAAAATTCAAACATGAATATTCTGTGGTACTTATATTTATAAAGTATGAACGATTACATTAAATGGTGAAAAGCAAATGGTTGAAGCAAAGGTACCTGTCAAAATGTCACTGGTTGAAATAATATTCATTTGTAATAGTAGTAATGAGAAATCAGTGTTCTATGATGGCTTAATGAGCTGCAGTGGTTGCAGGTGAGGTTTTCTAGTGCACCAAGGGCACTAGTGAATTCCATTATTTAACCCGCAGTGGTATGGACATGGAATAATCAAGGCTATTCCAAACTGGTCCATGTTTGTATTTCTACCAGTCACAGTAATGTTATATATTTTGACATCGTGTCAAGGTATTTAGGGCGAGCAGATGCTAAATAAGCCTTAATTTAAAAAAAACTACAATTTACAGTAGTCTTTTGTAACTTCTTTCTTTTCAGGTGCCTTGGATCTAGAAAGGTTGTATCTTTGCTTCTGTAATTTGAGGTCAGGTTTTTCTTGGGTTCAATAGTTTCAGTCTCCGCTGTAAGTGCATAGATTAGGCATGAAATTGTAGGAAGAAGAGGACCTGTATCATCTCATCGGGTGGTGCCCCAATTTGCAGAAATCATCATCCAATACAACTGGAGCCACTGATTGCAGGACCTCTGTGCCATTGAGCTGAGGCTGAAGGTGACCCCTGATTATTTCCACATGCCTCCACATACTCTTGAATCCCACAAGTGGGATAAAAGGCTACTGGTCAGTTCCACTTATGACGGAGACATGTGTGGGTGCGGCTGTGGGTAGGAAGGGTCATTGGTGCATGGTGATTATACCCACCACACTTTGCTGTATTCCTGGACAGGCTGGTCTGCCCACAACCATGGCTCACTGATCTAGTCCTAGGAAAAGTCCAACAGTCTTTTGAGGGCTGGTACGCTTCATTTCTTAAAGCAATCCCTTTAGATAAAGAGACAACTCATATCAGGGTCGAGAAACCCATTTTGCACCATCGTGGACTCAGCTAGAGGGGGAACGTTTAGCCCTGAGCTCCATGTCTAGCAAGATGCTTGTGAGGTCCGTGGGTGGTACTTTTCTAAAGAACTGAATGGAGGGGCCTTGTACCTTTGTGATTTGTGCGAGTTGGGCCTGGACCAACTCCCAATATAATAAATCATTATCTGAGTTTCAAATGCTTTCACTATTGAAGGAGGAAATAATTTTGTAGGCTCTCGACTGGACACAACAATAGGAACATGCTTCATTGGAATGGGTGTTTATATTAGGCAAAACGCCAGAGATCTAAACTAAATCCTTTTAAGGATATAACACTTCCAGCCCACATTGTAGGAGGGGAATTTAGTCATGCCTATAGGATGGTTCTAAAATTGAGAACTACTGTACCACTGGCTTACGTCCTTCACCAGATACAAATTTCATCCATTTTACCCCACTATAGCATTAGGAGATCCAGTTAAGGGGTTTAAATGGAGGTGGGTAGGAGGGGGTATTAGGCTTCACCATTTAAACGCCAAAGACCACAAGGAGCACTATAGTTTGGACCCATGAGAGCTACACAAGGTCTGCAAAAGGCAATGTGGTCAAAATATCACAAACAAATATGGGGCAGTGGTGTCCTTCATGAAGATTGCACAACAGAATATTGACTACAAAAATATTGTGGTACAAAAAAATCATTGTCAAAATAACAACAACAAAATATAAAGAATAAAAATGTCAAATACCAAAATAGCGTGGCCCAAAATATTGATATTATACTGAATAAGTATATACATTTGATTGTAATTAACATTATTGTAATTTAGATGAAGGATAAATTATTTTTTAATTCAATATATCAAAAGAAACAATGTACATAATAACAGAAACATTTTGTTATCTTAAAAAAATATTCTTAAAATATACATGTAACTTTAAAATAACATTATCAACTAAATATAACACAATTTATGTAAGTATAATTATTAATACATTAAAAATCATTTGCCATTTCTTAAACCATTCCAAATAATATTTACAAATTTGCAACAACTTTGTTTAAATATTAAAGCAAATAGCAAAAAAATGTAAATAAAAAAACACAAAAGAATAATAATAAAAAGTAATATTATACATTAGAAACATATACATTTAAATTAAATATGCTTTGAACATCTTAAAAAAATTCCACGGTGAAGTAACATCTAACGTAACTCCAATCCAAAATCATTAACATAATCAATTTAAAAAACTACTCAAATACACTAGTATGACTACACTCCTACCAACGTTAAGAAAATGCATTCATTGTGTGTGTGGGTCAGATTTTCTAACTCCAATCTAACAAACATTGGGAGAGGTGCATATATTGCCAGGAGATCAAATTTAATATTCTAACAATCAAACAAATATTTGGAAAAGTTCATACATTGAGGGAGGTCAGATTCACTGTACCCAAATAATGAGTGAGTCTTCATTTAATTGTTTGAGGCATAATTGATGTAAAGGGTCATCTATGGCGGCCCTTGCTGGGGTTGTTGCCAGCACAAGATGGTCAGTCTAGCTTGAGAGAGGCCTGCAATGTTATTTGTTTTCCATTTTTTAAAGTTCACTAAATCCACCTTTGTAGTATGCAATTAACATACAAATGGCTTTTGTACTTAGTAGATTTACGTTTCTCACACAGCTCAGAGCATAAAAAATATTAACTTCCCTTATTATTTTCACAATTTGAGCACAATTGGCCCGATTCTCAAAAATAGTCACTTTAACGAGTACCTCTGTGCAGGAATGCAGATCTACCACATTTGCCTAGTCACACAACTTTCCACAGCATGCTTGGAAAGTAACGCCAGTTGCATCTTTCAATGCCAAGGGCCTCTAACCTGTACTGTAATAAATGGTACTTATGTTCAGTGAAAAACATTCCGAGCTTCTAATATTATTGGTGCTGTATTCGTGATCATAGCAGAAAAGATTACATTAGTCGCCACATATGCAATATTACCAGCAGTGGTCACCTCAGGTCACCAGGCCGCAATGTAAAAAAGGTTTTGTCAAATCAAATCAAAATAAGTTTTATTCAATTTTTTTGTTAAAAACCATAAAAGCATACAACACAATACATAATATCATAAAAAGATATAAAAAACAAATGTGCTAAAATCACGTTATGGTCATCGAGTGCAAACAGCGCAAAGAGTACAAGTTCAGCAAATCATAACAGAGTCATTATAGAAATTCGAGGTCTTCCTGTAAGTTTATCCGCGCCCATAAATAATTTGCCATAAAAGCATATAAACCCGATGCATAATACCATAAAAAGGCATTAAAAACAAATTACCTACGATCACATTATGGTCATCAAATGCAAGCAGCACAAAGAATACAAATTCAGCTAATGATATCAGAGTCATTATGGCTGTTCAAGGTGTTCCTGCAATTTATCACCGCCCATATATAAGTTGCCATGATACTGCAAGTAGGCGAATAGAGAAAGTAGGTAAAGATTGCAGAAGCAAGTATGCAGGACAACACTGTACAAAATGTTGCTCTTTCAACGTAGGTAATATTACACTCTTCCTCATAGCTTTGTAAAATTTGCCGGAAAAAAAACATATGCATTGTACTTTGGTCTGACAAATTTTCATATGGGGCATTTTACTAATGTCACAGACCAATCGTTTATAGTTGAAAAGCTGGCCAATCACTAGAATATGTCCAGTCTAAAATGGATTAAGACAAAACTGTGTCGGGCATTGTGCACAAACCTGAGATATGGTTGTATATCCTAAGGGACCAACATCATGTGGTTTTTAAGAACACTTGGCTTTAAAAATTCTGCGGACAATCTTAAATCCCCCAGCAAGGTGAAGCACCCCCTTTTAACTCCTTTCTGCTAGTGTGCTCCAGTGTTTCAGGTAGGTCAAAATATTAAGGATGACCAAGGTCTAGGCAAAACAATTTAATATATTTTAACCAGGGAATTTGGAGAATAGAAGAAGATTTAAGACAATCTCCAATGACCTCTCAGTTAAGCCTGGTATGCTCAGAGGACCAAATCTTGGGCTACAGTAAGATAGGCTGAATTCTGGCCATGCCTGTTAAAAAGAAGGCCCCAAAATCAGAGTGGCAGACAAAAGACAAACAACTCTTTGGTACAGAGAGAAGATTTTTAAAAAAAAAAGCATTTTCTACCAATTGTAGTGTGTGGCTACTTCTGTATCCCCAGACTCCTGCCCTACAAAGGGCAGTCGACAAACACTTGGCTTTAAAAATAGTTAACCACTCGTTAGGGGGCTTTTTGACAAGTTTTGTCACAAAATTGGCCAACGCTGTGGTGGCTTTCATAAAATATAATTTTCTCATGTTAATAGCCTGTTTCCATGATCCATCCTTGTCAAATAAAATACCCAAATAATAGAAGGAAAAGTAAAATTAATCTTTATGCCACCAATCATTATATCACTGCATTTCATGGACATTCTCCTGCATTTCATTATAAAAGTTTTGCTCAAATTACCTAGAATGCCAAGATCCTGCATGTAATTGATGAAGTTGTTAAGAAATCGTTGCAAACCCAGGGGAGTATGGGCCATGAGCACAGCATCATCTGCATAGAGAAGGGCCTGGATCGGACGGTGACCAATCTGGGGAGATCACTACAGTTTTCCGTTAACACGTTTCGCAGACTATTAATATACAATGTGAACAGAAAGGATGCAAGAACGCATCCCTGTCTGACCCCCTTCTCTATGCTGAATGGATTGGTGTATTCTCCCTTAATGCCATACCGTACCATGGCCCTACTCCCGAACACAAGTCCGTAAGAAACTGTATTATAGATGGAGCCACGCCTAGTTCTGTCATGATAGTCCACAGCTTATCATGCAGGACACAGTCAAATACGCTGGATAGGTCTACAAAGGCTAAACACATGTGTCCCTGCTTAATTAGGGTATACTTCCTAATTAAAAGGTGTAGATTTAATCCATGTTCTATCATCCCCAAGCCACTGAGAAAGCCTTATTGTAGGTCAGGAAGAATTCCGTTACTTTCAACCCATTCATTTAATCTCCCCAGAATAATAAGACCAACGACTTTCACCAGTGAGTCAAGTAATGAGATTGGAGGATAGCAGGCTGGGTTAGAGCGATCACACCCTTCTTGTAAATGAGAACAATGAGTAACTCCGACCATGTGGCCAAAAAACAACATGCTCTCAATATCAGGGTTAGTATAGGGCCCATTTGCTTCGAAAAGGTCAAAGGGAATGCCATCAGTGCCCGGTGCTTTCCCGCCCTTGCTGACCATAAGAGCCCTATTAACTTTCTCTGTGGAGAATAAAAGCCTGTCAATGCTACAGGAGGGGTCTGCCACAACAGCTTCTAGATCAAGGGGCATTAACTCTACCGACTCCTTAGTGGGGATTGAGTACATTTTTGAAAAAAGGGTAACCCACTCAATATCACTGATTGTGGCCTCCAGCCATGGGCCACTGTCTTCTCTCAAATAGGGTGAGTTTAGCACACGCCAAAGAGCTGTGCAGTCCTTACTAAGGCTGGCTTCTTGAAGGCACTCCCAGGCTTCTTCCTTTAAATCTGTCTTCCTCCTTTTCACAGCTAGTCTGTATTTACATCTGTAGGAATGTACTTCCTATGAACACCTTTGAGATTAGTGAAGAGCTTCCTTGAGTCGTTTTTTGTGCCTTAGAGCAAATAGAATCAAACCACCCTTGTCTCTCGCAGATTGATCTACGCCTTGTGACCTTCATTAATCCCCTGTGTAATAATCAGAAAGGCCTTACGAATATCAATAGGGATTATATGTCATTTAATATCTATTGTACGATGTCATGCATGATTATAAAATGCCAATAAAGATATTTTCCCAAAAAAAGATTGACAAAAAAAAAGAATATCAATAGGGCTTGCTGTATCATCCAGGCATGTCTCCAAAGCCTCTTTGTGTTTACAAATTAACCTTTCCAGAAATAAAAATGGATTAATTTGTGACCAGCACAGACTAAGGCCGTTTCCTGGGGCAATCTCAATGTTATCAACAAAAATGGGGGGTAAGACTTTATTTGATTGTTCAGATAATTAAGATTGAGAATTACACTCTGTGGGTAGTGGTCACTTACGGAAATACTGTGTGTGGTGAAATTGGATACCATAGTGCAGTATCTATTAGACAAAACTATATAGTTGATAACAATGTTCTCACCTCTGCCATTAAAGGTACACTAGAATGGAACATAGGGGATGCAAAGTTTGTTACAAAAGGTCAGATCGTGTTTAAACCGCAATTCATTACGTTTGCCACCAAATCCATTATATATAAAATGGGATAGATTGCAATCATGAGTGTCTGTCAGACCGCAGTTCATTTTTGATAACATTTGACACAGATGAATATCAAAATCACCATCCCAAAGTGTGATGAATTCCTTCCTGTCGCCATTGCAGGGAGACTCAAGGTCTTCATCGAGCTGCCCAAGGACGGTCAGTACTTCAGTCATTAATGCGTTGTTGTAGAAATTAACCACCACAAGGTAACAAGAAGATGAAGTTTAGATGGCAATAATATAATGTGGTTGCAACAATGGTTATATTAGGGAAGGACAAATTGTTAGAAATGTACATGCATAGACCACCCTTAGCTCTGACAAATTTAACAGGTACCCCTGGTGCATGACAGGTTCTTTAGCTGTTAACATGTATAGGCTCAAACGACCAAGTCTCCTAGAGACATAAAATTTGCAAATTGGTCTTAAAATCTAGCCACTCTGCGGTGTTAACCTTTACACATATGCCTGTCACATTCCAGAATAAAACCCCAAAAGACATTTGAGGAGGCGTTCCCACAACTCCTAGCCCTGGAGTGGAGCAAGCATCCAGTTTGTTTAAAGGTAGAGAAATAGAGGGACTGGGCATGTAGTTACAGTCATCTAGGTTGGATGATATATCTCATAGGGACCCATCAGACATGGAAGTCTCATCTCTGTCAGGTTCAAGAACCAAGTCAATTTACCCGATCTAAGGTAGGTAATCTGGGGAAATGGTTGTAGGTGGGGATGGCAAATTGGAGTTCAGGGGCGTACACAGGTAGAGGTATGGCCAACAATCTTCAACCACTGGCCATATTTTGCGGTTGATAAAAGTAGCCAAGCAGTAATCCTGATATTTGATGGAAGGGAACAGTTGGGGAACTGGTCCTACGCAGAATAGTGTCGACTAGACGAGGTGATTTCAAAGACAAAACAACACAATTGCCCGATAACACTTTGCTGCCTCTACCAACCCATTTTACATTTCTAACTATTTTGATATCTTCAAAGAGAGCCCCTTCTAGGCCTGTTTTGTTACCCACCCAGTTTAGGGACTTGTTTCTCAATGAGTCCCAAGATTCATATTCTGATGCTGGCAAAGTTTCTGGGTTAGCCAGGAATATCACATAAGGTGTTGCTTTGGGGGGTAGGTCTAAAACATCAGATTGCCTACAATTCTTCCCCATGGGTAACTATTAACATGGTTGCATATTGGAAAGCGGCGGTAAAGCTGTGTTACAATTCATGTGGTGGACATTCGCACCACTTACAAAGGGTTGTGAGTGTAGATGCGATTGATAACCCGAGTTATAATTTGTAGACAAATCATTAGTTTTGTAAGCAGAAATCAATGGTGGGGCGTGGTAAATAGAAGGCGTGGGGCGGCCTGAGAGGGGTTCACACCAGAATTAGGCAAAGAGAGACTGGTAGTTAAAATTGACTTAGGTTTCAATAAATCTAGACAGCTGGAAGTGAGGCTTTCCACGTGCATTAATCTATTAGTAAGAGAGTCCAATGAAGTCCTCACCAAAGATTCCACTGCTTGAACCATGGATTACAGGGATTTGAAAGCATCAGAAGATGCCTTTGTAATGGCAGCTCTGGAATTAGTAGTAACTGATCTAGATGAAAGCTTGGGCTTGTAGGTTGCTAGCAGCACTTTCAGGGATTAGCATCTGGAGTTTTGGAGTGGGCCCCTGAAGTCTTTAATCACTTTAAAGGTGGTTGCGATTCAGATTCAGATTGGGAAATACAGACTGAGATGTCTTGGACACGGCCATTTGCCCCAATCACCCCCCTTTTGGTCCCATCATCGACAATAGGCCTGGGAGATTTACTAAGGTCTATCACTTGGAGGCCTGAGTTAGAGGATCAGTCGAAACTTCATTACATGTAGTCAATCTCTCTTCAACGTTTTTTTTTCCTCGATAGCTCCCATAACCCCAGTTATATAATTCATTATTGAAGAGCGTGATTTACCAGGGGATTTTATTTTAGCTAAGTTCAAGGATCAATCAGTCAAACGGCATTTGTAAAGCGCAACCCTGTCACGCCTAGGGGTATCTGGGTACTGAGTCTGCTTCGAAGATTTAGGTCTTGAGTCTCTTTCTAAAGTCTGCCTGGATGGAGGCTCTACGGGGCTTGAGGGGGTGGTCATTCCAGGTCTTGGCAGCAATGAAGGAGAAGAAGAGGCCACCACTGCGACAGATGCAGGGGCAAGTGAGGAGAAGCGTAGATGTCTAGAGGGTTGGGGGAAGTTCAGTCGTTGGTTAAGGTAGGCAGGTCCTAGGTCATGGAGGGCTTTGTAGGCATGCATGAGGATCTTGGACTGGCATTTCTTCTGGATGGGGAGCCAGTGGAGGTCTCTCAGGTGGTGGGGGTGGGGGTGGGGTGATGTGGGTTCGTTTGGGGAGGTCCAGGATGAGTCTGGCTGCAGCATTCTGTATGGTTTGTACTCTTCTGAGGAGCTGGGTGGAGAAGGAAGTTTTCTCTTTCCCATATTTAGTAGAAGTTGGAGGAACAGTTGAAATGAAAACCCTAATCAGCAATAGCATATGCTGAGGAAATGTGGGATTCAAATTAAGCAGGCCCAGCCACATGCAGGCGGGAGCAGACATAACAGGGGAAAAAATGGCTGAGCTATCTAGTGCACAAACTCTCAGCCCTCGGCCACAGGATAATGGAGCTTCATGACTCGTGGCTCTCTAGGCCCTATAATCCACAGTCCAAAACAGCAAAACAGTTCAAATGTCTTATTCAAGGAGTCCCGAGATAAGAAAAAGCAAGTTAACAGGGGGCAAGTGTCCTCCAATCCTATGGCCAGGTCCAAGAGGGCGAGCCTCTGTCCAAGGAAAAGACCATGGCGAAAACACATACGGGAGCAGCAAAATTAGGTGTAGACGTACCTTATAATGGCTGATGACTAACCAAAATAGTCCAAAAAGTCCAAGTGCGCCCTTCCACTGAACCAGGAGGGGTGGCCCTCCCTGGCTCTTCCTGGGGCTGACGGGCCCATGGCCCAGGCTTCGCCCAGGCACGTCCCACACAGCGGGACCGCTGCATGCGCTATATAGCACCAAAAGCAGAAGCAGGTGGGGACGACCCATGCGTCGCTGGGAGACATAGTCCCCTGAAAACTGTGGCAGAAATTAAAAGCAGCAATGTCTTGTCAATTTGAATGCCCCTGCAGGGGTAATACATAACAGCCATAGCTACAATGCTCTTGGAAATAATAATAGCAATGTTTCCCCAACGCTGCATGATTTACCAGTCAAATATGGGCTTTAAATATAGCTTGGAAATTCATCAGCTTATGAGTAATGAAAATAGACACATTTTTGTCTCAAGTACACACTTTTTAATTTTGGTATAGATATACTAATTGCACCTAGTAAAAACTTCTAATTTAGTATGTTTGGCTGCATAGGCGAGATACTTCACAAGTAGCTAGAGAACTACCAGTAGCTCTTGAGCTACTCGTTGGAAAAGCAGGTTTCAGACATGCTCCTGAGAAAAGTATGTTGCTTTTCAAATTTTGGTGTTTCCCAAATGCGGAATTTCATACAGAGTACAACATTTTAGGGGAAGCCCGCAACTCTGTGTGTGCAACTGCACATTCGTTTTCTTTTTTTGTCCACGGAGCAGGGCTGAACAGGCCTTTTTATTCCTCCAGGCATTTCACAGGTGGGCTTGAGCCCTTGCAGGCCGGTTTTGAAAGCCCATGGTCACACCTGGCAGGACAGGAGCATATTGTCCATTTCAGAATGGGAAGAGGACTAATGGAACTTAGAAAATGGCCACAGACTGTCCTATTTGCGGTATTCAGTGAGTTTTAAGGCACGCCATATTTTGAAACTCCCACCCTACTCCTTGCATAGGATTTACTGTAGGGGGATATTATGAGAGCTAAACTACATATCCCAACATACACCGTACTGATGATTGAAAAGCCAGGATTGAATAAACATGTCATACATGCCCTGGGAGTACCTAGCATCTATTTAAAAGATATATTGTTAAAAAAAGATATGAAGCAGTAAAATATTGATCTAACCTGAACTTTCCGTTCATGCACTGCAATGAGTGAGCATTTTGCATCTGCGCTCCAGAGATCTGGGTGCCTCCTCTATGCTGTAAATGTGAACATCAGCAGCAAAGCTCAGCGGGTTTAAGGCCTTTCCCCAGCTTGTAGCATTATAGTCCTAATAAGATAACCCATTGGGTTGTGTGACTAAAAAATGTGTAACCAATTGAAGCTGGTAAACTTCTTTAGCAAGAAAAGGACAGCTGAGCCATGGAAATAAGGGTCACTTGAGCTTTATGCAATGTTAACATTTAGGTTGCATTTGATGACGTCTGACCCTCGATGTAAGGAAAAGCCAAACCTAACCCCTATCGTTGTCTTTACATTTTCTTTACTTAATGTCTTTAATGTGTACATATATATTTCTCTAAAGTCTTTGCGGGGAATTGTCAATGAAACCTCTTGGGAAATATGCCTTAAACCCTGGCCAATGTCCCTGCTCTAATGTGCCCAAAAGGACCCTATTTGCACTAACTCTATCTTGGTTATGGCGTCAAAATATCATGAGGCAACCCTGTATGAGGCTAGTGTTTTTGGAATTTGCAAGTGAGTGAAATGTATTCCCTTGAAGGCAAGAGGAGCGCTTTCCCCCTAGTTCATAAGCCGGGTGTGGAGAGGAAGCGAGCTCGGCGCAGGGAACAGCTGCGTCGTTTTCTGAGCAGTCGCACGCGCTAGCATTAAGCCCTCGCGAGCTGCAACTGCGTTTCCCCTTGGCCTCGCGAAGCGCGCATCGATGGCCCCCGGTGAAGCGTACGTGCGGAATCGTTCATTTATTAATCATGTTTGCAGAATGAATTGCCATTTAAAGAGCTCTGCCTGACTAATTTCTGAACTCCCTGCGGTATAGTGAAGTGTAGAGTGCGGGTGGCTGCCCCCAGTGGAAGCGCCGGGCACGCTTCCGCGCTTTCCGCCATCTTTCTCGGTTGCCATTAAGAGAGCTGTGTTATTCCTCGAGGCCATCTTAGAACAGCCGGCAGCAGCCTGCATGTCTCGGCGAGTCAGCTCACAGAACTGATATAAATCGAAAGAGGCCTGGTCTGTAAGGACATTTAGAGATCCGCCACCAGTTCAGTGCCTCTGAAAGGTTGGCAGGTCTAGACAAGAGTCAGTTAAATGTCTAGCTATCGCTTGACAAGTATATGTGTCTCTGTCTTGTTAGTGAGTTACCTGACGTGAAAGAAGACTACCTGTACAACCGACCTAACCAATCACGAGAGGGTGGGAGCAGAGTACCAAGTCCTTTGCCTATTTCTTAAGAGGCTTTTCCGCCACTACACACGAAGAAAACACCCAAGGGCTTAAGTTTTCAGTACACAGAGGTTTCCAAGGTCTCCTACCAAATGTGCGCATTCGGATTTGAGACGGGATGTTTTCATGTTTTGTGCTTCACAATAATTATATGTCAAGAAAGGGCACGTAAAAATGGTCCTTTGTGCCCTTTCTTGAAATCCTGTTTTAGTATGGTATGTCCCAAGCAGTTCTTTAGCACATTATCATTGGCATAGTCCTGTAACCTCTTGGAATCAGAGAACTCTTTACAGCAACAAAAAGTCAGAGACAAAGTTGTTTGTTCGCATAACATTGGATGTGTTTCATATTATTTAGAGGTGAGTAATACTGGATAGTGGATCTAAGTGGAACATATGCATGGATGTGTGTACCTAAGTGTTTTGCTGTTTGTTTATTTCTGCTCGGGTGCACAGTTCATTGCTTGGCATCAGGTGGCTTTTATGTTTCAAGACCCCTTTGCAGATCATTTGCAGGGTATGCAAAATTATGTAATTGTTTGCAAAATATCGTGGAAATCCCTGAGAATTTTGCAAAAGACATAATATTACGTATTTGTATCAAAATCTGGCTTGCCAGAATCCTGTGTGATTTTTGTAAATTAGCTTCCTGTGTGAAAAATCTTGCACGACAATAACAGGAGACTAGATTGAACATAAAATGTCTCTTAGTGAGATACTACCGGTACCACATGAGTCTTTCTATGTAATATCCATGTCCGCTAAAAAAGCTATGCAAAATTGTTTAATGTAAAGTTTCAAAACTTTTTGCTAATTTCGTATAACACAGAGTTCAATAATTACATCATGAATTTCTGCTGGTGTCATTACAGTTTAGCCCACACCTAATTACATGTCTTCAATGCAATGCTCTGTGCATTTGGCCGTTGCTTATTTAAATCAACTTCTTTGGTATAGCTGGTGTGTAGACTGGTGAGAGGATATAGGTGTGTTTTTGAGGTAGAATATAAACAGTGCACATCTTTTACATCGCCTTTTTCATCGTATGATGCCCATCTAGGTCCAATTGACAATATTCACGTGCAAGTAGGGAATGACTGCAGATCTAGTTTGTTATATCACTCTAAAGCTTTTCAAATAGATGCTGTTCAGAGGGAATATGGATTCTACCACAACATGAAACATGTATTTATCAACCAAATTATTGACTGCACAATCTGTACATGCTAGTTTCCAGATTCGTACCATATATTTTTTAACAATGTAGTTGCACCAGAGACTAGCCCGTTTAAATCCGGAACGCCCCTCACATTGTCCCCGATGTGGCATGGACACCGCAACTTTCTTACACATGACATGGACGTGTGTCCGCTTACAACAGTTCTGGCGACAGGTAATCCTGATACTCCGTACAGCCATAGCCGTAAGAATAGAAGTGACAATCAAACATTGCCTGCTTGGGTTTCTCCCGGTGCCAAGAAATGGAACACGTATACAACACAAATTTGCACTCCTAGGCCTAGTCCTAGCAAAACAACGATTTGCTATAGACTGGACCCAAACCCTACCACCGAAACTGGACAAATGGCAGTCAGACATGCGAGAATGAGGTGTGGCAGAAGAGAGTCATCTGAAAGTAGTACGCACAGACTCGAACACAGAACGGGATCTAGAGGAGTGGGGACACATGCTGGAAGGACTGCAAAGACCAGACACACAACCAGAGACGGACTTGGACGAAGCACAGCTATCACAACCCACCGCCCCCACACCAAACGCGGTGTCTGCAGACAGTCCTGACTCCCACACATAGGAAAGACATTTATTGCTAAGCAGTGCGGGCCCCCCTTTTACTGGCCAATAGACCTTGAATGGTCATATGACACCCTGCCCTAAAAATGAATAGACATATGATAAACATGTTTAGATAATACCATTACTAGTTCCGTTCCACGAGTTGCTGTTGTATTTATCTCGCTTTCTTTTGATCTTTTGTACTTCTTTTTTATAATATAATGTAACTTCTGCATCCCAATTATAATGAACATTACTGCACACAATAGCGCATTGGCGTGTAAACCTTGGTGCACCACATATGCCAAGAAGTAAACCTCGCAAATGGCCCTATGGGCCGATTATGAGAATTGTAGGATGTGCATGTTTTTCTTGACAACAATGCAGTGCTGTAATAAAAAATAAGTTTAAAAAAAACAATGTAGTTGCACTTCAGTCCCACATATTTCACAGAGACAGCTGCAAGCAATTTAATATCTTTGTGATCTGATCATAGGTATATTTACTATGACTGTACTTTACCTAAAAGCTTGACATTAATTATCAGGAAAAAGCCATTGTTGCTATTCTATCTATGAAAGGTTCATGCCCCGCTAACCCTGATGAAGGCTCTGATGAGATCACTGTTAAAGGGCAGTTGTTGACAGGTATATATATTTACATATATCTGTTTCTGATAGATTAAACAGAGGCGTACATTATTTGAGATTACTGCCTATTGTATTCACTACCTCAACTAACACCACTTCTTTGGTTTAGAATTTTAGATGCACAACTGCACTTACTAACCTTGACAAGTATCTCTGCCTTTATTATATTGAGGACACTCATTAAATATACTTTATGGTGCTTTCTTTCATTCACTGCTATTCTTTTACATACTTTGAACCATATTTAAAAATGAAAATAATGCTTCTAAGTATTGCAATAGAAAAAAAATTATTGAACACATTTTATATAACTTTAACGAAAACACTGGTAGCTTAGATCTGTGTTCAAGAAACAGAATGATATTCAGTCTTCAGCTTCAGAAAATTGAGTGAAATATTTTGTTGGTTTCGCCTCCTGGTGACTGTAGTTTTGGGGAGTGGTGGGTTTGTGAAGACGATCAGTGGCTGTCATATTAACAGCAGATTTGCAGAGATGCCCCGGAGTATGAAGGTCAGAACTGTAAATACAGTACTCAGTTTCAACAGGGCAGAAAGTACTCTTACAACCTCAGTCAAGTCAAGTAGGAGTTGGCCATTCCATGCCATAAGTGAGCATGCTAAAAATGAATCAAAGAAATTGGCTGCTCCAGGCACTAAAGGTGTCCACTTCTGAATTCACCATTGAAAGTGGTTTTTTTGGGCAGTAAATCTACCCACTTCCCAGTTGGCCAATGGAACTGACACTTCAGGGCAGGAGTACTATGCTGTCTTGAAGAATTAAAAAAACGCGTCAGGTTGCAACAAGGTGACCCAAAAACGTTGTGTTCACTTTGTGTTCAAAGCACTATATCTGAATACCATTCTAAAAGTGTTTTCGTTCCATTAGGCTCACCAGTTGGCTGTATATGTCTGGAACACCATGTTTCAAATCCCAGGGTTTCCTATTACTGAACCTTGTTATTTTGTAGCTCAAACTGATGAGTGTAATGGAAATGAACTATGACGTTGACACCCAAGATGCATTTGATAGTGTAATTGTGTCCTAGGCCAGGACCTAGAAAAAGGTGGCACCATGTCAGTATATCTGCCTATGGTCTAGAGGCAGAGGAGTTTTATGCACTTAGTTACTTACAGGATTGGAAATGAGCACACTACAAAAGTAATAGCTGACTCTCATGCAGAAAACAAACGTAGTGAGATGACGCCAAACAGTGAGTTGAAAAGCAGAGCTCCTTAGGAATTCCAAAAGAGATCAGTATAGGGTGACATCTAATGCACTGTAGAAGTTCATTCCAGGATTTGGGACCTGCAACAGTGGCCTTGAGAGCAGCTCTGATGATGTGTTTGTGGGGAGTAACATTCAGGAGCAACAGATTCCCAGAGCACGGTAGAGCCTCTCGAGTCCCAAGTTTTCTATTGAACAAATGGGGGATTTGGCTAGAGAGCCATCTTAAATTGATATAGAAACATTGTAATCCATGAGCAGATGATACAGCCATTGGGAGATCTGAGAAAACGGTAAATGGTATCAAAACATATCCCTCTCTCTCACTTCCCAGCTTCATGCGCCGCATGTACTCTTCACCCGACCTTTTACCCACTTCACACCCAGCTCCTTTCTTTACCAACAGCCATCTTTTACTCATTGCACCTTGTTGTCTGTGCTTCTTTTTCCCCTGCAGAGGGCAGATGTGGCCATCGCTCCACTGACCATCACACTGGTACGAGAGGAGGTCATCGACTTCTCTAAGCCTTTCATGAGCCTGGGCATCTCCATCATGATCAAGAAGCCCCAAAAGTCCAAACCAGGGGTCTTCTCCTTCCTGGACCCCCTGGCGTATGAGATATGGATGTGCATCGTTTTTGCCTACATAGGCGTCAGCGTGGTCCTTTTCCTGGTCAGCCGCTTCAGCCCCTACGAGTGGCACAGCGAGGAGCAGGAGGAGGGACAGGAATCACAGCCAGTCAATGAACAGACCAATGAGTTTGGGATCTTCAACAGCCTCTGGTTCTCCTTGGGAGCGTTCATGCAGCAAGGATGCGACATTTCTCCAAGGTGAGTCAGTTCAGCCCCGCTCCTTAGCACTGGTCTCTTCCCTTGACAGGCTGTTTTGGAGGCACAGACGCTCTGAAAGTTCCATTCTGAACCAGGTTGCAGGGGTTTATGATAATTGGAGATTACTCTCTAATATTGACACTTCCAGGCAAAGTCTGCTACCGCTTTCCTTGTCATTGACACGGGATAAACTCAAAATTATTCACACATTCTGGACCAGGGTCTTACCTTTTTTCATACTTTAATGGAGGGCCTTGGACATAAATTGAGAATATACAAATGTCTCAAACCCCTAAGATCGAAGGGTGCCAAGTTTGAGAAATAAGTATTTTTAGCATGCCCTAACTGCGTCTATAATTTGTGCTTTCGTGTTTTCTATCATCAGTAATTAACATCAAAGCAGAATTAACGCTTTGACAAATTCAGAGCCCTGCTTTTCTACCTGGCCCTCCACGGTTCTATCAGAAAGTGAATCACCCAAAAACTAAAATGTGCAGTTACTTGTAAACAAAAAATTGGAAAAATCGGTGAATGTTTGAAAAGGATAATTTCGGTGCAGTGTTATGTTATTAAATGTGTAAACTGATTGTTCTTTGTTATTGTGCTCATGAGCTGAGGTCGTGCTTTGATGTAGGAATTGTGACCTCGGGTTGTGCTTTGTGGTGGAACTTGTGGCCTCCGGTCGTGCTCTGGTATTGAAACTGTGATCCTGGGTCGTGCCGTATTTTGTAGTATGTAATCAGAGGCCGTGCTTTGTTATTACATCAGTGATCTGAGAATGTGCATCCCTATGGAATTTGTTGCTTGAGCCTGCGCTTTTGTATGGAAATTATGGCCTGGGGCTTTCCTTTCTTGTAACATTTGTGGCCTGATATTGTGCTTGTTGTGACATTTGTTATCCGTGACCGTTTTACTATAAGGCACGAGACACCATCCTGTTTTTTCTTATGTAACATTTGCTGCAAGGCTCTGCCTTGTTACAAAATGTGTGATCTGAGGCTGTACCTTGGTGCAACCTCTCATGTTTGTAACGCACATAATGTTGTGGCCTTTGAAGCATCTTCCTGAGAAGAAAGAGGTGCTGCCTGTAAAACGAAGACCCTGATTACAAGTGGCTAAAATCTGACCCTAAGGTTTTGAATTCTAGCATGCAGAACTTTTTCACACAAGGTAATTACTAGGTGTGAGAAAGTCTGACCCCTGGAGCTGGATTTCTGCAGGTCAAACCTGCTGGAATGTAACATGATAAAAATGCCTGATAATTACAGAACCATGTGGATTTTAGTGTGGTAAGGATCACAATCTGCATCTGATCCCCCATTACTGGGAAAAAACTTTTAATAGATGCTATTCGTCACACCCAATACATTCCTCTGCATGCAGGGTTGGAGTCTATCGGGTGCAATCAATACGGCCCCCTCCTCTGGGCATCTCACAGTGAGAGACAGCCTCATTTATGTGAATTAGAATCATGTGCTTGACAAATGAATCAATAGAGTCCTACTGGACAAAGCGTAATCAAAATCAGCAGGGTATTTTATCTAACAATTTATATAGCAACATTACCACGAACCATTAGCCATAAAACACTTGAGAAGGTAAATTTAAAGGGAAGTGGCAATAGCTTGGTTATTCAGTTGTAATTAAATAGCATCCTGGGCCCAGGGCACCAGCGGTAAACAACAGTACCCTCCATGTTGCTTTGTTCCCATGTCCCAAAGGGCATTTACAGTGGCATTGAACTGCAGCGCCAGCAGGTGACAGGCGAAGACGTACAGTTGTTTTTTCTTGAGCTGGGCGAGGAATAGCAATCGAGGGCCCCATAAAGTCCTTGCTCAGCATCCATTTGTTGCTTTGCCAGGGCCCAGTGCTGGCAGGCCTTGGCCCACTTAGAGCACTGGCTCTGCAGATCAGGGATTCAAATCCCAGCAAAGGTGACTGAGCCTTTTATGAGCTTGGGTAACCATAATTGGTAAATAGTAACACCTGTTGTTTACTGAAACTCAATACGAAGCAGTATATAAAACACACATTTGGTATTTCCCTTTGAACTGACTCTGATTATACATCCATCTGCTGTTGACAGGAATGTCGTTCCATAAAGCTGATGGCTGGTCTGAGACCGCCTAGCTGCTAGGTAGTAGAAAACTTTATTAATTAACAGATGATTGGAGAAATATGTTTTAACATCTTACAGAGAAGTGAAGCAGTTGAAAGTGGCCCCTGGGACAAAGTAGAGTCAAAGTATCTGCAAATTCTCATAATCAAAAGTGGTCCACGTAAGATGTTCACAGCGAAGGTGTTACCATTGGG
The DNA here is from genome assembly GCA_963921515.1 of Calotriton arnoldi. NCBI lineage: Eukaryota > Metazoa > Chordata > Amphibia > Caudata > Salamandridae > Calotriton > Calotriton arnoldi. The sequence continues at coordinate 622,063 of CAWUFW010006742.1, forward strand.
GCCACAGCCATCATTATTTTGGTTGCTTTGAGGTTCATTTGAGGGTGTTACATGACTCCATGGGTCAAGTGCTATTAACAGTTCCCAATTTTTGTGTGTGGTCTTAGAGTGAGGATGCAATCTCAAGAGCAGATGCGTGTCATTGCGGTAATCAAAAACTATTCAATCTAAAACACTGGTGGAATTTGGTAAGAGGAAACAGGTGAAAGATAAACAACATAAATGCAAAAACAACAAATTGTTGGCTCTCTTTATCCAACCAGCAAATAGCTTACAGGTGCACATTACGACTTAAAATGCCTTATGTCGTTTTTAAGGCTTGCTTTGTATTATAAATCATGAAGATAAGTAGGATACAGTTAGGTCCCTAGGCTGAGAAAGGAATTGACGATGTTGTGAAGTGGTGTCAGGGCATCTCCTCAAAGAGATTTGATGATGGTATAATGCCGTCTTTATATGAGGGGGCCTGGAGTGAACAGAATGTTGGTGAATTCAATGGTTCAGAGGAGGTTAAACGATGACCAATTCAAGGTGAACCTATGGGGGCTGGGAGGTAATGTAGATGTGGATTTTGTGTTGTTGATCTGAGAGCTTATTTTGATAATTTTGGTGGTGATGAAGTGATTAATAGCCTTGCACTTGTTAACTGACTGAGAGTTGGGAGAATCTGGGAGTGGATGAATGTAGGGTTTTAGAGCCTTGAGGAGTGCTTTGCTTCTGAGTCACTTCATTGCTAGTGATTCTGATGAAGGGGACTTTGATTTAGATGATGGGGGCTCTGCTCATGGAAGGGAGAGTTGTGCTGGGTGAGGATGTCTGGGATATTAGCTTGTCTTCATTTCTTTTCCTGCCTGTGTCCTTGCTATCAGAGTGTACCAAAGTGCTGAGAGTTTGTGATTAGAGATTGTGGGTTCATGGGGGCATTGAGGTCCACATAAGTTTTTAGTGTTGAGTCATAGATGTTGAGACCTGAGTTGACATCTGATGTGGTCCGGCTGATTTTCAACAGGATAATCACATCTTCTTGAGGGATTTCCAAGAAAAGATGTTTGAAGAAGCAAAATGTGTGTATTTCCTCCTTTCGTTGATCATGCTACATGGTAGACCCTGCAGTGGATTCAGGGTGATGCTGAAACAATGAGGCTGAGGGTGTTGCCTTTGAAGTTGGTGACTCCGAAGTCAGTTTTGGAGAAGAAATGTAGAGTAAGAAAGCTGGACAGAGGTAACAAGCTCTGGGGGCTTGTAGATCAGTATGAAAGAGGCTGCCTAAAATTGCTGAGAGTAGGAAGTGGCAGGTGAGGAACTTGAATGGCTTGAGGGTGGTTTTGTCACTGACAGTGCACAGCCAGAAAGTCTTGCATACGACAGCTAATCTTCCTTCTGTCTTATGTGTGAAATCTATGTGTCAGATGCTGTATCCTGTAGGATGAGGGCATCGATGCTGTGTATGGATGTAAGAGTGACTCATGTCTCCGAACCATGTCTCTGTGTTGAACAGCACATCTAAGTTGTGCTGTGTGATGGTGTCTGCTATGTCAGAAATGTGGATGACTGGAGGGATAATCATGAGCTTGAAAATGTATGCTGTTGATGGAGTGTTTGGGCTAGTGTGTGGCAACTGGATGAGGTTGTTCGTGTTTGAACCTGTGTTTCTGTGGCTTGGGTGTGAGTGCGGGTACATGGAGTGCTACAGTGTGTGTGTGTGTGTGTGGCACATGCTGATGTTGATGACATACCTGAGGTGCACGAGTTCTGATCCTAAGCCCTCCCTCGCCTGAAAAGGCCCAACCAGGTGACTTGCTGAGGCATATGCGAAGTTAGAGGAGGTATCACAGCTGCTGAACTATGCACTCCGGGGATTTCCACAGCCCTGGTGTGGCTTTATGAGTGGTGATTGACCTTTGTTGAAGGTTCTAGAATGCAGGAGGACTCACAGCCTGTGTCTGGCTAGGGTCTTTGGGAGGTGTTAGGAGCTGTCAGCACCAGGGAGCAGTGCAGGTTGGAGTGTTGAGAAGCACAAGAATGCCATTGGGTGTGGCATTTGACCTCTTTGAATGCCCTGAAGATGAAAGAATATAGACTGGAGTTTGTTGTTACTGGATTTTCCTTTGAGACTTCCTAGATGTAAAAAGGTGTCACTGCACCAGGGAAAATTTTCCCTTGCAGATAGGCATTTATTGAACTGATACCGAGGCACTATGCTATGAAAATATTTAAGTTAAACCTTTTTCAGACCAGCCTTACGAAATTACTTTGAGAAGCTTAAAAAAGAGCCAATTGCATGACTGTATCATACAGTTAAAGGTAAACAGAAGATGTAGTTGAGTTCTGGGAGCTGCAGTGTAATGTTACTGCTTTGCAATCTAGTGTTCTTTAAAGAGCGGAGTCTTCAACTCTTTCCTAAAATGAAAAAGGCCTGCTGTCTTGTTTTTTTCTTTTTCACATTTCTCCGTCGGCATTCAGATGGTGTCCTTGCTGCAGATGTGGCTAGAGCAACCAGAAATGATGAGCTTGTCTGCAAGATAAGCAGGGGTGCTGGTCAGGATGGCTTTGTAAAAGATGCAACTGGTTTTGAAGTTGGTGCGGGCAAGCTATTTATTTTATTTATTTATGAGGTTTTATATAGCGCGAACAAGATCCAGAAGGATATCAGAGCGCTTTACATTAGGATGGAAGGAAGGACATAAATGCAATATCGACATCGAGTAGGAGTAAGAAACAGGAATGATCGCAATTACAGGACAGATGACATCAAGGGAGTAATACTAAACTAAAATGATGATAATACAATAATCAAGTATATATAGCGAGCTACGCAGGAGATCACAATATGCTGTAAAGAAGAGCAGTATCGAATGAAATCAATAAGTACTTGCTCCATGCTCCGGAGAACTAAAAGGAAGTGATGTGAGGCTTATGGTGGCCAATTAAGAGGCAGATAAAAAAGATAACAGTCGAGCCGGAAAATGATAAATAATAGGCGAGCTCCAAGCCATTTACTTTGTATAATATCCCTTGCAGCAACAGTGCATACGCACTGTTAGGCGAGACCTAAAAACGAGAAAGAAAAATTCAACCAATTCTAGTTGCACCTTGGACTCTATTTTTGGTTTGTCTTGGTGTGTGTTGCTTTTCATTGATTTTTTAGGTCGAGCCTAGCGGCAGCAGACATGCACTGCTCGCTCTGCGAGGCATGCTGTAATAGAGTATGCAGTGGAAGCCCCGCCCACTCTCCGTCCATATTTTTAATTGGCTTGTGTCATTGTCTTTTGTAAATGCTGGCTTCTGATTCATTATGAGGCTTGTTAGTCCCTCCTGGGTACCGCCTTGTCTCCATTTGTTGCAGCCCATAAGGACTGGATCTTTCACTTGGCTAGTTACAAGGTCTGCTTTATCTTGTGGGTGAGCACTATTTGTTTATTGACACTAATAGGGACAATGCCAACCAGAGACCTATGCCCCGTCCTATTTCTATCTGTCTTTGAGATGTAATTAATGTTTTGTATGAAGCGCTTACATTCGCCTCGCAGCATCGAAGCGCTGCATTTGTATTTATTGAGGCGCAAGAGCATCTCTAAAAGAAGGGCAGCGCGCGGTAAACAAAACTTCAGAGTGGACGTAAAGGATGGGTGTAACATACATTATTATGGTGCAGACATCACATATTATGCATTAAAAATAAAGCGTTGTAGGGGAAGGTAAAGCGTAGGCCATCAACAGAATTATTCAGGTAAATAGATACACATTTCGCCAGATCTCTTCCTCGGACATATAAATTAGAAACTCATTCTACACAGCTTAAATCGATACCCATAATACAAAGAACTTTTTTCAACCTCCAGAGAATAAAGAATGAAAGGCTGAGGCGGTGACGCAACGTCCAAGCCATCTGCTCCCACTTACAGACGTATCTCTGCAGCACATGCATTAACCTACTGTGCTCTCCTTCAGGGATTGAAAACGGTGGGTCTCACACATGCACGCACTTACTTTACTCTGCCCGCAGGCACATAAACCTCCAGAGCTATCCCACTAGACTTAAACTGTGCCACCTGCAGAGTACACACACATCTCTGCAGCAGGTGCATTAACCTACCTGCTATCCAACAGGGATTGGTGTATTTGCATGCTGAGAGCAACGCCCGCTATAAAGACACCGCGCTCAGTTTAAATTTTATTTTTAAAACTTTAACATGAGCGCGGCGCCTGCTTTAGGGACGCGGCGCTCTTTTTTTTTTTTTTTTTACACTTTAATAGTGAGCCGGGCCTGGTGTGTGCGGCGCCTGGCACTCCATTTAGTCTTCAGTTTTGTCTCGGTTTTTGTGCTACACGTGATCAGACAGTCTTTCAAAACAACTGTCATAGGTAAAGTTAGAAAATATTTTTGGCACAGTTATCCAGAAAAACACTGTTCTACTGCTTCTGTGTTAAACGCACAACCTCCCTACAACACTGGTCTTTAAAAGGAGTGCCCTAAAGATTCGCAAACAAACAAAAAAATGATTTGCCTTTAACCCAGAGTGCATTTCACAGTGAACATAAAGCACACCTTACTGACTTCTTAGTCATTGCCCTGGCATTACCACTAACTTTAAAGCGTGTCTGTTTGTAGACGTTTCATTTAATTATATATATATATCTATATCTATATATTAACAGCCACACCCAATGGCAGAGAAAAAAACATTTGGCGTCTCAAGCGTAAGGCATTGTGGTGCACGGGTCCATCGCGCTTTGTGAGTCACACTGACTCTGCCTGTGGTGAAAACCCAAAAACTTCGGATATGCAAATCGGATGTCTTTTTATGGGATTGGATGGCAGAGGGCCGCACAGTGTGTCAATCTGGAATATCCTCACGCTAATGGAGTTCCAGCAAGGTGTGGTGATGTGATCATCTTCAATGTCAGGAATTGTATAAAAAAAGCATTGTATAATTACGTGTCAGGAATTGTGCTATAATGTATTTCTAAACTACAAAAAGTATAACACATTGCCATGGACTACTGGCAAAACAATAGATAATAAGACATTGTGAAAGATGTACTGTATTGATTTACAAATAACTGAGAGGTCCATAATGCCAATAAAGATTTGAAAGAGATAAAGAACTATTTAGATCACGAACTACTGCTTTAAATGATTGATGGTTTGATGGTGTGCATGTTCCTTTCTGTTCTTTTTGGATTTCCCATTGTGGCTTTATGGATGGCATAAATATAGCAGTGAAGGCTATGACAATCCCTAGCGAAGAAGCTATTTATGAACAGGAAGTGAGGCTCTGTGCTGAGAAAATATGAAATTTGAACTGCTTTGAAGACAAGCCTCGTTCTGAGGTGATCCAAAAAAGTGAAATAGACATCAGAACATGCAGAGGAGCATATTGCTAATTTACAGTGGACCTAGTGCACTAGCTTGAGCTTCTGAGAAAAAAGACTGGACATTAAAATGTGAAAGATTAGCATTATTATCCATAACTACCAGGAATATAATGTAGAGCAATACTAGAAAGAGTGAAAGGAGAGAAGAGGATTTAAGCCATGAACTGCACTTTTACGTGATTATCTGGTTTGAAGGTATTCATGCACCAATCTTGTTGTAAAATCTACAGTCTGCCATTAGTAAGGCCTTGTAGCACTGTAGGTTTTCTGGTGTTGCCTCAGCATGTGATTCTGGTATTTCAATTTACTTTCTGGAATCAGATTTATCATGCGATTACATGTTTTTGATATTGGTTTCATCATTTATCTCTGATTGGGTGGTACCCATTAATTCACTGAACTGTAAATATTTTAATTTGGTACCAGAGGGGTCTGCTGAAGAGCCTTTGCCAACTTCTTGTTCATCTCTGGATCTTAAGACAAGGAGACGGAATAACCCTATGGGGCACCACATCTTGTCTCTGTGGAATGCCAGTGAAACAATGGGATTGAAATTGTTTTACCCTGCCAATGAGAATGAAGATATCCACTCCTGGGCTAACCCTGGACATCAGTGGTTTAGACTCTGTGTAGAGTTTTGGAATGAATGACTTTGTTGAAAGCTGCTGATAGGTCAAACAGTATCGGAACCCTGTCACTGCTGCCATTCACTGGACTTCACAGGTCTTCATTTATCTGTTTCTGTCTCTTGTATGACTTCAATACCCAGCAGAGACTCGTCTATAATATCATGTATCTCAATGACAGCTTTGAGTTGATCAATTACTTCTTGTTCAATGCATTTGGGCAGTTGTTAAAATCTGAGTCTGACCCTAAATTCACTTGTTCAGTGGACTTTGTTGCACATTTGAATTGCTTTGAAATTATGTAACACAAAAATATACCAAGTTCCTTGGCTATTGGAGTTGAGTGTTCATGATTGAAGTATTTTTGGGAGCAGATATCCATTAGAGTGACTGAGGTTTTCTTATAGTGATTTTAAGAAACAATCAACAATTGGATGAATGTTGAAAATGGCAAATATATTTGTGTGAGGTTATGTTAGTTTTGTCATCAAGAGGGACCAGACTAGGTCAGTTTTGACTACGAAAGGAAAGGAAAACTACGGTAAAACGTTGAGCATTGTGGTGGACCGCCATACATTTCTTTTTACGAGAACATCAGCCAGCGAAATGATAGAACAGTATGTGGCTGTGTTGAGAATGTTGTCAGTTTCTTGCAAATTTAGGAAGTTGCAAGAAGAAATAATAAGGGACCAGTTAATAAATAGGGTGAGTAATTTGAAGATTCAAGAAAAATTACTCCAAATGAAGGATCCGTGATTAGACAAAACTTTAGATATAGCAAGTCACATTGAAAACACCTCTCGGTATGTGAAGGAGTTGAAAGTTAGTAAGCTCAAGAGTAAAGCAGATGAAGAAAATGTAAATGCTGTGCAGAAAAGTGGAAACAAAGGGATAAAACAAAAGGGTGATGTCAAGATCAATAAAGAACCAGAAAGGGAGGGTATGAGGAAACAATGTTTTAGGTGTGGGAGTACGCATCATTTGGCTGAGTCTAAGGCATGTTAGCTGTCAATGCTCATTGCTATAAACGTAGGAAAGCAGGTAATTTCTTCAGGGTGTGCAGGATGGGGAATAGGAGCACAAGCAAGAATAAGGTTAATTTGATAGGAGAATGTGCTAGTGATGATGCACATGAGGAAAGTGAGAATGACAGTGATGTTGTAGATGTATTGGTGGTATGTGCTGTTGAGTGCAAATGTGATTGCGTCAGGGATAATGTGTACCCTCCTCCCAAATCTGTGGTAGGTGTGAATGGGTTGGAAGTATCCATGTGGGCAGATTTGTGGTCTCTATATACTCTGGACGGATAAATCCATTTAGAAAAATGTAAAGGAAGTTACTAAATTAATTCCTAGTGATATTTAGCCACATTGATATTGTGGTGTCAAGTTACCAGTTCTGGGTTATTTTGGAGCAGAGCTGGTGTATAAGGATAGGAGTGCATGGGGGAAGGTATATGTTGTTGAAAAAGGCAAAGCTTACTTGGGTGGAGAGAGAAGCAAGCACTTGGGATTGTGTTAGATCCCAATCATCCTGAACAGGTACTGTTGACCACTCAACCAGAAGTAGAAATGTGGAATATCCTAGAGTGTTTTCTCAAAAGTTGGGATGTTTAAAGAAATTTCAACATCGCATTGTCCTGAAGCATGTGGCTGTGCCTAAGGTGCATAAAGTAAGAAATGTGCCGGTGATTTTACATGAGCAGTTGTCTGAGGAGTTGGCTTGGTGTAAAGAGGGGATCATAGAGGCAATAGAGGCATCTGAATTGTTGAGTCCCATAGTTGTCGTGAATAAAGCCAACGGAAAGATTCGGATGTGTGCGGACCTTCCTGATGTAAATGACAATATTTGGGTTGACAGGCATTCGCTTCCCAAGATTAGCGAAACGTTGATGAATGTTAGCAATGCTAAATTTTTCACCACTGTGGATCTTTCCAGCGCTTACCATCAGGTCCAATTGCATCTAGACTCTAGACAAATGACGTCGTTTATCACCCCGGGAGGAGCATATCAATTTAAATGTATGCCTTTTAGTTTAGTGTCAACTGTGGCTTTATTTCAAAGAGCTATGCAGAAGATGCTAAGTGGGCTACCTATGGTGTTAGTGTTCCAAGACGATATCTTGGTGTGGGGTGAAGATAAGGGTCAACATGATGTGATGTTAAAGAAGGTGCTGAACAGGTTGGAAGATGCTGGTTTGACTGTAGAATTGAGCAAGTGTACATTTTTGAGAGAGGAAGTTGAGTACTTAGGGCACATGTTTTCTGCCGAAGGGATCAAACCTAAGTTGAAGCTAATTGAAGGAATCGAGAATACACTGCCACCCAAAGACAAGGAACAACTGAAATCATTTTTGGGTCTGGCGGAGTATTACTCCAAATTTGTAGAGCATTTTTCAAACAAAGAACATGTTTTGCATGAGTTACTAAAGAAGGGATCTAAGTATGTATGGACCGATGAGTGTCAACTGGCGTTTGACACTATCAAGATGGCTATTGTGGAAGCTGGAGTGCTGGTGCCTTTTGACCCAGCTAAAACGTCTGTTGTTGTTACGGATGCCAGTTGTTATGGTTTGGGGGAAGTTCTCATGCAAGAGCATGCCAGCAAGGAAAGAGTTGTGGCCTTTGCATGGCGCACTTTAAGGAGTGCAGCCCATACGCATTGGTGGGGTGTGCTGTATTACCGAACATTTGTATGGGGAACGCAGTTTGAATTGAGAACTGATCATTGGCCACTTATTGATTTGTTCACCACAAAGGACGCAGGAAGGGCCACGCCGCAAATCGCAAAATGGTTGTATAGGTTGCAGAAGTATTCCTTCCAAATCAAGTACGTACCAGGGCACATGAATAAGTACGTAGACTGTTTGTCTCATTCGCCCCTAAAGTGTGATTCTAATTGCAAGGAAGATGATTGGGTGGTTGCACAAAATGGTCCCACGTGTAAAGGGGCACTTCGGAAGGATGAATGGTTGAAGGAAGTTGGGAATGATAACATGAGCAAATTGTTAATTGACAAATTGTCTGATGGAAAGAGTTTATCTCAGGAAGATAAAGTAAGGCTGAATGAATACATTCCAGTGTGGGATGAATGGTCTGTAGTTGATGAGGTGGTCAGGAGGTGTGACATGTTACTGGTACCTGTTACCCTGCATCAAGGCTTGTAGAGTTATTGCGCCAAGGCCATGGTAGTATATTGGCAATGAAGAGGAAGGCTCGCAACGATTTTTGGTGTCCAGCAATGGACAAGTATGTAGAGCGGTATGTGCGGAACTGTGAACCAAAACGCATAAGGTGCCAGAAATCACCATTGCTCCTATAAAGTTTCCTGATAGACCCTGGGATAGGGTTGCTATTTACATTTTTGGACCTTTGAGTGCTTAGGGACTGTCAGCATGTTCGCTTTAGTCTTGATAGATTATTATTCCAAATGGCCTGTGGTTTCATTTGTCAGAGAGGTTAAAACCCATAATGTGATGGCAATCTCTAAAGAGCTTTTCTGGAGGGAAGGGTGTCTGGTAACGGTGTTGTCTGACAATGGGATACAGTTTGTCAGTGAGGAATTTGAGAGATTTCTTAAGCATGAGGGGATAAAGCACTACAAGACATCGGTTTACAATCCCCGGAAGAATGGTGGAGTTGAAAGATTCAATCGAGTTTTGGGCGAGTGTATTCGGTTGGTGTTGGGAAAGGGGTTGAAGTGGAGGAAGGCAGTGAGAGATATGTTATGGAATTATAGAACTACACCCCATTCAGTGAAAAAAAGACTACATTTTTTCCAATTGAAGGGGAGAGAGGCATGCACGATCAGTGTTCCTGCATGGATGAATAGGGTGTACGTGAGCCTTTTGGACAAGGATGCTTTGACGGTCCGAGTGAAGCAATACCAAAACAAGTACACTGAGACACCACAAAGATTTGAATTGCAACAAATTTAAGAAGGGAGAATGGTTTAGGGTGCATGTTGAAGCAGGTGTAAAAAAGGATGAGTCAAAGTAGGCATCTCCAAAGAAGGTGTTGGAGGTATGAGGCAATGTGGTTTGCGTAGAAGGGGGCAGATGGTGGAACACACGGAAAGTCACCAAGTGTCATGAAGTGGAGAGTGAAATATGGTGTAGGAAAGAAGACATGTCTCACAGTGGAAAAACAAACATGGAGGATGGAAGTGAGGGTAATCTAAAATGCAGTAGTGTTCGTGTAAAGCGGACATCTAGAAAAATGATGATTACGTATGTGAATGTCTGTAATGAGAGGAATTCCTTATTGCATGAAATATGCAGCTCGTATTTAATGTCTTAATGTGAGGAAATTCTTTTCCAATAATTAATGCAGTTTTTTCCTTTCCAAATGTTATTTTGTTCATTATTATGATGCATGTATTTTAATCAAATGTATCAAGTGTTCCATTTTTATATACTGTGGAGTGTACTATTGTTTAGGTGCATATGATAAGAGTTGCTTTGTGTTATTTGTTTTAAGGAGGGGATATGTTGTATTCTGTGGCTGAGAGATGATGTAGTAGAGTTCTATTATGTGTAATAAGGGTCTTTGGGTCTCCTTGGATATGGTAGATTCCAGGACAGGTCAGTTGGGTTCACTTGTGTGAATTTGTCTTGTTAATAAATCTCTTCAACCACATCTCTGTGTGACCTTAAAACATTTATGAAAGAAGGAGTGCTCCTCATGTTGCAGGCCCACTTGTTCCTGGAACACATCACATTCAGTGACCTCTTAGCCAATTCAAGAAAGGGTCTCAACAGACATTCTCAGCATCCAGTCTTGGACACTGGGTTAGATGTACAGAGTTGCAATGAAGTAAAAAGGAATCATTTTTGTTTGACTATAGAAGTTTGCATATGGGGTAGAAGATTAGCCCATGGCTAACATTAAAATGGTACTGGGAAATCAGAACATCCAGCTGCTGCTCTCCATCCTGCTAAGCAAAACAGAGAAGGCCGAAGGCTGCCTTGCAGCTCATTCTTGTCTGGACAAAGGATGTGTTCGGTGCAATATCCAATATTGTGTGCATAGCTGAGGTAGAAGGCCTGTACCCTGACCATCGACCTGTGATTACAAAAGAACCCCCTAAGAGAATCAGCAAACGACAAAGAATTTTATGGGATACCTCCAGTGCTAGGGATTCTGCATATATAAAGGGAAGCCTCACTACTATGGAGTTGGACAACAAACAAGAGAAGATGCACTTTAATGTAGCTGGTTCTCTTCAAACAATTAAATGTTGCCCCAGTGGCAAGTTCATTTGCTGCTTATCATGGATGCAAGCTAGTGTCAGAAACCATAATAGTTAAACATTGATATCTATGAAGCTCTGTGCACCTAAACACAGAATGAAGGACCTAGATCCCTTTTGCTAGTTGCCACCTCCTTTATTCATGCCACAATATAACAAATGACTAGTGTTTTTGCTTAATCCATTAGAGGGGTAATCAACAATATTAATCTTTTTTTTTCCTATATTTCAAAAGTGCACCTTTTAATCCCTATATCCCCAGTAGACATTTCTAATATATGCAAAATTAACTGCATACACTTGGGATTATATATCATGTTTATATCGCTTTAGAAAATGATACCCACATATTTTACAGGCTGACATTACATCAAAAAAGTGATGAGCACAAGGATCCCCATAACCTCTTTTATGGGCACAATATGGTGGTTCCCACACACCTGTTCCAAGGGGTATTCCACTATGATCTTCTGCATTCTTCTGGTGACCAGAGGGGCAAATATCCTAAAAAGTGTCTATCTGTCACAGGGGTCTCCCAATCTTTTCTGTAGTAGGTGCTTCTTATCGTCATATTAGTGTTGTAACTGTGACCACATAAGCTATGTTTACATTAGTAGCCACTCTATACAAGATTACTAGCACCGACCACCTCAGTGCATTAGGCAAGGTTTTTACCAGTAATGTAAAAAAAGCTTTGTCAATTTCAAATGTGCAGGGTAGTGCATAACAGACATAGCCGCAATATCCCTCGCACCAAGGTAATGACATTACTAATAAATGTCCCCAATGCTACCTGATTTATCACTCAACTATAATCTCTAAATATATTATGAAAATTCAGCCATTTTTTCTCTAAATATAAAGCTTACGAGTTTGGAAGATACACATATTTTCATCTTCAATAAGCACACTCAATTTCGGTATGCATATATTATCTAACTGAGCAAAAGCTTCTTATTTAGTAGGCTGAGCTGCATACAGTAGAGCTATATATAGGCAAGTGGAGAGCTAGTTATAGGAGAAGCCTGATCTATCCCCTCAAGCCTCCTATTGTGGAGATTAATAACGTTGGCCAAATGCCGAAGCGTACTGCTATTAATCTGGGGGTTCCGAGTTCCACAAATTTGCGTAAACTACTTTCAATTTATACATCGACACTCAACACAAAAAGTGTATGGACAGGATTGTTGACTAATTTCAGCACTTTTGTAGACCTTTATATCGAGTGTTTTTTATTAGAACTAATAGAATGTGGAATATATCAATAGTTTTACAGCATAAACGTTCATATCTTTTCAAAAGATACTCTTGTATGCACATATGAGGGTCTTTTTTTCTGGACTGGCCTCTGGGTTAGCCCCCATTCCATTCTGTTCAGCCACAAGTCTACCGTGATGTAATGTATCTTTAGTAGATTGCCCCCTTTGTGCATTCAGCATGTTACCAGCATCTCTTAGGAGAGGTAGGCAGAGTATCTGAATGTATTCAATCCCCCAGAGACATGGCAGTGTGGTACAACTCAGGATTTCAGTAGTCACCTTTACATTTATTCTCCACATTTTTAGCTGGCACTCCGAGGAATTCTGCATGTGATGCGTGCAAGTGATATCCAACCTTTATTTGTCATGCCACCCCTCACAACACACCAACATTGACACTGTGGCTGGTGGGCATAGAGCAGGGGCATGGAGAAAGGTCACCAACAAGCTCTTTAAATTCAGGTCCATCTCTTCACACAGAGCTGAGCCAAACTACATCATAGCATCTAGCTGTGGGATCTTTGCTCCTGCACACCACCACATGATCCCATCAACTCCAGCTCACCAAAACTGGTAGCCCAAATGGTAAAACAAGAAGCAGACGTGGGACCTCTCTGGCGTATTGTGTTTCTGCAATTGATGTCAAATCTCTCTGTACTGAAGCATCCCATGGAGTATTGTGCACACCTATTAGTGACTATTAATTTGTAGTACAATATTGACTCATTAGTTTGTAAAAAATCTTTTTTGTGTATTCCCCTCATTATTGAGATTGCATGTAGAGGACTGCGCCTACTTGCCAGTGACTGATTTATTACATAATTCTGTTACTGAGACCTGACTGAGACTGAAACTGAGACTTTTATTTTCTGTGTGTAGATTGTGGTCTGCTGCTTTTTTGTTTTTGCCAGCGTGCATTGGTTGTGTCAGAGGACACAGTTTTTATGTGTGCCCTATATCCCCTCCTATCCTCATCTTCTCCTCAGTTCTCTTAATATTCTGTGTAGCCTAGCCCCACACCTGACTGCACACTGTTGCTGTCATTTTGTCTTGGCCGGCATGGGTCAGTTTTAGGTCTGGTTTGACAGCACAGTCTTCTGTAAGGCCTATTGTTAACAATTCGTTAAAATTTACATAGAATTGCCTTTTACTCCATACAGAGGAGTATTATTCTTTCACTTCGCGCCGTCGGTTGTTGATCATTTCTCCTCCTGCACAGTAATTGCAGGGGAATGCACGAGGGGCTATTTTACATCTGAAAATTACATTGGATCACCACACATTCTGCATGTACCGAAAGCAATGCTTTTGGAATTTTTTAATCTGTTAAGCTTTTGAATGTTTTTCTCATGAATCAAGTGCAAACCATTACCATCACCCCCTTTACTCCCAAAATCACTTCTACCGCCATTACAGGCATTAGCATTAACACCACCACCATTACCACCAGTACTTCCATTACCACCAAGACCATTTCCGTCGCAACCACTACCACCATTACTACCACTGTCATCTTTGCTATAACCACATCATTTGAGCATACCAGTGTTTGCACGCTTTACTATTTAAAGCAGTCTTATTGGCTTTGCCACTGTTTGTTTTGTTTAGAGTCCCTATCCACCTGCGTCTCTTCTTCTGTCCCCGACCCTAAATCCTCCACATAAACCCATTCCCCCTTTTTTTGCATGCCATGGATACCGTTTTATGAGAGCAGTAACAGTTTTTTTTCTTTGACCTACATTCCCCACCTCTTCTCATCGGTCTCCTGCCACCTAACCCCTTCCGCATAGGCGGTCCCTGCCCAACCCTGCACAGCTGCCATGTTAAGTCAATATTTGTTTAGTTTCTCCCCATGCCTCTTTTCACCTGTCTCTCTCCACACTGCACCTTCCAAATGGACCATTGCTGACCAGCAATGAACTCATAAACCACAAAGGAAGTATTATTTAAGGTGTGTTGCATTTTTTTGTGGGGGCTCCCGTACATCCACCTCTTCTTGAATTCCACTCTGTCCCTTGCATGGCTTCCGTATTGTCTGACCTTCAGCTGCTTATAGCTTTCTCTGTGTCTGCCTTGCTGCTAACATATGGGGTTGTGATGCAAAATGGTGGCTTCCAACCTTGTGGGATCCTCTCCTGTGATTTATTCCGCATGCGTCTGAATGCACTAACACAATAATGAATCTTCCCTTGTCTCACTGTCTCTCTTCATTCCTCATGCTCTTGCACTGTTGATTTTTATTACTCCAGGGTCTCTTTTCATTCCCCACGTGCTTCTGTAATCAGAGGTTCTCACCCAGGGCACCCAAGGTGCAATCAGGCATGTTTTAGCCACATCTTTGTACTGATCCCTTCAGGTAGAAGTGTATTTTGACATCTTACTGTTGGCCAATAATCTGCCTCACTCTTTCCAACACCACAGGTAAACTCATGTTCTACGCTAGGCCTAGACATTGAAGCCAAGTGTTCAAAAGAGTGAGATTTGTAGGGTTTTGAACCTAAATCTCTGGTGCACAACTCTATTGAGAGTGGTAATCAATCAAACAATCAATTAAGTTGGATTTGTAGAGTGGGGCTAATCACCCGTGAGGGTATTCAGGCACTGTGTTCTTGCTGGGGTCAGTCGAAAAGCCAGGTCTTGAGTCCCTTTCTGAATTCCGGAATGGGGGTGACATTCAGAGGTTAAGGGGGAGGTTCTTCCAGGACTTGGCGGCGAGGTAGGCGAAGGAGCATCCTCTACTGTTGCTTCACCGGATGCAAGGGGTGTGCGCAAGGGCGAGGGCAGAGGAGTGCAGCTGTCTGGAGGGTTGGTGGAAGTTCAGGCGGTTGCTGATGTATGCGGGTCCTTGGTCATGGAGGGCCTTGTAGGCGAGTGTCAGCTTCTTGAATTGGGATCTTTTCTAGATGGGGAGCCAGAGAAGGTTCCTGAAGTGGGATGTAATGTGGGTTCGTTTGGGGAGTTCAAGAATGAGTCTGGCAGCTGAGTTCTGTGTGCCTGGAATCTCTTTAGGAGTTGGATGGGGAGTTCTGCGTAGAGTGCGTTGCTGCAGTCCAGACGGCTGGTGACTAGGGCTTGAGTGACGGCTTTCCTGGTGCTGACGGGGAGCCATCTGAAGATCTTTGAGAGCATGTGGAGAATGTGGAAGCAGGTGGAGGCAACTGCGTTGATATGACATTTCATGGTGGGTTTATTGTCCAGGATGATGCCAAGGTTGCGGGCTTGGTCTGTCGGTGTGAGTCCGATTTTGGGGGGCCACCAGATGTCGTTCAATGGTTAGGTGTTGTTCCCAAAAATCGGAACCTCCAACTTGTCAGTTTGAGCTTCAGGCAGTTGGTCTTCATTCAGTCGGCAATGCTTGCCATACAGTTGTGGAAATTGGTCATAGAGGTGGAGGGGTCTTCTGAGAGAGAGAGAATGAGCTGAGTGTCAGCTGCTTAGGGGCGTCATATATGTGTTGAACAGGATGGGGCTGAGGGATGAGCCTTGAGGGACACCACAGATGATGTTCTTGGATTCCGAATTGAAGGGTGGAAGGTGGATTTTCTGGGTCCGTCCAGTGAGGAAGGATGCAATCCATTTGAGGGCGTCTCCCTGGATCCCGATGTGGTGGAGTCTCCTGATGAGGGTGTGGTGGGATACGGTGTTTAACGCTGCTGAGAGGTCGAGGTGGATCAGAGCCGCTGTTTCTTCCCGGTCGAGGAGGGTCCTGATGCGATCAGGGTGGTCTCGGTGCTGTGGTTGGTGAGGAAGCCAGTTTGGGAGGTGTCCAGCAGGTCGTTGCTTTCCAGATGAGTTAAAGGTTGATGGCCTTCTGGAGGACTTTAGCGGGGAAGGGGAGCAGAGAGATTGGGTGGAAGTTTTTGAGTTTGCTGGGGTCTGGGGAGGACTTCTTGAGGAGGGGTCTGACTTCTGCGTGTTTCCATTGGTCGGGGAAGAGTGAGACTGTGCTACCCAAAGCAATACTAATGCCGTTCGCCGTGGTGTGTGCTCTCTGAGTTAATTTGCTGTTTGCTCTGTGCTCACTACCCCTGCTACTCTGCTCTGAAAACTCCTGTCATGCTAGTGTGGCTTCCACCTCACTTCAGCTTCCAGACAGAGAACTTCAGAGTACCACAAGCAGGCACAATAATATCAATATAGCAGATAATCCAGAAAACGGGCACATATAACACTGCACTTTTTTCAGATTAAGCACTGCTACGTGTTTGTGCGCTTAAGTGTAAAGACTTTCGAAACAATAGGATGACTTCATATGATTTCCCCAGGGAGATTTTTAACATCCTCTTAAAAATAATTATCTGAAGTCCTAAATCTTAACATAGTACTCTGGAGCTGTGGTTTTATGCATATTACACTCTGCGGCTGTGCTTTTTTATGAACATGGTTCCTGGAGCTGTGCTTTATTAAGAACATTGTACTCTGGGCTGTGATTTGTCATGAATACTATGTAGCGGGTTTTGATTTTGTTGCAAACATTGTACCGCTGGGGTCGTGTGTTTTAGGAACATTTCACTTTGGTTTTTTTGTTGTTTTTTTTTTTTTTTTTTTTTTGTCCTCCTTCACCTCAGGTATTGGTGACTTTTACCTTTGCCAAAGACCTCTATAGCTGGGGAAGACCCCAGACCCCGCCACAGAATAGTGATAGGGAGAAAAAAAAAGAGGGAAAGAAGGCGCAGGCCCTAAGAACACCATTCACCTGTTAATGCATCTCTCTCAGACAACATCCGGTTTCCCGGAGGACTGCCTAGAAGAAGACTGTGGGGGGGGGGGAGTCCGCAGCCAGGTCAGAGAGCTCTGTAGGCATAATCATTGGACAGGGGTACATCTCGTTACCTTAAATGCTGTACACTAAGCCACTCCCTGGCTACTGTTACCCCCTACCCAGTTATTGAAAATCTCCCAAAACTTTTTCCTCTTTTTGGACCCATCACCCAGTAAATCCATTCTGGACATATAGAACATGGATTCTAGCCATTTTACGTGCTGTGGCAGGTGCTACACTTATCCAATTTCTACAAATCTCCCTTCTAGCTAGCAACAATGCATAAAACAACAAGTTCCTAGATGCACCAGTCACACCCTCCACAATCCCGAAAATAATTTGTTCAAGGCTTACCTTAATATGTATTCCCAGAATACCTGTAAGTGTCAATTCAACCTCATGCCAGAAGCTTTGAATCTGCGTGCATAGGAAAAACATATGTGTATCTGTCGCATTTTCTAAGCCACACTTTGCACAAGCCGCCGGTTTTCCTTTCCCCATTTTGGACAGCTTCTCTGGAGTGAAGTATGCTCTATGGAGTGAGAAGAAATGGTTCCTTTTCAAAAATGCAGGCTTAACAATAGAATAAAGAGTGCGCATTGATACTTGCCACTTATGTTGTAAGTTGCAGCTCGGCAAGCATCTACCCCAGGTATCTTCTGCCAATGTGAATTCTCCATCGAGGTTGTCCTGCAGAGCCCAATACCACAGGGATACTTCTTTCACCCCTGGAGGTTTATTAGCCAACATCTCCTCTAGTTCTGTAACAACACCCACTGGTGTTTTTCGTGCCTGCATCCAGCTCTTAAGTTGAATATATTTAAATAAGGACATTTTGCCCTTCATAAGGTCCTTCATCTCACTCCACGGGATTAACTGTCCATCTTGCGTAATCTCTCCCCACACCAAAACACCTGACTCCCTTATTGACCACGCCAGCTTATCCTTAAGGCATTCAGGAGTACCTGGGGAGTCCCATATAGGTGCATGGAATGAATAATAGTCTACTCTAAGCCGCCTATGTATCAAATACCACATTCTCGAAAAGGCTTGTAACACCTTCAGCTTAACTTTCTTGAAATATTTTGGGTCCCCAAACTTAAAGAGGAAACCATCATGTCCCCCTCTACTCTCCTTTGTCATTATAGAAAACATATGACCAATATCCGAATCATCAGAGGTACTAAAAAGCATTCTAGAATTGGAGATTTGAAAAGCCCAAGCATATAGTTGGATATCTGGTAGTGTCAAACCCCTTTTTCCTTCCGTCTCCGCAACTTTTTCCAAGATATCCGCACACCTTTATAAGCCCAGATGAAAGAATTTATAGCCTGTTGGATTTTGTTGATCGTTAGTTTCTCAAAATGAAGTGGTATGGTGCTGAATATATAAGTTATTTTTGGCAGAATCACCATTTTTACCAGATTAACTCATCCAAAAATCGTGAGGGGAAGATGTACCCAACTCTTCAATAGTTGAACTATTTCCTTAGTATTTTTTAGTAAATTGATTTCCGGGATTTTTTTAATGTCTTCAACTATTTTAATCCCCAAGTATTTCATGTCCTTTTTAACCATGTGGTTATCCATCCTCTGATTCCAAACCATGATCTCAGTTTTAGCCTCATTTATCTGGTATCCTGAAATACTGCCAAACCTTTTAGCTAGCTGGAGGACAGGTGTCAATGTAACCTCAAGATCAGAAGTGAAAATAACCAAGTCATCTGCATATAGAGCAACTTTCTTCTCCCAAGAACCCCAACGAAAGGGGGAATGTTCGTTGCCTTTCTCAATTTCTCAGCCAATGGCTCTATATATAGATTAAACAAAAGAGGCGATAGAGGGCATCCCTGTCTTGTGCCTCTTGTGATATTGAACGAAGTGGTTAGATTGCCGTTTACTAGAACTCTGGCCATGGGGTTTTGATATATTAATTGTATTGCCCTACAGAATCTATCCCCTAATTCTAATTTCTTCAAAACCATAAACAAATATGACCATCTGACCCTATCAAACGCCTTAGCGGCATCTATCATAATAACCGCAAGGGGGACAGAATAAGCTGTTGCCACATCAATTGCTCCAATAAGCCCGTAAGTTAGTTCATGGATATGCCTCCCTCTAATAAATCCCTTCTGATCTCTATGGATTATCCCACCAACAGCCTTACTTAATCTCCCTGCCAATATAGAAGTAAAGATTTTATAATCCGTATTCAGAAGGGATATAGGCCTGTATGATTCGCGGTTTGTGGGGTCCTTGCCAGGTTTTAAAATAAGAGAGATCGTTGCTTCATTCCAAGATCTTGGGAGTTGTAACCCCTTATCCAAGATCTCGTTAATTACCACTGTCAAATAAGGGATTAAGAATTCCCCCAAAATCTTATATAGTTCCACTGGGATACCATCGGGGCCTGCAGCTTTACCCCCTTAGATATTTGTACGGCCCTCCTCACTTCTTCCTCCGTTACCTCCTGATTAAGGCTCATTCTTTGATCTTGATCCAAAGGATTTACAGACTCTGTTAGCCAGGCATCTACCTCCTCCTCTGAGACCTCCTCCTCTTCCGAGTAAAGGTCCCGGAAATAGTCAAAAAGGCCTCTTCCACCTCGGTGCCCCGAGTTAACATTATACCATTCTGGCCCGACTTAATACCATTTATATAATTTCTATTTTGGTCAGACTTGATCTTCCAAGCTAGGAGCTTTCCTGCTCCCTCCCCATACTCAAAGTGAGCTAGTTTGCTTGCTTCCCATCTTTTCTTAATCCTATTCTGCAAAGTTTCTTCCAGTTGGTTTTTAAGAACTGCCAGTCTTCCCTCCCCATAAATACTACTACCCATTGTCTTATACCTATCTAGCTCTATTTTCTTTATTTCTGCTTCCAAATTACTTAGCTCTTGTCTATACTGTCTATTTCGATAAGTGAGTACATTTATAACTTTCCCTCTGATAAAGGCTTTCATACCATCCCACACTATTCCGTTTGAAGCAGATCCTTTATTTACTTTAAGGAATTCCCCTACCTCTACCTTCATTATAAAAAAAAGAGAATAACATCAGACATAAACAAGAGCACAAACGCTGCTCCACACTGAATGTGGCTTGACCATTGCTGCCAACATCCGAAGTATTCGAGTTTGTTGGTCTCAATTCATTAGCCTTTAGACAGACTAGGACAGGGCTTATATGAAGTCCACTGCCAATAGGACCGGTCTGCTCAGGTTACAGAATTTCAATAGAAGAAAGGCCCTGAGGACATTAATAAGGATTGTAGCAAGAAAAGTGCTCATATAACACAGGCATCCCATTATATCGGCTTCTAAGAAGATAGTGCGGTCCATAGTCCACCTTCTATCCTTATACTGACTCTTCTTCCTAAGTGTTAATAGAACTGCAGAATGGTCAGATAGGTGCACAGGGAGATATTCAATGTCAACCACCTCCTGTTTCAAACTCAATTCTACCAGGAAGTAATCAATTCTTGATCTATGTCCATATTTTTTGTTATGAAATGATATGCCCATTCGAGTTCCTACCCTCTCTCTCCATATATCTCTAAGAGCATGCTGCTGCATCATAGATTTCAAAAAGCCAGAGATTTCGGGGTAGGTATAGCCCTACTACTACAAGATTTATCCACCTTAGGGTCTAAGATAATATTAAAATCTCCCGACATTATCACTGGGCCTGAGAAATCTAATAAGTTAGTATATACAGATTTTAGAGGTTCGCAGTCGTCTTGATTCGGGCCATAGTATCCTACTAGAGTAAATGAATGATCATCTACTCTTAAATCCACTATGATCCATCTGCCGGACTTATCCATACGGGTATTCACTAACATCATCCCAGCACCCTGTTTCTTAATAATAATTGCTACTCCTCTTATATTGGCTGTCTGTGTTGTACATTCTACCTGCTGAACCCATCTTAGTTTTTTAAACAGCTGCATACATTCTTCTCTAACCAAGTGTGTTTCCTGTAGAATTAAAATTTGTGCTGGGGAATCTTTAAGATATTGCAAAATCCGGTCCCTTCTGCCCCTTGTATGGAGCCCGTTAACGTTCCATGATAAAATCTGTATCATCTTCTACGCTATCTTTTCTGTATGAAAACTACCATGCTGCAACTTAACTGAGGTCTGTATATTTGAGGTTTCTGAGGATATTTTTATAATTTTT
Source organism: Calotriton arnoldi (assembly GCA_963921515.1). Taxonomy (NCBI): domain Eukaryota; kingdom Metazoa; phylum Chordata; class Amphibia; order Caudata; family Salamandridae; genus Calotriton; species Calotriton arnoldi. Next base: position 643,520 of record CAWUFW010006742.1, read on the forward strand.
TCCCACATTCTCCCCACCCTGTGCAACCCACCACCCTCCCCCTGGAGAACCCCCCTCACTTCCTGCTGGGCCTAGCCTAGGCCCCTTTTCTTCCTAGCCCTTGTTACAGTGCTCCGCAACCTATTAACCTAAATGTTAAAGCACAACCCCCTGCTAACCTACACCCCTAAACTAGGTCTTATTGTAAGATCTACGTCATTTTCTCTATACTTCTCTATACACCCCCTCCTTCTTAATTACTTCAAGGAGCTCATCAGCTTCATTAACAGTTTTCAAAAAGTACATCTTGTTATTATACATAACTCTGAGGGCGGCAGGGAACTTCAGCTGTGCCGAGGCACCTACTCTTCGAAAATCCTCGAGACGTTTTCCAAGCTCCCACTGTCTATCCAGGGTAACTCGGGCAAGGTCAGACCTGATTTCAAAAGAAAAATCCTTACCCTTTAGGGTTTTCAATTTTAGTGCACTCAATAGAATTTTTTCTTTCAAAGTATACGTTTGAAAATTCAAAAGAATTTTCCGTGGTTTTATTCTATTCAGATTTTTTCGAAATGGGTCCCTATGTATTCGCTGAATATCACGTTCAATGTCTGCTTTGCTTTCTTCTATCTGGAGGGAGTCCTTAATTAGGCATGCTACAAAAGATTTCAAATTCTCCCCCTCCTGTCCTTCGGGGACATTTAGTATGCGCAGGTTGTTTTTCCTCGAGCTGTTTTCCAATTGTTCTACTTTCTCCTGCAATACCTGTTCCCCTCTCTGCAGGGCTGTAATATCCTTCTTGCTGATATTTAAATCCGCCCTTAATTCCCCAACATTAGTTTCAAGTAGTTGGGTTCTCACTGTCAAAGAGTCGATTTTCTTTTCTAGGACTTCACAAGCACTACGTATCTCACTCTGATTCGCTTCTGATACCATGAATCCCTTTCTTATTTCTCCAGACAGTGAAGAGAACATATCTTCCATTGAGCCTCCACTAGTCCAAGCAGTAGGAGTATCAGTATCAGGAGTGTCAGTATCCAAACCTCGATCTATGCCCTTATTTGCCTGCTCAGGTAGCCCAGTAGAGGAAGAAGTCCCCTTGTTACTATCAGGCAACTTATAATCATTGCCGGCTACTATTTTCTCTCTCTCAGGAAGGACTACTGACACACTTCCCGACATACCTTCTATTGCAGTCCCTGCTGAGTATGCAGCTGCCCCCTGTTCCCCCTGTTCCAACATCTCACGGTTCAGATTTAGAGTAACAACTGGCGGGAGGACCTTAAAAAAGGTCCGTAGGGAAGGGGTTACTTTAAATATTTTATATAAAATATCGTCCCTGTTCTTTCCACCCCTACGCGCTTTCGGGAGATCGTACTCCCTTTCTCCCTTAATTCTAGAATCCCGTGTAGTAGCTTTGAGGAAAAAGGAGGAAATATGACCTTTATCTAAAATAGGGGGCTTAATTCCAGTCCCTCGGTGGCAGTACTAACAGACCCTTCCTCTGTCTTCCTGCTTCTCTCTTGTTTTTCCTCTTGCCCCACAGAGTCCGCCAAGTCTGAGTTTACCTCCAATCTGGCCTCCTTACTGATGGCTTTGCCGGCTGTCTTCTTTCTTCCTCAGTTACCTTTCCTACCCCTCGCTGTAGCCGCTCCTGAAATCACTTCCTCCTTCTCAGTAACTGACTCGAAAACTACAGCTGGGGAGGCAGCGCTTGTTCTGACGCTGCCCACGCTGTTTCTGTGGAGCCCCCGCGCCGCAGCTCTGCGGCTTTTCCAGAGCTCCAGGGCGGCGCGAAACCAGTGAGTCCCTCCGCTCTGACCAGCAGGCGAGAAAACCACCGAACGTGCACCTGAAATTGAGGCCAAAGCTAACGGCTCTGGGAGGCACATCTAAATTAGGTACGGAGGGGGTGAGGGGGGTTTAATTACATTCCTATAATACCGGTTGCGGAGCACTTCACCCGGACCTAGCGACCGGCAAGTGTAGCGGCCGCCATGTTCTCCACCAACCCCCTCCCCCAACATTTCACTTTGTTGCTGTGTCCTTGTTAATGTGTGGTGGCCCTACTCTGTGTTGTGAGCATTGTTATCTGTGGCAGTGTGTTTTTACAACACATTGGTTTGCTGTAGGTCTTTGTCCTTATCACTGGGCTTTGTTGTGAACATTGCAATCTGGCGATGCGTGTATTTTTTGAATACCCTACTTTGCTTATGTGCTTTCGTCCTGTGGTTATCTGTGAACATTGTAGCTGAAACTGTGTTATGCCCTTATCAATGTTCTCTGGTTTTGGAGGTAGCTCTGAACATTGTAATATGAGGCTGTGTGTGCTTTATGAATACTTTTCCTAGAGCATTGCTGTTTTGTCCTTGTGTGTTCTGACTCTCTGATGTATGTGTAGTATGTAATCTTGGGATGCCTGTGTTATATGAGCACTTTTCTTGCTACAATCCTTATTAATGTCCTCAGGGCCTTTCTTCTATTGAAATTCTGTAACCTGAGCAGACCGGTCCTATTGGCAGTGGACTTCATATAAGCCCTGTCCTAGTCTGTCTAAAGGCTAATGAATTGAGACCAACAAACTCGAATACTTCGGATGTTGGCAGCAATGGTCAAGCCACATTCAGTGTGGAGCAGCGTTTGTGCTCTTGTTTATGTCTGATGTTATTCTCTTTTTTTTCTACACATACTTTAACCTGCAGAGTGGTATGGTTATACATTTAGGTCCTGAAGAATGCCACACACCTCTTTGTAGGGTCTGTAGAAATGGGAGAAACACGTTGACCGCATTAACATACACAGGGTGAAGTTATAGCCCCTTTTGTTCTCTTTTATTGTGCTCCTTAGGAACACTCATTAAAGCTACGACATTGTCCACTGAGAGACATTTTTAATTTACTTTTCACTGCTTTTCCTTACACTCGGCTCACCAACCACAAACAGCTCACATAGGGGTAACCTCATAGATATCATCCAAGAGCTCCTCAGCTTTGGGAGCATTGTAGCCTGCACTACTAACACCTTTGTTAGTGGTGTGAGTAGGAACTCGATGATGAAGCATGCCACCTTAGGGAAGGTGAGGGTTTTCCATCCTCAAAAAAAGATTTTTCTTTTTCTAAGAGACTTTAAGAGTATTAGCACGACCCATTAGTTCAGTGCATTAATCAGACCCCCTGATTCTTTTGTATGCTTGGATCTGTTTGATGAACACCTTTACTTGAAGTCCTCTGGTTGTGTGTTTTTTTGTGAGAATTGTAATCTGAGGGGGTGTGTATTGTTATTAACACTTTATTTTCATTGCTGTTGTGTTATTGTCTTATTAACGTGTTGTGCCCAGTGCCTTGTCATGACTACTGTAATCTAAAGCTATGTGTGGGTGTAAGCACACTTACCTTGCTGTGTGACTGTGTCTCTTTCAACATGCTCTGGTCCTCTGCCTTGCCATGAACTCTATATTATGTATGCTTTTTGTGATTTATGAACAGTTTTGTTTCATTGCAGCTCAGGTGTTTCCTTTCCAGTGTAACAATGTAGCCTCGCACTTTGCCCTGTAAACACAGTAATCTGAATCCATGTGTGTTTTATGCACACTTTTTGCTCTGACCACCTGCATTGAAGTTAACACCGTAATCTGGGACTTTGTGTGTTTTATGAACACTTTCTTATATGAATGTGTGAGAAATTGGGTTATTGGTTGGGGAAGGTAATACCATACTCAAGCAACAACCACAATACTTACCAGGGTGACCAATGAGCAAACCCCAAATTAACCTGTGCTTAACCCTCTGGTAGCTTGGCACACAAGCAGTCAGACTTAACTTTGAGGGAATGTGTAAATTATTTATTCAATAAAGTATTTGACACCATAACAACAAAAATCCAATCAGTAGAACAAGAGTTTTAAAGGTTTTGAAGAAATCAAACAGCGAGAAGCAAAAAGCACCAATTGCAGTTATCTGGTCGCGGTGGACCTGGTCCTAGTCACATCTTCAAGCCGACCGCTATGAAGTGTGGGCCGGAAGCAAGAATGAGTTCAGTCTTCTGACAAAGTACCTTCTGGCCTGGGTGTCGAAGTGCGGAGTCCTTGTGTTGAGCTGGGCGGGCCAGTGTCGAGGAGTCATCGTCGAGGAGCTTACGATGCAAGGTACGGCATCGAGATGCATTACACAGTGGCGGAATCGATGAAATCGTCGATGGGAGCTTGTGATGCGAGGCCTTGTGCCATTGTTGAGGAAGCAATCGATGAGCTTGCTCAGACTTGCGCTGGGCTGCGTCGGCGCCGAGGACAAGGTGCAGTGCACAAGGCCGGTGGTGAACTGCATCGCGCTGCGCCAAGATGCAGGGAGGTACGTCAATGTCGAAGAAGCCTGTTATGTCTCTGTGGCTTTGAACAGGGGAGCAGCCGACTGATCCTTGGAAATTGTTGGGAATCCTGGGTCCACACAGACAGGCTGGGTTCAGCAGGGCCGCTCACAACAGCTGAATAGTCCTGGTGGAGAAACAACAGGCTTACACAGCAAAGCAGTCCTTAGTCAGCAAAGCAGAGCTTGGGCTGCAGCTTCACAGCTGGGCAGTCCTTCTTCCTGGCAGAGTCCACAGTTACAGGTAAGATCTGAAGAGTTGGTTTGGGTCTGAGCTTCCGCTGTTTATACCGGGAGCCCACCTTGAAATGAGACAAGCGTTTAAAGTGCTCCCCGTACAGAGGTGTCAGGAATTTCCTTCCTCCCTGCCCTGGCCCCAGCTTGTCTGGGAGTACAAAAGACTAGGATGAACCCCTTTGTGAGTGTGCTGAGGCAGAGTCTTTGTGATGTGCAAGTGTGGTAGATGACAGCTCCTTCCCCTGATCCTGACAAAGATGGTCATCCTGGCAGCACCTATTCCCCCTTTGTTTTACTGTCTGGGAGTAATGCACAAAGACCAACTGCCAGCTACGTCTAGTCATGTGACCGAGGATACAGGCTGGAGGCACCCAATCGTTAGGATCAGAAAATACCAACATTCTAAAAGTGGCATTTTCAGAATTGTGACTTAAAATCCAACTTAACCATTGAAGAGGGTTTTAAATTACAATTCTTTAGAGCCCAAGCTCAATGTTCCGACCTGCTCCCCATTAAAAGTTAGCACTTATTAAAATGTAAAAAATTGTAATATGTGATATATATTTTATGAATAATTTTTTCCTGTAGTGCTTACTCTTTATTAATCTACTATGATCCTCCGTTTTGTTAAGCACAGTAGAAGCTGCTGCTGTGTTGCTTTTTTACCTCATTGAAGGAGTCGTTTGGCATTTTGGTTGTGAAGATTGTAATGAGTGTGTGTGTGTTCCATGAACACATTGCTTTGCTATTGTGCTTTCTCCTTTCCAATGTGTATATTTTTTGTTTTGTGAATATTGTAACCTGGTACTCAGTTTTAATCAGAACCCTGTATCCTGCTGCTGTGTTTCAGTGTGCTTTACTGCTGTACATTGCTAAAACTGCACCATGGGGCAGGGTATTATAATGAGCACTACATTCTGGATGTGAAATTTTTATTAAATTCATACTTCGGTCATTGGCTTGTTATAAAATAGGTTCTTCGGTCCTGCTTGCGTTTTTTAAAATTAAACCTGTATTTTGGACCTTTGGTCTGTTTCGAAATCAGTCCTCTGACGTATTACTTTGTAAGAAAGATCTCCCTGCACGTCATTGCAATGTAATATCCATATACATAGATGATTCAAGCCTATGTGATGTGCACTTTGCGCACATGCAAATCTAGGGTTCTTAAATAAGAACATTTTTCATATGTTCATATTTTTAAGTGTTTTATTCCTCCCTTCGATGTAAACAATTGTTCTAGAGGCGTCATCCCTTCATACACACATTTCATGAGGGCTGTTCTGTCTTGGAACTGTTCCCACGTTCGGCATTGTCCACGCCTGATCACCAAGGGTGTACATTTGGCGTGCTTGGTAAGTGTAGTAAGGGCATTCAAGAGGCATGTAGATGTGCACACCGTTACAACTTTGAGGCTGTGTGCCAGTGTTGCAATTGGCAACCGTATCCATGCCCGACCATGCCCCAAAGAACCAACCCTTAGGCATCCATGTGGATTTGGTGTGTCGTTAATGTGCAAAAGCATTGCTTGTAACGCACTTACATTGCACGTCTGCATTGTTTGCTAAGTGTTTCATAACATTAAGGAGCCTGCAGCAGCTGTAATACCTCTTTAGTTTTTACTGGCCTCTGCCCGATAGCACAACCTTCCCTCCATTGTCCGGGAGTTTGATTTCAAGACTGTCAGCCTGGGTGAATGGCGTAATGGCTACTCTCTGACGGGAAACATCATTTACATCGCATGCGATACATCGCATGCCATTACAACGCGGTCGTTACAACGACCGCGTTGTAACATCGCAAACCATTACAACGCAAGTCGTTACAACGACTTGCTGTAGGGGGCAGAAGGTGTTGGATTTAAAATCCAACACCTTTCCTACTGTTGCACAGACTGGAGTTGGAATAGTAAATTTTACTATTCCAACATCCAGCGCCCCCTACAGCAAGTCATTGTAACGACTTGCGTTTTAATGGTATGCGATGTAACAACGCGGTCGTTGTAACGACTGTGTTGTAATGGCATGCGATGTATCGCATGCGTTGTAACGTAGCCTATTCCTCTCTGACTTGCCATTACATTCTGTAAAAGGAGCAAATATTTAGAATGATGCCTTTTTTAGATTTGTATAAGAAGTCAATGAAATCAGGTCCACGTGAACGTGAGAAACATCTGACAAGCCTAGCAGTCGCTGTATCATGAGGTCATTGTAATTTCCCTTAGATCAACAAGAATGTATTCAGTGCTTCCCCTGGTGTGGTCTTTGTTCCATCAGACTCTAACTAGCAAATTCACATTGGAGTCAAAGCTGGATCTAACCTGCGAAGGTGAAGCATTGATGACCGGTCACTACCTATAACCGAGTTTGAAATGCAGCCTTCAAAAGTCCTGAAGATCCCTTTGGGATCTGAGTTGTTCTGAGGAATTGAATTGTGAAACTCTACCACAACAGACTGCAAACTGCTGACCCCTGTATGGACTTTAACCTTTGATCGATGTGTATAGGAAATATCAGACTATGCTAATGCGAAAATACCCACCAAGATCCAAACAAACTGTCTTCAGGCGTGATTGAAGTCCAGAACACCAGTACCAGAGTGGTTTTATGCCACATAGATCAACAAGGCATAATATGGATTATCCGAATAAAACAATAGCATTGGCAAGACAACTGAGACGATCTGCAGCAGGTCTTCAAATAGACTTTGAAAAAGCACTTTGTAGGCTGAAATGGAACTACTTATTTGCCTTCTTAAACTTATTAAGATTGGATAGTAGTTTTCCTGCTTGCACACCTGTGCTCAATACGGAGCCACTGGTGCATACAGTATAAGATGGAGTCTTGTCAAACCCCGTCCCGGTAGCAAAAGGTACTAGAAAGTGTTGCCCCTTTCACTGTTGCTATTCACTATTGCTTTTGAGCCATTTGCTATTTTGCTAAGACCAGATCCAGCATTCAAATGGTTGGCTGGGGTCAAAGATGAAGTGTCAAAGATAGGGTGTTGTAGAGCGCGGTAGACTATCTCATTTGCATGGGGCATCTATAAAAATCCTGCCCACATGTTATGCAAAGGCTTAAAGAGTTTGGTGTGTTGCTGGTTGGAAGTCAATTGGGAAAATGTGGGAAAACTCCAGCATATAACCAGTGGCAGGAGCGAGGGGTGTGGGGGACTGTGCCACTTGGTAACTAAGTCCAATGACATCCGGAGGGATTATCTACTTGGGAATGCATATATCGGAAAACCCAGGTCGGAGATATAGAATGGCAAGGTGGGCCCACAGATGGAGTCATTGAAAAGAGGTCTTCTGCAGTGGACTTCATTGCCGGTATGTCGAATGGGTAAAGTTGCAATTATTAAAAAGGTTGTCCTTTCCAGGCTACTCTTTATATTCTTCAAAATATCTCCATCTGAACGCCAAGACAATTGTTTAAATGCGTAACCTCCATTGTCAGGACCTTACCGTGGTGCAACAGGGCCCCAACATTTAGCTTGCCTAAGCGATGCAAATCGTCATTTAACGGTGGCCTATGAATCGCTGACCATTTCTATGTGTACTACTGTGCATCCCACCTGGCAGTGATCAATGAATGGATTTTTGATAACAGGCCTGATCCTGCATTCCACAGTGATAGATCGTGATGGGGCATTGCGACCTGATGTATTTTTTGTTGCCTGAGGGGATGTCTTACACCATTATAGGCAAGTGGACAAGTGGCAGCCTTGAAGGGTTCCACTGGATGGGTCACACTTGGAATTGCTACACTTGGAGATGTTACCTGAAACACTGATCTCAAAACACTCTCCCCCCTACAACAGGACTTTGGACTTCTGAAATCCTGGTCCTTCTGCAACCTGCAGCTCAGACATTCATTGACACCATTTATAAACACAAAAGGACCCGACTTGTTCTGAACACGTTTTGTTTTCATTGGGACACGCGACCATTTGGCGCGAGACCCTCACAGAAGTGGTTTGCAGGTACGAAGGATGACAGCAACCACTCGGTAAATATGCAATCTCATGGAGTGGGCTTAAATAAATGCTTAAGTGCATTTTGAAGTTATGGTTTTATTTATGATTGGCACGCTCTTCTTCTTAATCTCGTCAATAACCACAGGTTCGGTGTGATGTACAAGTGAGGTGAAGACTGGTTTCCCCATCAGCCCTGATGAAGTTGCCATAAATAGGTTGGCAACGAAACATGTTGGCCTTTCGTCTCTGAAAATGGCCAAACATACGCCATTCTTTTAATTTGAGGACGCTCACGGCACCAAATAAAATTACGTTTCGCAAGTGAGTTGTACCCCATTTTAATTCTGAGAACTGAATTTCTCTTTTCACACTGGGGACCAGTGGGTACTGAGTGACACAAGCACTTATAGTGCACCTATACACGTCTTCACTGATTTTCTTTCTTTGGATTTCTCACCTCTGAGAAATTTCAACACACACATTTTTTTCCTTTATGGTCATGAAAGTCACCGATGATGATAACATGGGCAAACTGGTGAGTACCAACCAGCAGCCCACTTGGTGATGCGTACGTGAGGTACTTTCTGACCTCTCTCACACTTTTTACTAATTTTATCACCAATCTTTTGTGGTCTCAAATTTCCTCTTGACGCTTGAATGAAATGTGGTGTATTGACGATTTTTTGAAATTTGAACAGTTGGACTAATAGGTTATTGGCAGTAGGTCCGTCCTATGAGGGAAGTTTAATGTCTTTAAAAACTCCCCCTATGTCTTAAAAGAAGATAATAAAGTTAACTGTTCAGAACAAGTCGGGTCCTTTTGTGTTTATAAATTACTGAGTGGGGGGCTACCTGACTGTTTACCCCCTGGTGCTCCTTTTGTGTATTGGATTCATTGACACCATACCTTCTCCACCTCCCAGAATGTAGCTCCCTTGAGGCACAAATTACGTTGGCACCACTCCCTGACAAAAAGATAACATGTCTTCTCCATCCATTAGGCACAAGCCAGATACGTTCCTGGAAATAAAGCGAGACTGGGAGTCAGAGCTGAGCCTGATAGATGATGGAAACTGGCAAACTGCTCTAACAGCCCCTAGGGAAACAGCACGATTTAGGTTGATCCTATTTAAATAGCTTCATTGCATACACTTCACCAGGGAAAACTTTGCCGTATGGGTAAAGAAGCATCTCCCATCTGATGAAGATGCCAGTATAGGGGTTTCGGGTGCTGCAGAGATACTAGGATGTGGTGGCTAAGGCCCTGTCTGATGTCACATAGAGCACCATCGTCTTTACTCCACGCAGAGCACCGCTAAATATGCTAGATGAGCTTGACATAAATAAATATATGAACATATTTGTGGGCCTGGGCCTGCTAATAGTCAAAAGGGATAAAGCTCAAACCCAGAGGGATAACAAGGCCCAGGTCTTGGCCTAATGACCAGCGGGTCTTGAGCTTTGTTGAATATTGAAGAAACAGATGCATGACTTACCAGAAGCCCTCGAAAAGATAGACATATCTGGGGGAGGTAGACGGAGCATCACAAATTCTTGAGTAAAGAATTAACCTGGAAATTTAAACCCCAAGACATGTGCCAGGGTCACTGTGTTTTAACCTGACTTTGTGTGGGATAAGAAATACAGAACATTGCAAGTAAAGTTTTGATTGAGTTGTTAAATTGCCAAAATATCAATAAAATGATTATATATATATATATATATATATATATATATATATATATATATATATATATATATATATATATATATATATAAAGAAAAATCAGAGTAGTGCTATTATTTTTCATTTTTTCTCTTCCATAATGTTATGATTTTTCAAAGAGTGTTTTTTCATTCCAGTTGATGATCCTGATTGGACAGTAAGCCTTAATGTTTGGGAATAGTCCTGGCACACAAAAATTTAATTTTTGAAACATTCAGAAAAATAAAACATTATGTAGACATTTTGGCTGAGTTGTTATCTCTAGCTCCAGATCGCCAGAGTGTCCCAGGTGAAGCTGAAAATCATCCAATTTAATCTGAAATGCCACATTAAAAGCCCTTAATTGACCCAGTAAGGTGAATAAACTATTAAACAGGTTTAGGGATAAATCCCCTGTGAACTTCCATATGGAAGTGTAGTGTGACTTGAAGCTTATTCACGGGCACGGCTCAAACGCTTGCTCCAGGGTGCCCACTAACTCCAGCCATTTCCGCAGGTTCTCACCCAAGAAATAGCGTGAAACCAAATGGCACATTGTGACCAACAAGGCACGGGTATTTTGGCCCTCGCTTGGCAGCAGAAGATGCCTCATTGATGCCAGACCTTCTTCCAAGCCCAAAATGCACACCCCAGACAGCTCAACTAGGCCACGCCTCTCTCCACCATAAGCTGGCACTTAATTGCTAGTAAACCTGTCTCTGTTTGGTACCGGGGAATCCTCGTTGATTCGCTCTATGAGGCTGAGGCCCATACTTTCCAGAAATTGTCATTATTTATTTAACCCAGTGAGAAAAGATTTGGCTTAATAATGGCAGATGCAGATGGGTTTTTAGGAGAATCTGTCGGCTTCCTGTTCTTTGATTTCTGATTGGCATTACTGCTGCCCAACGTCTTTAGAGAGAAGACAGCCATCGTAACATGCTAAACATGAAAGGACTGCGGTCTACTTGCGTTACAACATTCCTAATTTTCACTGTTTTGTCGTTGGGTTAGTTTTAGGTGTTATTGCGTCAGTCCTTAGACCTCATGATTTCATAAACAGCTGTTTGGGTGTACTCCAATGTCTCATTGTTACTGATATCAGACTCAATCTTCATATTTTTATTGATCATATTAGTTTTTGTAGCAAAAATAATACTTTCCATAGTTATCAAGTCAAGTCAAGAATAACTTTATTCGGTGCCAAGACCATAAAAGTTTGACAAACAGACACTACATATTAAAATTTACATATCCTTATTAATAAAATCACATATAAAAAAACATCATCAACCATAACATTTCATAATGATTAAAATTACACAGTAAAAGGTATTTTTCCTTCCTATTTGTTTACTATAATTCATAACGCTTTCTAATAGCCATTGCAACTTTTATCAAATTTGACACCGCAATACAAATAGCAGAACTGGCCAGTGATTGCAGACATCTGAACCCATCAACATATGTACAGGGCCGAATATCCTTTAAAAGTGGTGCCAAAAATCTTCCCCTTGGTTCCTTGTAAAGTGAACAAAATAGGATAAAGTGCAGCGTACTCTGGGTTGCCGTGTTGTCACAGGGACAAGGGATGAGATTGTCTGTCCACCCAGATTGTCTTGGAAATGCCACTAGAAAGTGCAGAGTGCCTAAACGAAATCTTGTTAAAAAGAATCGTGTCTGTATATTAGTAGTGAAGGTTAAATAAAATTGCTATTTAGCCGTGAATAAGCAACTGGGCCTGTCGCCTCAGAATGCGTATGGCGCGCAGTTGCCCAGGTGTGATGCGCCTCTTTTATAATAGCCTTAGCGTTTGTGTGGATACTCGTCGGAGTGTCCAAATACTCTCCCAAACCAATCTCAAATAGCCTTTCCCTCACAAAACGAAGCCAGGGAATCGTCAATGACTAGTCCAAGTTAATGCAATCTTCAATCACCTCCCTAGAAAACAGTAATTCTTCCGACACCCAGATTTTGGCCCATAAGAGCAAGGGGGCAATGTCAATGCGATCCTCTACGTATTCCATCCCCAGTTCTCGGTGCCAAAAAAGTGTAGGGGTGCTATTTGGAGTCATCAATAGTCTTTTTATAAACTTCTTTTCCATAACTAGTAACAGGCGACTTTTATGGTGGCCCCACACTCCTGCCCCGTAAGACGCAACCAACAAACATTTTGCTTTATATAGAGTAACTAACTCAGACACCGGCTTGTGGACTAGTTTATAGGCAAAGCGCAAAAGCCCCTCCACAACCCTGCTTGTCTGCTGAGCTCTTGCCGTGGCAAGTGGTTCCCTCTTCATCTCATTATTAAACACGTTCCCCAAATATGTAAAAGTTTTCACCTTTTCAATATTCTTGCCCCTTACACTAAAGTTTCTGGTTTTTGTCTTTTTAGGGCCGCATACCATTATATAAGATTTTATAAAATTAACCTGTAGGTCAAGGGCCAACATGAAATCCGTAAAGGCATCAAGTGATTTTTGTAGGCTGTTGGCCGTCAAAGCCATAAGTACAGTGTCATCCGCATACGAAAGTAGCGGGACTGGTTTCCCTCTAATGTGGAGGAAATCAATTTTCTTTCCCAATAAAAAAGCCTCCAAACCATTGGTATAAATCAAGAAAAGATAAGGAGCTAAAATGCACCCCTGCCAAACGCCTTCTGTGGAGACAATGGGCTTGGTCTTTTCCCCCTGTGGGCCATATCTTATGGCCACAGTGGTGTTTGCATGGAGTCTTCGCAGAAGCAAGATCAGTGCTTCCTCTATGCCCATTTCTCCCATTAGCACCCACAATTTCTCCCTGTTAACGGTATCAAAAGCACTGGATAAGTCCATGAAGGCAAGGTGGATAGAACCCCTCCTTGCCTTCATGTACTTGCCCATGATCAGGGACAGATTTAGGCACTGCTCTGTGGTGCCCAACCCCCTAGGGAAGCCATATTGAGTTTTTGAGATGACCCCCTTAATACTTGCCCAGGCCTCAAGTCGAGCAAGAACTACCCTAGCCAGCACGACAGTAGTGTCGATAAGGGAAATTGGCCTGTAACAGGTGGGGTCGTTTCTATTCCCCTTCTTAAACACAGGTACAACAATGGCCTCCTTCCATGATGCTGGGATTGGACCGATCACAACTGATTTAAAAACATTAGTCAGCAGGGGTGCCCAGAGATTAATATTCCTTTTAAACAAATCTAGAGGGACCCCATCTGGTCCCGGGGCCTTCATGCAGATTCCTTTCGCTAAAGTTTCCTCAACCTCTGCCACTGTGAATGAGGCACTGAGGTGAGAGCCCAGTGTTAAATCTACGGGGAGATCCTCACTACTCTCTGTTAGCTCCAAACAACTTGGATTAAATATGACAGAGAAGTGGGATTCCCAGGTGTCTCCCAGAATCAATGAATCCATCTTTTTCACCCCCTCCGTAAATTGTGGTCGATTAATAATATCCCAGAAACTTTTACTATCTTTAAGAGCACTTGCTCTCTCCAGGTCCTCCCAGGCTAAATGCCTCAACTCCTCTTTCCTTTTATTGATGGTACTTTTATATAATCGTCTAGCACATTTGATTTGTGTTCTATTGCGAGGGGTGGCCTGGAGGGCAGTTTTTAAATTCTTGTGGGCTCTAGAGCATTCAGCATTAAACCATCATGCCTCTTGAGGCTCCTCTAACCTAGCCGGGCGTGTTAATCTATTAGCTACATCTGCGCAGATTCTTTCAAAGTCTTGAACAATCTTGGCTGAGGGAGAATCCTGTTGGAGGCACCTCCTTATCAGATCATAGTTTATTTTAACTGTTTCAGCCTCAAATTGAGAAGGATTTATCTTACCCCAGTTTATTCTTACCCCTTTATTGGGGTTATAGTGAATCCGGCGACCTTCGCCCGTCCCTGCCTGAGCTATTACATTGAGTAAGACAGTGAGTGGGTTATGGTCGCTTGAAGAATTGGGTTCTATATTAAAATCACAGACAAACCATGAGAACTCGCTAGAAATAAACATAAAGTCAATAAAACTTTCCCTACCCCCACCAACAAAAGTGGGACACTGGGCTAAGGAACTGCTAATCAAACTATATAGGTCATTCTCAACAATAATGGAATTTAATGCCTCACCCTGCGGGGTATGGATAAAATGCGCCAGCGGCTGTCCCTCTGTATCCAAGAGGCCACAAACCCGTTCAGTGCTATGCTCACAAGAAGTACAGTTGAAGTCCCCCACCCACAAGATACATAATGGCTGCCACTTCCCAGAAACATTATTAATTTCCGTCTGTAAAGCTTCTATGACATGACAGCTATTTAAGTCAAAAATATTGTAGTACCAGTTTACCAGTAATAACCTGACCTGCGTCAGGTTTAAAATCAAAATCATTTGGAACCATGGCGATGAACTTACGCAGTGGGCTTTTACAGAACCATATTTAACTGTGATTAAGGTCACCAATCCTCCTTTTGCCCTACCAGCTGGTGAAGGGGTGGCAGGAACAATAAAAGCATAATAGGCATCCAACGCAATACCCTCTTTAAACCACGTTTCCTGCAGGCAGATGATGTCAAATCCCCTGATATATTCCAACCAAACCTCATCTGATAATTTAGGGCGAATGCCTGCAAAATTCCAGGAAATTAATTTAAATGGGGGGGTGAGATGACCCTGATTCGTGTCCGCTGGTGTGACAATGATAGCGGGCATGCTAACAAGAGCTATCTGGCCCGACCCCTCACCCTCATGATTGTCCTCAGTGATTGCATTTATGAGGTGGAACAGGTTATAGGATTATTCATATTCTCCTTTACAGTAGGGTTGGAGATGTTTAAACCAGGGGATTCTAGGGGTTTTATGTTGCCAGATACATCTTCGTTTAGTACTCTCCCTTGTCAGCTGAACGTCCAGGTTGTGTGGTCAGTCAATCGATCTCAGTCAAACCTGAGAGGGCGTCAAAGCGGTTCGGATGGAAAAAGAGGGGCCGAGTGGGGGCATATATGTTTTGTCTTGGCTCTACAGGCCGCTGACTAATGGTAGAGACCTGGTTGGGGGGGTAAAAAAAAAACAATTGGCGAGCCTTTATCTGTTCGCCAGGTGAGTCCCTAAGATGTTTTAGAGCAAAATGCACACTCCTCGCGTCGCTAAAATTCAGCACAACGCACTCCCCTTGAATGCTTTTAATCGTACAGCCCACCCAACTGACCCGCCTGGCCATGATGATATAATCAATCCAGTTTAAACAAGGGGGAGTTTTCTTGGAACACCAATGTGCTGATTTGTTTATGAGGCTCTGGCAGCTTTCATGTTAGCTGGGGGATAATACCGGAACCCTCCTCAAAATCAAAGTGTAGGGTGTACTTTCTGGGGGCAGGTTTAGTGTGTTAATGACTCCCGCCCACTTGATAAACTGTGTGGTCGGTTGTGTAACATTATATCCACAGGAAGGGGTCTACCCCCGCATACTGGATTAGATATTGTTTGATGCAAAGCACCATATCCCTGGTGTTGACTATTTACGGGGGGATCCCCCTGTGGCACATGGTCCTTTGGTATCATGGCCGGGGTACTGATATTTGCAATATCATAGATATGATCTTGAGAGGGGGCTATATTATTTGAGATGGATGTTGCTCTTGCAGGGGCCACCCCATTCAGGGAGGCACCAGGAAAAACAACACCCTGCCCTTCGGCTGTGTAACTTGATAGGATTTCCCTTTCTGTCGGCTTATTTGCTGATGGCTTTTCCGCTATCACTGGAAGAACTTGGGCTAGTTGCCCCTCTATGCTGGTCAATCTAGTCAAAATGGGTGCCAGGGCCTCCTGAACTAATTTACAAAATTTTCCAATTGAGATGTCAGACCCATCATGTACAATGTTGCTTCCCCCTCCCAAACAAGATTTACAAACATTTCCTGATGTATGGGTTTGTTTGGTTCTCTTTGTCCTTGGCGACTGGCCATTCAGCTTGTGAGCGACCCCTGCCCTTTCAGTTTGTTTCCTCTTTCCGCCTGGTACAGTCTGAGGTCCAGCCTTCGCCGTAGTTGAGCGTATAAGAGGCTCAACTTCATCCCGTGTGGCACAAGGCTCACCCTGGCTCAAAACTATCACAGTGGGCGAGATTGGAGGTTGAGGCCTGTGATCAATAACTATTTCAGGAATCTCCAACAGGGGTTCATTGTTAATGGGAGGTAAAAGTGAATCGGGAGTTGGTGCTAAGGAAAGTCTCTGCTCGGCGCGTTCTATTTCTTTACTAATGGCTCCTACCGCCTTTTGAAGAAAACCATCAAGAGTAGTATCAGTGGATCTTAGGGCAGGTGGAGGCTTCCGTTACCCCATAATTCAATTTGCTTTGCGTTTCCTCAAGATAGATTAAATGGGGTTACCTTGTGCCGTCACATAGCTTCAGGGCAGGATTTCACCACCACGAACCCCACTGCAAGGGGCAGGATTAGTGGAGCCAAGAGAATGGGCCCAGCCTCTTCCGGGCTCTGACGGGCGCAGGCCCGGGCACGCCCGCGCGCATCCCGCGCTGTGGGAGCCCCGCGCTGCTATATGCGCCTCCGGGCGCGAAGTGTGCATGTAGGCGCCTCCTGGCGCGTTGATTGCTGGGGGCTGGAGTCCCCCGTTGTCACCCAGCAGCAGAGAGTGGTGGTAAGTGAGGGCTCCCGCGCCTCTATATGTGCCTCCGGGCGCAAAGTGTGCACGTAGGCGCCTCTTGGCACGTTGATTGCTGGGGGCTGGAGTCCCCTGGTATCACCCGGCAGCAGAGAGTGGCGGTAAGTGAGGGCTCCCGCGCCTCTATATGCGCCTCCGGGCGCGAAGTGTGAACGTAGGTGCCTCCTGGCACGTTGATTGCGGGGGGCTGGAGTCCCCCGGTGTCACCCGGCAGCAGAGAGTGGCGGTAAGTGAGGGCTCCCGCACTGCGGGAGCCCTGCACTGCTATTTGCGCCTCCCGGCGCGAAGTGTGAACGTAGGCGCCTCTTGGCGCGTTGATTGCTGGGGGCTGGAGTCCCCCGGTGTCACCCGGCACCATAGTTATCATGGGATCTGTTTTCAAAGCACTGACTCAGCAAGTTGTTTTCCCATCGAGTGCATTTACTCTTGCACGTTCTCGTTGATTTTCTTTCTTTTTTCTATGTCGTGCTGTCTAGTTCTCTCTCTTCGAGTAACTAACTCATGTCTGTATTCTTCTTTTGACTTCCTTTATTCACACTCCTGCAGTACTCATTCCCTCATCACATTTCCTGTTCTCAGAGTGAGTGGCTGCCAGCAGTGTCTATATTATAGGTGTAGCGACCCAGTGAAAGCTCAAGCCAGGCTTGACCCTGAAGCCTGTCTCTGATTCAGCTCGAGGTCCTGTTGAAACCTTGAGCGCATAACGAGCCGAGCTTTTGTGTGGCTTCTCCCTACTTCTACCCAGGATGCGGTGGTACGGTCAGAGTTGGAGACTGGGAAATCAGTTTCGAGTCCCTGCGTTGGCTAAACTTCTTGTGATTCTGGGCAAATCACTTAATCACCCCATGCCTATAAATAATGTATGCGACCTTGTGGATTTGAACTGGTGCTCATGTAAAGCGTTTGGGCTTCGGGTCGAGTTTGCACTATATTTAAAAACTGTGCTAAGAGGTAAAAACAAAGCCTTAACATAATGAAAGTGCAATAGAGACACATTTACTGACTGATTTGTAAAAAGTGGAACCAGAAAATCTGGATAAATCGTGGCTTTCCCGCTTAAATTGTGTGATCTTCTGGGAATATTTTATTTCACCAAAACCTTTTTTCTTCGTTATTGCGTATGAAAGCACTTTCAAATATGTGAGTTCTGAATACCAGTTGTACAAAACTATCACTTTTAATACATACTTCTCTGTGCAGTGCTATAATGTGCCCTATTAATGTCAAGCTTCCACATGTTAAAGAAATACACTTTTTTGAATTTTGAAAAGACTGTATCATATTTTATGTGATGTTTGTTGTATGATTTACATAGCAAATATTTTCAGGGCTCGGCTGGTACCCGGACTCTAAGATCCGAGCCAGATCCTCTGCTCTGTTCTGGCTCGGCTCTGGCCCACCTCTAGTCTATCCCAACCCTACCATTTCCCCTGCTGGGCTGTTTTGACTCACCTCTTGTTCCCGTGTGACTGTTCTCTCCTGTTCCCATGGCCATGTTCCGTCTTTCTCTTCTTTTACATTTACTTCTTGCTTCAGTTATCTTTCCACTACACTTGCATTCTGTGCAACACCAATCTCTGTAAAACAGATTTTAGCATGGGCTAGACCTTTATTTTTAAGGAAATTACTGGATGTTGGACTCTGTTTCTAAAGGTTTGCCTTCTTTCTTTTCGCGTCTGTTCTGCCCCAATGGGCATGTACTAACTTTATTTTGAGTGGGGTTGAGCTCGAAGAGTTTTTAGCTCACTGAGTCAGTAGATGGGAAAAAGACAGGGTGCCACTATTATTAGACTTAGGGCCATTGTAATTATGCGTCTGTGGAGGCCCAAGTTATACAAAAATTATGTGGCAAATTATGCATTATAATGTGGCAAATTTTGGGATAATTTTACCTCAATATTTTGTCCTTTGTACACTTTTTAACACTATCAGGGCAAAGGATTTACCTCATTAGGACAGGTCTGACACCCATCTACAGCAATAAGAAACAGAAAGAAGCTGACCAGTGAACCTTTGCAAAGGGCCTTAAGCAATGCTGCACAAGTGTTGCTGTGTTTTTAGTAACTTTTGACTTTTTTAACTGTGACAAACTTTTAACTTGTTTTTGAAAAAACAAAAATCAAGGAACCCACACCAGGTAAGCTTTTTCCCATAGTGTGGAGATAATTTAAAAGTTTTTGCTGTCCCTTACCACCACGCTTTTTATAGCGATAAGTGAAAATAAAAACTGGCCATTCAACCGCCCACTCTTAATTGGGTAGGCGTTCGTCTAGCCAAACCTCAAACGGCGCTTACTCTGTCATCTCATCAGAGGAGTACATCAGTGATGGAGATGGAGTATTTCCGCCGGTGACATACTTATGGTCCGCCCAACTGTAAATGAGGTGAATTGTTCTTCAGTTTCGCTGACTAGGTACCTGCTCCCCCACACTCTAAATCAGTCCCTTAGTCATTTTATTGTTTTCTTTAGCATCCTCATGTGGGTAGCCTGTTGTTGAGCTTCCCTTCATTACTGTTTTAAAATTAGCATTCTGGTGCAGTACATTGTATGAATATTTAGTACCTTGCTGCAGTGCTTTGTGCTCTGAGGCAGTTTTTCATTGATAGAGCGCTCAGGGGCAGTTCTTTATTATGAAGAGAGCTCTTGTTGACTTAATTTGCTATGAACACCGTACTTTTGTGAGAGTGATTGTTTATGAACATTGCGCTTTTGGGGCAGTGCTTTGTTGAGAACAGTGTGCTCTGTTATGCGGAAAAGGTTCTCTGTGGATTATGCTCTTTATCAGAGGTTTCCAAGTCAGTGCAATTGAGGCCTTCCCCAAGTTAGAACGATAAAGTGGGTTGCACCGATTTGAGTAATGCTGCCATATAAAACGCACAAATACAATTGTGTTTGAGGCGTGAGTTGTCTTCATTTTCACTCACCTTAATTGTCTTGTTATTCACATGCTATTCTCTGGTCTGGCTTTGTAATGAAGAGGGCTCTCCTTGACAGTGTTGATTTGTTTTTAGGACCCTCCTCGCCATTGCTAAGTCAAGCTTGTGGCACACCCAGACTGTTTACAGGACACGCCCTTTCAGTGCATTGTTATTTGTAGTGCACTCCCCGTTAGTTTGTTTTATTTATCTGACACTTCCTGAAAATGTGTTTCTTTTTGTAGGACTCCCCCTTGCAATGGTTTAATATTGGGAGGCCACTCCCTTGCTGTGCTTTGTTGTTTGCAGGATACTCTCGGGCATTGCTTTGTAATAAAGAGAACACTCCTTAACAGTAGGTTGTTATTTATTGAACTTTCTCTGACAGTTTTTTGTAATAACGAGGACATTCCTTCACAGTAGTTTGTTATTTATAGTACACTCTCTAACAGTGCTTTGTAATAAAGAGAACACTCCTTGACAGTAGTTTGTTATTTATAGTACACTCTCTGACAGTGCTCTGCCATACAGAGGAAACTCCTTCACAGTAGTTTGTTATTAGTTTGTCATTTATTGAACACTCTCTGACAGTGCTTTGTAATAAAGAAGACACTCCTTGACAGTAGATTGTTATTTATGGTACACTCTCTGGCAGTGCTCTGTAATAAAGAGGACTTTCCTTGACAGGAGTTTGTTATTTATAGTACACTCTCTGACAGTGCCTTGTAATAAAAAGGAAACTTCTTGACATGAGCTTGTTATTTATGCTAAACTCTCTGGCAGTGCTGAGTAATAAAGAGGACACTCCTTGGCAGGAGTTTGTCATTTATGGTAGACTATTTGCCAGAGCTCTGTAATAAAGAGGACACCTTGTGACAGGCGTTTGTTATTTTTGGTACACTCTCTGGCAGTGCTTTGTAATAAAGAGGACACTCATTGGCAGTGGTTTGTTATTTATGGTACACTCTCTGACTGAGCTCTGTAATAAAGAGGACACTCCTTGACAGCAGTTTGTCATTTATGGTACACTCTGTGGTAGTGCTTTGTAATAAAGAGGAAACTCCTTGACAGTAGTTTGATATTTATAGTACACTCTCTGACAGTGCTTTGTAAGAAAGAGGACACTCCTTGACAGGAGTTTGTCATTTATTTTACACTCTCTAACAGTGCTTTGTAATAAAGAGGACACCCCGTGACAGGGGTTTCTCATTTATTGAACACTCGCTGGCAGAGCTCTGTAATAAAGAGGACACTTCTTGACAGCAGTTTGTCATTTATGGTACACTCTGTGGTTATGCTTTGTAATAAAGAGGGCACTCCTTAACAGTGGTTTGTTATTTATATTACACTCGCTGATAGTGCGTTGTAATAATGGGGACTCTCCTTCACAGTGGTTTGTTATTTATAGTACACTCTCTGACAGTGCTTTGTAATAAAGAGAACACTCCTTGACAGTAGTTAGTTATTTATAGTACACTCTCTGACAGTGCATTGTAATAAAGTGGACACTTCTTGACAGTAGTTTGTTATTTATGGTACAGTCTCTGACAGTGCTTTGTAATAAAGAGGACACTCCTTGACAGTGGTTTGTTATTTATACTACACTCATTGACAGTGCTTTGTAATAATGATGACACTCCTTCTCAGTGGTTTGTTATTTATAGTACACTCTCTGACAGTGCTTTGCAATAAAAAGGATACTCCTTCAAAGTGGTTTGTTATTTATAGTACACTCTCTGAAAGTTCTATGCAATAAAGAGGACATTCCTTCAAAGTGGTTTGTTATTTATAGTACTTTCCCAGACAGTGCTTTGTAATAAAAAAGGACACTCCTTCAAAGTGATTTGTTATTTATAGTACACTCTCTGATAGTTCTATGCAATAAAAAGGACACTCCTTCAAAGTGGTTTGTTATTTGTTGTACATTCTCTGACAGTGCTTTGTAATAAAGAGGAAACTTCTTGACAGCAGTTTGTCATTTATGGTACACTCTGTGGTAGTGCTTTGTAATAAAGAGGAAACTCCTTGACAGTAGTTTGATATTTATGGTACACTCTCTGACAGTGCTTTGTAATAACGAGGGCACTCCTTCACAGTGGCTTGTTATTTATAGTTCACTCTCTGACAGTGCTGTGTAATAAAAAGGACACTCCTTCAAAGTGGTTTGTCATTTATAGTACACTCTCTGACAGTTCTATGCAATAAAGAGGACACTCCTTCAAAGTGGTTTGTTATTTGTAGTACATTCTCTGACAGTGCTTTGTAATAAAGAGGACACTTCTTGACAGCAGTTTGTCATTTATGGTACACTCTGTGGTAGTGCTTTGTAATAAAGAGGAAACTCCTTCACAGTGGTTTGATATTTATGGTACACTCTTTGACAGTGCTTTGTAATAACGAGGACACTCCTTCAAAGTGGTTTGTTATTTATAGTACACTCTCTGACAGTTCTTTGCAATAAAGAGGACACTCCTTCAAAGTGGTTTGTTATTTGTAGTACATTCTCTGACAGTGCTTTGTAATAAAGAGGACACTTCTTGACAGCAGTTTGTCATTTATGGTACACTCTGTGGTAGTGCTTTGTAATAAAGAGGAAACTCCTTGACAGTAGTTTGATATTTATGGTACACTCTTTGACAGTGCTTTGTAATAACGAGGACACTCCTTGACTGGAGTTTGTCATTTATTTTACAATCTCTAACAGTGCTTTGTAATAAAGAGGACACCCCGTGACAGGGGTTTGTCATTTATTGAACACTTGCTGGCAGAGCTCTGTAATAAAGAGGACATTCCTTGACAGTAGTTTGTCATTTATGGTACAATCTGTGGTTTTGCTTTGTAATAAAGAGGGCACTCCTTAACAGTGGTTTGTTATTTATATTACACTCACTGATAGTGCGTTGTAATAATGGGGACTCTCCTTCACAGTGGTTTGTTATTTATAGTACACTCTCTGACAGTGCTTTGTAATAAAGAGAACACTCCTTGACAGTAGTTAGTTATTTATACTACACTCTCTGACAGTGCATTTTAATAAAGTGGACACTTCTTGACAGTAGTTTGTTATTTATGGTACAGTCTCTGACAGTGCTTTGTAATAAAGAGGACACTCCTTGACAGTGGTTTGTTATTTATACTACACTCATTGACAGTGCTTTGTAATAATGATGACACTCCTTCACAATGGTTTGTTATTTATAACACACTCTCTGACAGTGCTTTGTAACTCTCTGACAGTGCATTGTAATAGAGAGGACACTTCTTCACAGTGGTATGTTATTTATAGTACACTCTTTGACAGTGGTTTGTAATAAAGAGGACGCTCCTTCACAGTGGTTTGTTATTTATGGTACAGTTTCTGACAGTGCTCTGTAATAAAGAGGAAACTCCTTGACAGTAGTTTGTTATTTATAGGACACTCACTAACAGTGCTTTGTATTAAAGAGGATACTCCGTGACAGGGGTTTGTCATTTATTGAACACTCTCTGGCAGAGCTCTGTAATAAAGAGGACACTCGTTGATAGTGGTTTGTTATTTATAGTACACTCTTTGACAGTGGTTTGTAATAAAGAGGACGCTCCTTCACAGTGGTTTGTTATTTATAGTACACTGTCGGACAGTGCTCTGTAATAACGAGGACACTCATTCACAGTGGTTTGTTATTTTTAGTACACTCTCTAACAGTGCTTTGTAATAAAAAGGACACTCCTTCAAAGTGGTTTGTTATTTATAGTACACTCTCTGGCAGTTCTATGCAATAAAGAGGACACTCCTTCAAAGTGGTTTGTTATTTATAGTACATTCTCTGACAGTGCTTTGTAATAAAAAGGACACTCCTTCAAAGCGGTTTGTTATTTGTAGTACACTCTCTGATAGTTCTATGCAATAAAAATGACACTCCTTCAAAGTGGTTTGTTATTTATAGTACACTCTCTGACATTTCCATGCAATAAAAAGGACACTCCTTCAAAATGGTTTGTTATTTATAGTACACTCTCTGACAGTTCTATGCAATAAAGAGGACACTCCTTCAAAGTGGTTTGTTATTTGTAGTACATTCTCTGACAGTGCTTTGTAATAAAGAGGACACTTCTTGACAGCAGTTTGTTATTTATGGTACACTCTGTGGTAGTGCTTTGAAATAAAGAGGAAACTCCTTGACAGTAGTTTGATATTTATGGTACACTCCCTGACAGTGCTTTGTAATAACGAGGACACTCCTTCACAGTGGTTTGTTATTTATAGTTCACTCTCTGACAGTGCTTAGTAATAAAAAGGACACTCCTTCAAAGTGGTTTGTTATTTATAGTACACTCTCTGACAGTTCTATGCAATAAAAAGGACACTCCTTCAAAGTGGTTTGTTATTTATAGTACACTCTCTGACAGTTCTATGCAATAAAGAGGACACTCCTTCAAAGTGGTTTTTTATTTATAGTACATTCTCTGAAAGTGCTTTGTAATAAAGAAGACACTCCTTGACAGCAGTTTGTCATTTATGGTACACTCTGTGGTAGTGCTTTGTAATGAAGAGGAAACTCCTTGACAGTAGTTTGATATTTATAGTACACTCTCTGACAGTGCTTTGTAAGAAAGAGGACAATCCTTGACAGCAGTTTGTCATTTATTTTACACTCTCTAACAGTGCTTTGTAATAAAGAGTACACCCCGTGACAGGGGTTTGTCATTTATTGAACACTCGCTGGCAGAGCTCTGTAATAAAGAGGACACTTCTTGACAGCAGTTTGTCATTTATGGTACACTCTGTGGTTATGCTTTGTAATAAAGAGGTCACTCCTCAACAGTGGTTTGTTATTTATACTACCCTCACTGACAGTGCTTCGTAATAAAGTTGACACTTCTTGACAGTAGTTTGTTATTTATGGTACAGTCTCTGACAGTGCTCTGTAATAAAGAGGAAACTCCTTCACAGTGGTTTGTTATTTATAGTACACTCTCTGACAGTGCTTTGTAATAAAGAGAACACTCCTTGACAGTAGTTAGTTTTATATAGTACACTCTCTGACAGTGCATTGTAATAAAGTGGACACTTCTTGACAGTAGTTTGTTATTTATGGTACAGTCTCTGACAGTGCTTTGTAATAAAGAGGACACTCCTTGACAGTGGTTTGTTATTTATACTACACTCATTGACAGTGCTTTGTAATAATGATGACACTCCTTCACAATGGTTTGTTATTTATTAACACACTCTATGGCAGTGCTTTGTAACTCTCTGACAGTGCATTGTAATAGAGAGGACACTCCTTCACAGTGGTATGTTATTTATAGTACACTCTGTGTCAGTGCTTTGTAATAAAGAGGACACTCCTTGACGGTAGTTTGTTAGTTATGGTACAGTTTCTGACAGTGCTCTGTAATAAAGAGGAAACTCCTTGACAGTAGTTTGTTATTTATAGGACACTCACTAACAGTGCTTTGTAATAAAGAGGATACTGCGTGACAGGGGTTTGTCATTTATTGAACACTCTCTGGCAGAGCTCTGTAATGAAGAGGACACTCATTGACAGTGGTTTGTAATAAAGAGGACGCTCCTTCACAGTGGTTTGTTATTTATAGTACACTGTCGGACAGCGCTCTGTAATAACGAGGACACTCATTCACAGTGGTTTGTTATTTATAGTACACTCTCTAACAGTGCTTTGTAATAAAAAGGACACTCCTTCAAAGTGGTTTGTTATTTATAGTACACTCTCTGGCAGTTCTATGCAATAAAGAGGACAGTCCTTCAAAGTGGTTTGTTATTTATAGTACATTCTCTGACAGTGCTTTGTAATAAAAAGGACACTCCTTCAAAGTGGTTTATTTATAGTACACTCTCTGATAGTTCTATGCAATAAAAAGGACACTCCTTCAAAGTGGTTTGTTATTTATAGTACACTATCTGACAGTTCCATGCAATAAAAAGGACACTCCTTCAAAGTGGTTTGTTATTTATAGTACACTCTCTGACAGTTCTATGCAGTAAAGAGGACACTCCTTCAAAGTGGTTTGTTATTTGTAGTGCATTCTCTGACAGTGCTTTGTAATAAAGAGGACACTTCTTGACAGCAGTTTGTCATTTATGGTACACTCTGTGGTAGTGCTTTGTAATAAAGAGGAAACTCCTTGACAGTAGTTTGATATTTATGGTACACTCTCTGACAGTGCTTTGTAATAACGAGGACACTCCTTCACAGTGGTTTGTTATTTATAGTTCACTCTCTGACAGTGCTTTGTAATAAAAGGACACTCCTTTAAAGTGGTTTGTTATTTATAGTACACTCTCTGGCAGTGCTTTGTAATAAAAAGGATACTCCTAGAAAGTGGTTTGTTACTTATAGTACACTCTCTGACAGTTCTTTGCAATAAAGAGGACACTCCTTCAAAGTGGTTTGTTATTTATAGAACATTCTCTGAAAGTGCTTCGTAATAAAGAAGACACTCCTTGACAGCAGTTTGTCATTTATGGTACACTCTGTGGTAGTGCTTTGTAATGAAGAGGAAACTCCTTGACAGTAGTTTGATATTTATAGTACACTCTCTGACAGTGCTTTGTAAGAAAGAGGACACTCCTTGACAAGAGTTTGTCATTTATTTTACACTCCCTAACAGTGCTTTGTAATAAAGAGGACACCCCGTGACAGGGGTTTGTCATTTATTGAACACTCGCTGGCAGAGCTCTGTAATAAAGAGGACACTTCTTGACAGCAGTTTGTCATTTATGGTACACTCTGTAGTTATGCTTTGTAATAAAGAGGGCACTCCTTAACAGTGGTTTGTTATTTATACTACACTCACTGACAGTGCTTCGTAATAAAGTTGACACTTCTTGACAGTAGTTTGTTATTTATGGTACAGTCTCTGACAGTGCTCTGTAATAAAGAGGAAACTCCTTCACAGTAGTTTATTTATAGGACACTCTCTGACAGTGCTTTGTAATAACGAGGACACTTCTTCACAGTGGTTAATTATTTATAGTACACTCTCTGACAGTGCTTTGTAATAAAGACGACATTCCTTAACAGTGGTTTGTTATTTATAGTACACTCTCTGGCAGTTCTATGCAATAAAGAGGACAGTCCTTCAAAGTGGTTTGTTATTTATAGTACATTCTCTGACAGTGCTTTGTAATAAAAAGGACACTCCTTCAAAGTGGTTTATTTATAGTACACTCTCTGATAGTTCTATGCAATAAAAAGGACACTCCTTCAAAGTGGTTTGTTATTTATAGTACACTCTCTGACAGTTCCATGCAATAAAAAGGACACTCCTTCAAAGTGGTTTGTTATTTATAGTACACTCTCTGACAGTTCTATGCAATAAAGAGGACACTCCTTCAAAGTGGTTTGTTATTTGTAGTGCATTCTCTGACAGTGCTTTGTAATAAAGAGGACACTTCTTGACAGCAGTTTGTCATTTATGGTACACTCTGTGGTAGTGCTTTGTAATAAAGAGGAAACTCCTTGACAGTAGTTTGATATTTATGGTACACTCTCTGACAGTGCTTTGTAATAACGAGGACACTCCTTCACAGTGGTTTGTTATTTATAGTTCACTCTCTGACAGTGCTTTGTAATAAAAAGGACACTCCTTTAAAGTGGTTTGTTATTTATAGTACACTCTCTGACAGTTCTATGCAATAAAGAGGACACTCCTTCAAAGTGGTTTGTTATTTGTAGTACATTCTCTGACAGTGCTTTGTAATAAAGAGGACACTTCTTGACAGCAGTTTGTCATTTATGGTACACTCTGTCGTAGTGCTTTGTAATAAAGAGGAAACTCCTTGACAGTAGTTTGATATTTATGGTGCATTCTCTGACAGTGCTTTGTAATAAAAAGGATACTCCTAGAAAGTGGTTTGTTACTTATAGTACACTCTCTGACAGTTCTTTGCAATAAAGAGGACACTCCTTCAAAGTGGTTTGTTATTTATAGAACATTCTCTGAAAGTGCTTCGTAATAAAGAAGACACTTCTTGACAGCAGTTTGTCATTTATGGTACACTCTGTGGTAGTGCTTTGTAATGAAGAGGAAACTCCTTGACAGTAGTTTGATATTTATAGTTCACTCTCTGACAGTGCTTTGTAAGAAAGAGGACACTCCTTGACAGGAGTTTGTCATTTATTTTACACTCCCTAACAGTGCTTTGTAATAAAGAGGACACCCCGTGACAGGGGTTTGTCATTTATTGAACACTCGCTGGCAGAGCTCTGTAATAAAGAGGACACTTCTTGACAGCAGTTTGTCATTTATGGTACACTCTGTAGTTATGCTTTGTAATAAAGAGGGCACTCCTTAACAGTGGTTTGTTATTTACACTACACTCACTGACAGTGCTTCGTAATAAAGTTGACACTTCTTGACAGTAGTTTGTTATTTATGGTACAGTCTCTGACAGTGCTCTGTACTAAAGAGGAAACTCCTTCACAGTAGTTTATTTATAGGACACTCTCTGACAGTGCTTTGTAATAACGAGGACACTCCTTCACAGTGGTTAATTATTTATAGTACACTCTCTGACAGTGCTTTGTAATAAAGACGACATTCCTTAACAGTGGT
This sequence comes from Calotriton arnoldi, assembly GCA_963921515.1. Lineage (NCBI taxonomy): Eukaryota > Metazoa > Chordata > Amphibia > Caudata > Salamandridae > Calotriton > Calotriton arnoldi. The sequence continues at coordinate 671,914 of CAWUFW010006742.1, forward strand.
TTGTTATTTATAGTACACTCTCTAACAGTGATTTGTAATACAGAAAACACTCCTTGACAGTTGTTTGTTATTTATAGTACACTCTGACAATGCTTTGTAATAAAGAGGCAAACTCCTTAGGAGTTTTTTGTCATTTATTGAACACTCTTGCAGTGCTTTGTAATAAAGAGGACACTTTCTTGACAGCAAATTGTTGTTCACAGGAAACTCTTGCCAGTGATATGTGAGGAAGAGGGCGCCCCCTAATACTGTTTTATTTTTTTATTTATAGGGCATTCCCTGATAGTTTGTGATTTATCTGACACTCTTTGGAAGTGCTTTATTATTTTCCGGACACCAACAGGCTGTGTTTTGTTATTTATAGGACACCAATGGCAGTGCTACGATATTTATAAGATTCTCCCTTGTTTTGTTATTTATAATATCCTATCTGTAAATACTTTAAAATGTGTAGGACACTGTCTGGCAGCTCTTTTCTATCAATATAATACTCAGTATCTTTTGATTAAAAGCACACTGACTGCTTGAGATTGTTTTCACTGGGATTTCCTGGCAGAGATTTCAGTGAGTGGCACAGTCCCTGATACTGCTTTCTAAGTTATCTGACACTCCCTGTTTGTGCTTTGTTATATATAGGGCACTTCTTTGCAGTGCTTTATTATTTGTAGACACTTTCATATTTATGGGATCCTCCCTGACAGTGCTTTCTAATGAACAGTGTATTTAGCAAGAGTACTTGCCCTCTGCCTACCAAACAGGGCTTGTGCAGCAATCACTAATAACTACATGGAGGGTTCGATGATCAGCAACAGGTAGGTGACGCCCGCTGAGAATGAATGCACAAGGTGGGCCCAACCACAAAGAGATTGTTATGAATAGGTGTGCTTTAGTCTTGTAGATCTCCTGCCTTATTCAAGCAAGGCAAGTAAGTCACAATCATCGGGCATTTCTCCAGGATGCCGGAGCCACTGGAAGTCAGTTTTTGAAGGTCCACTGCTTTTTGTGTCATTCTCCTCAGCTACCCCAGTTTATGCCAGCAGACAGTGTAAAGGGAGAGAGAGAGGATGAGATCAAGGCTGCTTTGAACATGTTTGGCAGGGCTACTTTTGGCTCTGAGCTCCAGTCACAGCAAAACCTTTATGCATCGGACACTGGGTCTCCAAGTGGCTAAAATGTAGATTATTCTCCTGGCCCTAGAGATTCCACCATAGTTCCTTTCAACTGTGTGTCATCGAATGGTCACACCACTCCCACGCCCAAACACACCCCTATTAAACATCCAAATATTTAATTTTTTTATTTAGGTGCAGTTTATATTGCACAAATATGGTGTAAGGGCATCAGAGCACTTTACAAGAGGACAAGTTCAAACAATCGCCCAGAACAAAGATTAAGCAAAACAATAAAAAACATTGAAACCAGCAGGATCTTAACTCAAGTGTCAGTCGTATAGCTGAGTTCATAATCCTAACAAAAGTATCTTTAGAATTCCGTGTTAAAGTTGGTGTGGCAGGGAGTAGTGTGTAATGTTTGACTCAGTGCTTAATTTGTAAAACAAAAAAAATAAATGCCAGGGCCCTCGTCAGGAGGCTACTGCAGCTTGCACAACCCGTTGCCCCTGCCAGCTCTGCCAAAAACAGTACAAACACAACTACTAACCATCACACTCATACAAGTGTGACAGTTCTGACTCTGCCAGGCCCCCAAAGATTTAAGAATGACTTGGGCGGCAGGTATTAGTCACTTTTAATGTATATTGAATTAATAAACAACTGTTGTTGTGCACATCTCAAAAGTAGAGAAACAGTGCCACCATGTGGCAGGTTTTCATAAGTGCCGGTGTTGACAAGTAAGTACTGGTGCCGAGCACCAGAAACCAGCGCTCAAATTAAGCACTGGTTTTACTCAGAATGAAGTTGACATCACAAGTCATGATTTCTACAGAAGTGTCTTCCACAATTTGCCTCCTTCTAATCTCACCTCAGACATTGGACCGTGGTTCATGTAGTCATAACTTCGTGCTTGGACTAGTGCAAGAGGGTGTTATGAATTGGACACTCTCTGGTGGTGCTTTGTTATTTACTCTCCACTGACTTGCTGTTATTTATTATGCATAAAACAATCTATGGCACTACTTTGTTATTTTTAGTGTACTCTCTGACAGTACTTTGTAGTGTGCCCGACAAATCCTGACAGTTTTTGTTATAATAAGAACATGCAATGATAGTGCTTTATTTACTGTACACTTCCTACCAGTGCTTAACTAATTACATTGCACTGCCTGGCAGCACTGTATAATGTATAAAACAAGTCCTAGCAGTACTTCGTTATTTACAGTGCACCCCTGACAATGATTTCTAGCGGGCTAGACACTTCCTGGAAGTGTCTTGTTATAAGCACATTGAATGATAGTGCTTTATTTGCTGTACACTTCCTAACAGCACCTGGCTTTTGCAGTGAACTGCCTAACAGCATTGCATAAGGTATAGAACAAGTCCTGGCAGTACTTTGTTATTTCCAGTGCTTCCCTAGTTGTCCTTTGTTGTGAACAGGACACTCATTACCAGTGGTCTGTAGTTGACTCAATCAATCAATCAAAAATACTTTATTCGTATAAGACAATATCCATAAAAGCATATCAGACACGATAATTTAAAAAGATAAAGACATAATCATAATACAATTCATTAACATTGGTCATAAATACACAATATTTGGGACACATATTTTGGAGAAAAAAATCATACATAAAAAGGGAGAAAACTTTTCACGGGTTGCACATCATATTGCGGGCCCGCACGGCAGTTCTCAAAAAAGTGCTGACGCGAAAAACTAGCTCTTCATCTGCCAATGTAAGTATCCTCCTGTGAGCATCTACCAGACTAATGGGTATATTTCCTTTATAAAATGGAATTAAAAGCCATTTAGCATATTTTATGTAAAATTTACAGAAAAATAAAAAATGTAAAATGGTTTGATTACTTTGACCGTCACACGGGCAGGGAAGGGAGTCAAGATTAGCATTATAACTCAGGGGAAAACAGAGCAAAAATTTAACAGTGCCTGCCCTTAAGCGAAAGAGGAGACCCCTCTCCCAGTGACTCATGGGCAAGACGAGGTAACTAGCCAATGGGTACACAGTATGCTCAATAGTCATAAAGTTAAAAACAGACGATTTCTTAGATTCCCTCGCTATCCTTTCCGTGCCATAAAGTGTGTAGAGTGCATTCCTGAGCGCATTTTTATGTACAGTCTCAGCTGTCCCTGGATTTAAAAAGAGCCCGCCTAAGTTAACACTGTATAGGCTCTGATACACCCCCGAAAGCCACGGGATGTCCTGCCCTTTCTCGCAATTAATGCAGTCTTATAAGGGATGCGGCCTGATTTTTCCATATGGCGAGCCAGAATAAATCAGGACGGGCCCTTATAAAATCCTCTATATAATTCAAATTAAGTTCTTTATGGCAAACATACTGAGCAGTGGAAATTGGTGCGCCTAGTAGTTTGCTAAAAAATCTATTTTCTTCTTGTTGAATACTGTAGCACTTAGCAATACCCCAAACCTCTGCACCATAGGTGGCTGTCGGTATGCACTGGGATTTAAAAAAAATTTAAATGGATAAGATGGCCCCTGTTCTCTTGGGCCGTGAAGACTAAGAATAGAGTTGGTGGCCTTTGAGAACTTGCTCCTGCAAAATGCCAAGTGTTCCGACCAGGAGCCATTCGCAGCAAAGACCAGCCCAAGGTAGGAAAAAGTGCTGTAGTTGACTCTTATCTATAGGACGAACCCTGGCATCTCTTCTCATTAATACAATACTTGCTTGCATATATTATATGTGAATAAGACACGCCCTGGCAGTTATTTTTTATTTTGAGGACATTCTCCGACTGTGCTTTGTTAAGAATGTGACATTACTCAACAGTGATTTGTTATAAGTAGAACACTGCTCTGCAGTGATGTGTTATTTACCAATCACTTCCTGCTGTTGCGTTAAGATTTTCAAGGACATTTCTTGGCAGGCTTTGCTTTTGGTTGGGCACTCCAGAAGAGTGTTTTGCTATTTTTGGACTCTCTGTGGCCGTGCTTTGTTATGGAAAGCTGACTTCCTGCAGGTGCTTTATTTCATGCCCTGACTATTGCTTTGTTAGGAAGAGGTCACTTCCCAGCAGTGGTTTGTTGTTAGTAGATCGTGACCTGTGCTGCTTTATGATTTTCAAGGACACTTTTTGGCAGTTCTTTATTTTGGGTTGGGAACTCCATAAGAGTGTTTTGCTATTTTTGGACTCTCTTTGGCAGTGCTTTGTTATGAACAGCTCACTTCCCGCGAGCACCTTGTTATTTCATGCCCTGGCAATGCTTTGTGATGAAGAGGTCACTTCCCAGCAGTGGTTTATTGTTTAAAGACCATACCCTGCTGATGATTTCTGATTTTCAAGGATATTTCTTATCAGTGTTTTGTTTTGCATTGGCCACTTCATAAGAGTGTTTTGCTATTTTTGGACTCTCCGTGGCACTGCTTTGTTATGGAAAGCTGACTTCCTGCGGGTGCCTTATTTCATGCCCTGACTATTGCTTTGTTATAGAGAGGCCACTTCCCAGCAGTGGCTTGTTGTTTATTGATTGATTACGCTCTGGTGTTGCTTTGTGAATTTCAAGGATACGTCTTGGCAGTGCTTTGCTTTTGGTTGGACTCCATAAGAGTGTTTGCTTTTTTTGGACTCTCTGTGGCAGTGCTTTGTTTTGAACAGCTCACTTCCTGCGGGTGCCTTGTTTCATGCCCTGACTATTGCTTTGTTAGGAAGAGGTCACTTCCCAGCAGTGGTTTGTTGTTTATTGATTGATCGTGCTCTGGTGTTCCTTTGTCATTTTCAAGGACACTTTTTGGCAGTTCTTTATTTTGGGTTGGAAACTCCATAAGAATGTTTTGCTATTTGTGGACAGCCTGTGGCAGTGCCTTGTTATAAACAGCTCACTTCCTGCGAGTGCCTTGTTATGTCATGCCCTGGCAATGCTTTGTTATGAAGAGGGCACTTCTCAGCAGTGGTTTGTTGTATTGCTTGATTACGCTCTGGTGTTGCTTTGTGAATTTCAAGGACATTTCTTGGCAGTGCTTTGCTTTGGTTGGGCACTTCATAAGAGTGTCTTGCCATTTTTGGACTCTCTGTGGCCGGGCTTTGTTATGAACAGCTCACTTTCTGCGGGTGCCTTATTTTATGCCCTGACTATTGCTTTGTTATGGAGAGGCCACTTCCCAGCAGTGGTTTGTTGTTTATTGCTTGATTACGCTCTGGTGTTGCTTTGTGAATGTCAAGGACATTTCTTGGCAGTGCTTTGCTTTGGTTGGGCACTTCATAAGAGTGTTTTGCTATTTTTGGACTCTCTGTGGCCGTGCTTTGTTATGGAAAGCTGACTTCCTGCGGGTGCCTTATTTCATGCCCTGACTATTGCTTTGTTATGAAGAGGCCACTTCCCAGCAGTGGCTTGTTGTTTATTGATTGATTACGCTCTGGTGTTGCTTTGTGAATTTCAAGGATACGTCTTGGCAGTGCTTTGCTTTTGGTTGGACTCCATAAGAGTGTTTTGCTTTTTTTGGACTCTCTGTTGCAGTGCTTTGTTATGAACAGCTCACTTCCTGCGGGAGCCTTGTTTCATGCCCTGACTATTGCTTTGTTAGGAAGAGGTCACTTCCCAGCAGTGGTTTGTTGTTTATTGATTGATCGTGCTCTAGTGTTCCTTTGTCATTTTCAAGAGCACTTATTGGCAGTTGCTTTGTTTTGGGTTGGGAACTCCATAAGAATGTTTTCCTGTTTGTGGACACCCTGTGGCAGTGCTTTGTTATAAACAGCTCACTTCCTGCGAGTGCCTTGTTATGTCATGCCCTGGCAATGCTTTGTTGTGAAGAGGGCACTTCTCAGCAGTGGTTTGTTGTGTATAGATTGCGCTCTGGTGGTGCTTTTGGGGGGAATAGAACACCCCATGGAAATGGTTTTTATGTATTCTTCTCTCTATGATGACACAGCACTTTTGATGAATCGAACGCCCCAGACCATGATTCTTGTGACACTCCAGCAGTTATTTGATTTTTATTGGACACCCCCGTGCTGGCTGACATAAGGAGACCTATGAAGGGAATGGAAGGTTTCGTTTTAGCAATGTGACTGCAAGTTAGATCCAGACTCGGGGGCCTAATAAATGTGTTTTGTGATAAATAGATGGGTACAGGTGCTTTCAGTCGGGTATGGTGAGGTGTCAGTCGGATTTCACCAGGAATTTTTACACACAGAGACAAACGCACACACACTCTCTCCCTCTCTCTGTTTGGAAACACTTAAGAATGTTGCTTCTTTCACAGAATAATGTGCATTATTACCCCTGGTACCCCTACCAATCCGCATTCTTCTCCATTTCCTCTGCTCCTTAAGCCCTTCTCTTGCGCCCTGCTCATCGTATAACATATTTTAGCATTATGTGCCAGCGTGACTGTTGGGAAATCTGAAGCTCACCCCCCCCCCTCCTCCTCCCCCCCCAATCTTACTGACCAAGCTACGCCCCTGTCCAGGCTCCAAGATTAAAATGTTACCCTGCAAGAGTCTCTGGTGGGATCTGGGGTAATCTCAATATGAAAACCTTCCTGTGAACTGGGCCCGTTAGAAGATTTGTGTTATCCCTGTTTGTTTGCTCTGGTCTGCAGATCCCAGACCTGTGTGAGGACAAAGTCAAATATAACCAGGATTGGAAGTAAGATGTATTCAGACTCGCCTCAAAGACTGCGTTCAGAGAATGTCCTTATGCTGCACCAAACCTGCCAACTAAGACAGAAATGTCACAGTGTGAAGAGGGGGACGAGCCATGGAGGGGCGTGGCCTTGTGCCGCCAAAGCACCTGAGAAGCACTTGTGCCCCCGCCCTGCCCCCAATCACCGTCCTCCAAAACCAGAGAAGAAGCTTGCTGAGGCTGGTGCCGATGTCCTGGGGTGTTTTCACACAGCTTAATGGACATCTGCAGTTCGCAGCCTCTGAAAACAAGCTGGAATTTCACTGTTTACTGTGGGTTTCAGCTCTTTTTCCCTGCCACTGTGTGATATCAGCTCCTCACTGGGTGACCATGTGAAGGGAGCCGATATTGTGTGTCACACTGTGTGAGTTGGCAGGTATGCTGCACAGTGCACTCATATTACTCACCTGATATTCCTGCTTTTCATGTCCCTATTTCAAGCCTCAGTTTCACAATCTGTCTTTATCTCCCCTCAGGTCCCTCTCAGGGCGCATCGTTGGCGGCGTCTGGTGGTTCTTCACACTCATCATCATCTCTTCATACACAGCCAACCTGGCAGCTTTCCTGACAGTGGAGAGGATGGTGTCCCCTATCGAGAGCGCTGATGACCTGGCCAAGCAAACCGAGATTGCCTATGGGACGCTGGACTCTGGATCCACCAAAGAGTTCTTCAGAGTAGGAGTCATTGTCCTATACTGCAATGTGTCTGGAAGAGGTGTCCAGGAACGTGTTTGAGGCCCACAAAACTCATGCAATAATGTGCCTGCAAAAATTAAGTGGGATGTCAAACATTTAGTAATGTGTCTTTAAGAATTGAGAGGCCTAACATGTGTCCAGTGATGTGCCTGTAATAATAGAGGGCAATGATAGGCATCTTATAATGTGCCTGAAGACTCGAGAGTCATGACAAGTGCCCAGTAATGTCTGTGTGATACATGAACGCCATAACAAATGTCTATTAGTGTGTCTGGGAGAACCGGTGGACACAGGAAGTGAATACTAATGTATCTGCCTGTAAGCAAGGGCCACAACACATTCGTCAACATGTGCCTGGGACAATAGTTGTCCTACATGTCTGTAAAAAGCAAGAGACCCAAGTGTATGAAATGAGGAACATGAAATAGGGGCAGTATTGTGTTGTGCCCTGTGACACAAGTGGACGCCGGTAGCCATGTTTAGTTCATATGTACCTTTATTCTGTAGCTGGTTCAAGTACATGCAGATGGTATATAAGTATAACATAGTGTGTCTGTAATTAATGAGGACCAGGGCAAATGTCTAGTACGTTTTCTGGGAGAAGCAAAGACCATAACTTGTGTGCCTTTACGAAATGATGGCCACGGCAAGTGTTCAATAATATATCTAAAGCAAGGACCACAACAAGTGGCAATAGTGTGTAAGATGCAGAGACACAAGTGTCCACTAATTTCTCTATAAGAAGCAAGAATCAGGGCAACCGGAGAAGGTGTGTATGAATGAATCAAAACACAATCAAGTGCCCAAAAGTGAGTCTGAAAGACGTGAGGGAGAAGACAAGTGACCAGTAGTTTTTCCCTGAGAATGAAAGGTCGTGGCTAGTGTCCAAGCGTGGTTCTGGGAGATTGCAGCCACACCAGCAGCAAAGGGGTACGCTGTAAGACCCACTATTCCTTCCACTGGGCCCACTGAGCTTATGACTCGCTGTTCTACCTGACAAATGTTGCACTACACCACAATCTGTTGGTTTAGTTTAATGGGCCTTTAGATCAGCTCTGATCAGTTCATCCCACAGTTCCATAAGCAAGGCAGCGATGCAGCTTTGTCTATTCATTTTTTTATTTCTCTCCACTCTCCGTTTCTGCCCTTTTTCTCCCATCACCCTGTTCCCACTTGATCCACTGTCTTTACCATTGCACGAATTTCTTTAAGTTTCGCCACCGTTAGCTTTTCCTCTGTTTTATTTCATTTCGTTCTATTCTTGATTGTTCTCCACATATTGCCCCCTCTTCCTTCTGTTATGCATTTGCATGACAAAACAATGTCTGCAAAACCTGCTTTTTCTGCAAAAAATAATGCCCTTCTGAGGGTCATGTGCTTCTGCCTGCCAGGCATGGTTGTGCCAGAGAAACTACGACATTGCTGTTTATGGCTAGGAGGGTCAGTGGTAAGCCAGATATTGGTTGCCATAAATGGCATTGCCGTGGCACAGGTGGGCCTTTCCACAATGCGCTACGCTAAGATTCAGTGTGTTTAGGGCATTTAGCATGCTTCCGAGTTTGTACCTTTGCTGAATTTACAGCTGTTAAAATAGCAAAGTGGTGTTTTCTCTGTGAGTGATTGCTAGGGTGACATCCTCCCTCCAGGTCATTATGGACACTATATCCAATCCTGGACGTTCGCTCAATAACCTTATTCATTCTGCCTGTTGTAGTATTTTGCTGCTTCCATTGAACTATGTAGACTAACACACCTGAACACAGTGATTTGTGGGTGAAAAGTTCTGGAGCGGAGACAGTGTCCGTAATGACCTGGAGTATGTTGGTCACAGTAGTAACAGGTGATGGTTACACAGAGAAATTAAGGATAACCTAAGCGGTGCTGAAGACTGTCTAAAAGGAAAATGATTAACAACTATTGCACATTTTGCTTGTGTATTTCTCATATATGCATTGAAAGACAAGCCATCAAAAGATATGGGCTGAAGAATAAAGGGACTAGGTCTTGTTATCCACAGACTGGTGCCTCTGGGGAAGTCATTCACCCCTCAAGGGTGACTTTCAGGTACCAAACTACCTAGCCCTCCTGACTTACCAGAGGATGGGCTTTGACTATCTGATTGAGCAAGCCACCTCAGAATATAATGTGGCATCTTAAAAGTCCTGCCTCTTGAGTGCCTTTTTCAGGTTTCATTACATGCTCACACAGGGGACGGTGCACGCTTCTGTAATGTCCCTGAGGTCACACATAAATTCCTTCCTTCTTAATTTTTACATTTATTTCTCCCTTTTTATAGTACTGAATTCCTGATTTAAGAACTTAAAGCCCAGAAAAAAACATAACTTTTTTAGCTTATATAATTGATGTGCTGATAAGGCGAGTCATTGTAGAGCCTGGAGGGCCCTCTCACAAAAGGAAAACACTGGGCCTGATTTACAACGAATTAACGCAGCACGGTGCCACAAGCCATTTGCCTGCGCCGTGCTGCATTAATTCCAAAGCACAGGGATGCGTCATATCTACAAGGATATGACGGATCCCTTTGCTCTCCCCTGCGCTGCCATGTGCTGATGCAGGCATCCTTGCACCATGGTGCAAGGATGCCTGCGTCACGGGGATCATTGTTTATGTGCAGGAAGGTGTCCCTTCCTGCACATAAACAATCTGAAATGGCTTTTTTCAACTTCTATGTGTGCTGCATTAGCACACATTGAACTTGCAAAAAGTCATTTTTTTAATGATTGTTGCACATAAACAATCATAAGAGGTGATTTCCTCGTTCTATGTGTGCTGCAGAATGCAGCACGCATAGTAAGAGGAAAAAAACAGGAGAAATGAATACATTTCTCCTTGTTGCGCCTCCCTACGCCTCCCCTTGGGAGGCATAGCATTCAGACACATTTCCAGGTTTACGATTTCTCGTAAATCTGAAAAAGTGTCAGGTTCCGTGGGTTTTGCATGGGAACACCCACAGCAACACCCATGGAACGCCCTTTTCACGCAAAGTGCTGCGTGTAAAGGGGCTGTATTTACAAGGACAGGAAAAGTCACGCAGGGTGGCTTTTCCTGTCCTTGTAAATATGGGGCAGCAAAATGTGCCACCGGTGCGTCACAAAAAGTGATGCACCGGCGGCGCAAAAGGCTTGTCAATAAGCTCCACTGAATCGTCTGAGGCGAACAGGCAGCAATTTACCATCTGCATCGCTAAATTCTGGGTTTTATGCAGATGACCTGATATGTTGGCATTTTTGGGTGGATTCAATGTTAATGAAAAAGAGCATCTCTAGTGTCTCTTTCTGTAGATCTTTGTTTGGTATTTTGGGGGTGGGCACATCTATGAAATGAAGAAAGACTACATTGAACCACACAATGTGTACACATTCTGTAGTAAGATCCCTAAGTGTGTCTGATAGCATCTTTACATGCTTCCACATGGAAAAAATATCTTATTGAGGAATGCCCCCATTGCTGTAATGATCAACTGATGTTTGTCTGTGAGTCCTCATTCAGCCATCAATAAGATGATTGACTGTCTTAGAATGGCTGACCTGCCTCTATAGACCGCATTTGATGGTGTGCTTTAGCCAATGAGAAAACTGTTATGGTGGGAATGCTGTGTAAATAACCCTTCTATTTGTGAGGTGTCACCAGCCCAAATATACTTAATCGTCAAAAATATTATAGTAACACGCTCTGTGAGGAACATAACTGTGATTGTTATGAGTAACAGAAAGACATTCTATAATTTTGCGGTGCGGGACACAGTCGGTCGGGTATGCACACATAGACTCATAAAGGCTAACTCCATGATGGATTTTGAGGGATATTCATGTAATATTCATTTATTTTCAGTTAGTGTAAGTGAGAAATCTGGACTGGATCTGGACCGCTCATCTATGTTCAGCACACATCTGTTGAGGGATAACTCTTTAAAAATGTTTGACACCAATTTCAAAGTCCACAATCCACAGTGTTAGTGGGCATGAGAGAGAAGTTGAGCTAATATTTTTCTAAAAGGTTTTACATGACACGTACCCTTAGAAGGTTCTTGGAATGCACATCACTGAAAGTTGCATTGGCAACAGGGCCAGATTCTTGCCAGATGTTCTGGATATTCATGTTACATTCTTTAACATACAGTGTATCCATAAAAAATTCATAATATATCCAATGGTTGTCATTGCAGTCTGTCATGGATCTTGCCCTACATGGAAACCCTTGCTCTACAGTGTCAAGGGACCCAATACACAAAGGCATTTTCTACTGTAATGCATGTTTAAGGATGGAATTAACTCCATTTACAACTGATAGGCATTCACAAACAGGTGCGTAGCTGGTGTAAATCCATTTACTCCTATGGAATTTTTCAACACGACTGCAAACAATGACGCAAGGGTAACTGACCTACAAGACGAGGGGAGATGGCAGATCAAACGTGGTTTACCTGTGAGTGCACTGAATGTACACATCAGTTTGTGAGATTTCTCAAATTCTCTTCGACCCTTAACCATCCTTGAAAGGGTCAGTGTGTTACTCCTAGTAAATCCCTTTCCACTGTTTGAAAGCCAATGAAACACTCCCAATTTCGTGGGTTTGTAAGGGAAGGAGTTTCTCTTCCGGGTTCTCGCTGTGGTGAGAGAAGAAAAAATTGTGGAATTGAACATCGGGTGCCTTTCCTCAATGCAAAATTGTTCTATGTCGACAAGACTGAGTTGGGGAAAATAGTACTATCTAAGAAAGTTGCATGACTGTCCCAGCAGTATGCCTGGGAACCTGAGACTGTTGCAGCTTTACAACTGTCCCACTATGTGGCTTTGTGAATTGGCAAACTTCTCAAATCTGTCCCCATGCACAAAAGGACTTTTACTGGCCTTTACAACGAAGGCACGAAGGCATTATCACGCAAGTGTCTACACCGAAGGCTTTATCACGCAGGCGTCTTTAAGACGCAAGCCTTTACAACGCAGAATTTTACAACGAATATGCTTTTATCACATATGCCTTTACTACGAATTTCATAATAAAGGCACGAATGGTAAAGGCATATTCGTTTTATAAGCACTCCAAATTCATGGGCTCCTTTCCCCGAGCGTCGCATTTGAGATACACTGTAAATAACGAGGGAGATTGTATTTTTTAAAACCGTAATATACAAAGTACAATGTGGCGAATATTTATTCTGGTAAAAAGCGTTGTCAAACTTGTTATAGTTTATACCTATTGCACTGTCTCAGTTAGGAAGTGTATGCCCTCTACTCGGGGATAGATCGCAGCGACGAGATGATGTACATTCACCCATAAATTCTAAACTTCACAAAAAAAAGTCAATTTTATTGCATCTCCTTGGTAAAATCAGCTGAAAGTTCCAAAAGCGAAGCTCGGTGAAAGGAGACAACGGAATGCTAAATATTTGCGTGCAGCGAACTAATGAACTGCTGGCAACAGAACAAACTTTGGTTGCAGACATGAGCCAATTAAAGTGACAGTACTGCAAAGAACATACAGTAAATTCAAACGCGACCTCGGTGAAAGGATCCTCAAATTTGGAAAACTTTTAGCATGCATATGCCTTTACCAAGCAAGCCTTAACAATTACATTTTTGTTGTAAAGACGTGCTTGCCAGAGGCATATCTGTGGAAAATGTTTTCGACATAAAGGCATGCGTACTAAAGACGCGTGCGTTTTAATGACATGCGTTATTCCGTCATACAAACCTTTTACTGATGCACAGTTACAATTCCATTGTGATTCATGCGGGGGCTGTAGTTTCTGCATATATGCCACTGAAAACCAGGCTCCACGTTTAGATTCTGCATGTGGACAGTAGCATCTAAGCTAGCTGATTCCAGTACCGCACATTTGCTTATTTTGTTATCCCGGGGAAAATTTGTGTCTATTATAAGTGTACCTTTTGATTCGCAAAGCCTCCAGCATGACAAAGTCACCCGTGTTTCCCTCAAATGCCATGCTTCTTTTATAGGTTGGTTAAGTACTGGTTTATAAAAAATATTCAGCTCATAATAAACTGTTTTCTGCTTCCTCTCAGTATCGTAAGTATAGAATTGTAGATGGGTAACAGTGAATTAGGGAGATGTTTTTCACCAAGTGGTTCTTTGAAATCAAATAGACACTGTGAGCAAACCTCTTGTTGTCTATGGTGTCACTCAGAACCCGAGGTGAAAAACCTCCCCCTAATACTGTTACCCATCTATCATTTTTTTGTTCTGTATGGCCTCCAAAATCCTCTGCCCCTGCTTCAACTACTACGCAGTGGCAGCGGAGTGATGGGGGAGTCATACATAGCATGGCTTCTGTCATGTATCCCTGTCCCAAAAGTTTTTTTAAAACTTACCTGTCATACTTTGACAAGCAAAGCTGCATCAACAGGGAGGCTTCTCAGCCAGGCCATGAAGGCCTTTATAACATCACAACAGTGGGAAACCAGTTTTGTTATCAGCTGTTGCTGTGTGATACCAGTGGGTTATGAAATTCTGTAACTGAAATAAGCAATAGAGGCTCTGTGTGAGAGCTATACATAACAATATAATCACGCCCCTGAAAATTTTGATCTGCCTTCACATAATTTCTGGTTTCTTTAATGCGTGTTCTGGCCTGGGTTGACTTTGAGCATTCGTCAATGAGGCTTTCTCCTTATTTCTTCATCGAACCTACGCATTACATTCATGGCATTCAGCTGACTCGTGCTATTCACGCTCTCCTTTGACAAATCTCACATATTGATTATCAGGCATTGGCAAACACTGCTGGTGTTGTAAAAGTAATGGTAGCAAGAATATAAACATTTGGTTCAAAGAAGACATTTTGTAGATAAGCATTATGACAATTTTGTAGATAAGCATTATGACAATAAAAAAAGATGAGAAACAATTATGATTAATTCCCAATATTTTATATTATAATATCGCACAATTTTTAGCATTTAAAATGAAATCCCATTCTGAGAAGATGCAGGGTCGACGGATGGTGTGTCTGCACCAGTCGCGCTTTTAAGATGTAGGCGGCCACTGCAACCTAATGTGAGAGTAGATAGTTTGTCAACCTAGAGGGGAGCAGTTCATCGTGAGTCCCTTTTCTATTTCTACACACAAAAATAGAGAAGGGGTCTACCAATATGTAGCCTGGACCACAGGAATTATGCAATTGTGCAGCAGCTGCGGTTTTTGCATAGTTATAGAATTGCCACATTTGCCACATAATCCATCATCTGCTGCATAATCTACAGATTGTAACCACAAAAGTTTGTTTCTAGCTCAAATGGTTCAAAAGTTTCTAAAAACGCAGTGACGTGATGCCTCACAGTGGAAGGCCCTTTCCAAAGTTGTCTTTTCACCTTTCTGTAGCTTATTCCTATATTTAGGTGTTAAACCAGTACCAACGAGGTGCAACTAATGCCCAGACACAGTGAACAAGATTAAAAATGACAAAATAATGAAGTAATATTATCACAAAATGTGTTGCTTAATGTCACATAATTTGCCTTTTCTTGCTGCATACTTTACTCAACATAGCTGCATAATTTGGCCCTCTCCTGCCGCATAATTCCAGTGGACTTGGATATAGCACAGGAGAAAAAGGACTTAAATCTGGTGGCGATGGGGCAGCATAAAACGCAAGCCTACCCGCTTCTTTTTCTAATATTTACACCACAGACCTCCTACAGTTTCCAGTTTTACTCTTGCTTTTTCACTTCTTTTGCTCCCCTTAGACCGCCCAAGGACTTTTTAAAATTATTTATCCATGCTGCTTCTATGGCTTCTCCCTTGTGTCAGTTCGTTGCATTCAGAGTACTTTCATCATAAAATATTTCCCATTGTTATTCCATCCACCCACCAACAAACATACCTCTTATATTGTTGCCTCTAAATTTAAAATAAATCTTCTTTTTTGCACGGTGCATGTTACATACAAACAATCCAATACCTAGCCCATCTGAGGTCACAAACAAGAATTAAACAGAAAGATCTGCCATTTAACGCTTGTAGCTACTTCTTAGGGCCTTAATTTATTTTTTAAATGTTGGGACAAGTTTTGTTACATTTTCTACCAATAAGGGGTGATTTCCATAGAAGTGTGTCAAGTCAACGTCTTGAGCCTAAGACTCCTTCAGGTCAATATTTCATAGGCCATGAACTTTTATGTGGCTAAAAGCATGTGCCTTAACTACGCAGCTGGATTTCTACTGAGTTCTTACCCTAAACTCTCTTTCATCCTTACACATTTCTGACGTCTTCACACTGTTTTCTTATTTGTTTCTTGCAGAGATCAAAAATTGCAGTGTTTGAGAAGATGTGGACCTACATGAGGTCTGCTGAGCCCTCGGTCTTTGTGAAGACCACCGAAGAGGGGATGAACCGGGTGAGGAAGTCCAAGGGCAAGTATGCTTACTTGCTGGAGTCGACCATGAACGAGTACATCGAGCAGAGGAAACCCTGCGATACTATGAAGGTGGGAGGTAACTTGGATTCCAAGGGCTACGGCATTGCAACCCCAAAGGGTTCACCTCTAAGGTAGGTATTCTGAAATCTGCATCAGCACCTAGAGCTCCTGGCTGTGTGCTTTTCCATCCTCAATCCTCAACAAAAAATTCTGCCTCCAGATCATCCCTGTCCATCTCAAAGAGGACCCTGTTCCCAACCTCCAGGAGGGAGAGATTGCAATCTGCAGTTCCACTTGAACTTGGTACATTCCGTAAAGCAGCCGTGCATTTCAGTGAAAAGTAGTGGGTTAGCAATACAAAAAAACTCATCAAATCATCACTCATCAACAAATCACCATGAATTTGGCAAGATTTGCAAAATTAAATATTTGAAATTCTCACAATTTTGGAAACTTTGCTAAAAAGTCAAGTATTTCAACTGCAATGAAGGAGCTGCCAATATAGTGCACCTTCGCCCAGGTGTCCTCAGAATCTGTTCAACTTGTAGGATCCTATTTTTGATCAGGAGTGCGCACATGAACACCTTTGCATTGATTTTTAAAGAATAGAATATCACATAAAAAGAGTTCTTCTCTAAATAGAAATGGGGCATTTTGTTTTGCAGTTTTACTGACCCGAATGTACTGGAGCACTTTACCAGAGCACCAGTTACATTACACAAGGTTACATTCTTTTTTTGGGCAGGGAGAGATTCATTGATTTGCCCAGAATCACAGAATGTTGAGCCAACGCCAAGACTCGAACTTGGTTCACCAGCTCCAAACTCGGCAGCTCTGTCCGTTACACCACATCGCTCTAGGACGGTGCAATCGGTGCCACCGCACGGGCTCAGACTTGAGGGGGTGTTGTGTTATCAAATAAATAGTGGATTTAAAGCACCTGCTGCAGCGTTCCTTTCCTCCAGCAGTTTTCAGACAACAATAAAAATGTCACGATAACAGCGGTGATTAATGGACCTGCTGAAGACAGATCGAGTTTTGTCTAGTGGAAGTTTTGACTCATCATAAAGTAGGCAGAGGGCTAATATGCCCTCTGCCTACTTTAGGCCGATCACAGAGGTGCACATATTATAAATAGTTCAGTGGTTTACTGCTTTTGTGGGAGAGATCCTTGTGTTACTTGCAATTTATAAACTAAATCCTAATATAGAACAGTGAGCTATTAACTGTCATCAAAGAGCTGCAAGGTATAGGTTAGAGCGTTATGATTTTTTCCCCAGTCTATAATTAACCTAATGTTGCAAAAAGGGTTCATTTGGGTAGAAATCAATTCTTATTGGTAAAGACAACCCCCAACCATGGTGGTATGTCTTAAATTCTGAGTTTGTGCTTTCCAGATCTACCAGTATGGATGACATGTGAGTCCTATACCTTGTAGTCCTCTTTCTGGTGTAACATTTCCTATACACTGATTTACACAAGTGTGATTCATTGTCTCTGTGTAACTTGTGTGTGATGTAAAGTGCTCTGACACCATAGGGTGGTATGAGCAGTGCAATAAAACAAAAGAAAAGCTTGTGAGAAAGTGGGGGAGACTTGAGGGTCACTGTTAAAGCGTGGCAGTGAGGGAATTCATGGAGAAGGAGGTCATTGGGGGACGCCAACAAACATGGTCGCACTGGGCGCCACCAGCGCTAAACCCGGCCCTGCCACTTTGTCCTTTGGCGCTTTAAATATGGGTGCTATGTTTACTTGTTTATACTGCATCAGGCCCTAATAGCTTTTCCTAAAACGGCTGGTGTGCCTCAGGTAAATGAGCTCAGAGCCTCAATCTCACAATAATACAATCAGGGGTGCTGTCAGGCTTCGACATTCCCGGTACCTGGGGGATCCAGTGAGCTACATAGCAAGTGGCACGGAACAGAGACTACTGGCAACTTCATGCTAGAATCTCTCTAATTAAAGGAAAACAGTTGAATGGACTAAATGACCATTCTAAGCTGTCTCCAGAGTGAGGCCTCTTTTAATGAAAACACCATTTCTTTGTTTTCCAGATCGCTCCCTTTCTAATTTTGACCGGCAAATTAGAATAGATATTTTACTATTTCTCTAAACAGAGCAGTTTGTACAATGACTCCTGTTTGCCCTAAAACGGAGTAGTCAATGCTGCTAAGTCCCTTGGGTCAGAGGAAATCTGGTTCGGGAAAAGCCCTTTCCAGGGGCCTCATTTACAGGAAACGGACATATCTATGCGTCAGTTTCTTTGCCCCTGCACCAAATGTCCTTGTTACACCATACATGCACTGTATTTACAATACAGGGCTCCATGGCACAAGGATTTAACAGATGCATTAGAAATTCTGACGTATATGTTGGCGTAAAAGTGACACATTGCTGGAGTTGGTTGTAAAAGTGGCACAACTCCAGCAATGCGTCAGAAAACATAGGTGAGTCCCATTTAAAAAGCCCTGCGTCAATCTTTACGCCTGGTCTGAGCAGGTGTAAAGATTTTGACACAGTCAAGTCATAGAGTGACAGACTGAAAAGTTGTAAATTTCACTGTGCCACTTCTACGTGACTTTTTTGCTTAGGAACGTCTACCCTGCATACATTATACCTGGCGCAGGTATAATGTGACGCAGGGCTCTACAAACTGACGCTTTGAAACCAATGCATCCGTTTGTAGATATGGAGCAGTGTGACGCGCTGTTTGCGCTGCCGTTGCGTCAAAACAAAAATAACGTAGCGGAAGGGGCTTGTAAATAAGCCCCTACATCTAGATCTTCATCAGATTTCTCTTGCAAACTTGAAGTAGGGTTTCTGTTGAACTGTTGGCTTTGCTGGTGTTCCTTTGACCATGTACTGGCTGTAAGATTGAGGCTAAACACTGATGAGATGTTTGGGCTTCAAATATCACCAACCCAACTGCAAGCATATTCATCTGAGCTGCACGGTTGCTTTACAAGGGCTCAGACTCACAATTCTTAATCACCTCCAAGAAATTGTCACTCCCCAAAATAAGACGAGAGACTTTGTGTTGCTGCCCGGAAGTGTGGGTATTTCGTCCAGACCTGGTGTTTTCTTTGCTTTCCTGTAGTATTTTTTTTTTCATTATGAAGCCAGAACTAAAATTATCAGACTGCAAAAAAAAACACAGGATTGAACAACATGAGATAACTTCACATCTCTTGACTGATTTGCTCCTGACTCCTGGTGGGCTACTCACACTACCTGTGACAACTTGAGGACCCTGGTAGATATACACTACTCAATGCTGTCATAAGAAACATGAAGTCTTTGAGAGGAAAGAACCTCTCGCACCTGGCAATTGCCATCTTGAGATGCCTGAACTCTATGGTCTACTGACCCCTGAACAACTACTCACACCTGACGGTATATTGTGAGGTTTCCGAGTGAGCTACTCACACCGGTCATGGGGACCTTCGAGATGCCTGAGTGAACAATATGCTTGCAACTGACACAGGACATCTTGAGATGTCTGGACAGCATGATCTGCCCACATCTATCACCGGATAACACATACAAGAGATATTACCCCACTTTTTAAATATTCTGCAGTAGCACTGAGTGAAATGTTCCTCTGCACAAGAGGTATTGAACGAAGATGTCTCCGACCCTAGCGTCTGCTGCCCAGGTATCCATTTTATATCTGCCCAACTTTTTGAGGATTGGAGAGCCACTTGACTCTGTGGTGCAAGTTCAAATGGAGTGCAGAGCCACTTTCACACCCGTAGGATTGTACATTAGTCCAATAGAAACTTCACAGAATGTGATGTCTTATAGGGACCACTGTTTTCACCTGGTACCCTGCTGTCCAACAGTTTCACACTGTGACTTGTAGATCGAATTTTCTTACAGTAAAAAATTAACACCTTGTCCTCATTCTCATTCTGAAGTCAAGGGTCCACACAAATCCTCACAGGTATTGTGGTTTAGGCCAGTCTGGAAACCATGCACTCCGGCTCCAGATCCCCACTCTAGATGAAGCCTCAAGAAGTGAAACCAGTGATCCATATGAGGACTCCAGAACGGGACATGTACTTGTAATACCGAGTCCAGAAAAGGACACAGTACAGTAGATGAACCCCAACCACCCGACTCACAGTACTGGACCCAATACTTTAGTCTTTCCTCCAGAGCATGAAAAGATTTACAAGACAAGCCCTACAGAACTGATAGCAATAGTCTAGATAAGGCCTCCAGCTTTTAAACCTGGACCCTAAAGTCCTCATGAAGATTTGTAAACTTAACAGTTTACTCCAGATGAGGCATCCGGTACTGGGTGGATTACACAAGATAAGCCCCCAGAACTGAACACAGTACTCTGGATGAAGCCTTCAGAATTGGGAACACATTGTAGATTAATCATTTAGAACAGGGTTCAGCAACCCTGCTGATTTCTCCAGAAGCAGCTCCAATGTTCCAGATGAGGCCTCCACAGCTGGGCTCAGTACCCTAGAGACAGACTGTAGAACTAGACACTATTTTCCTAGTGAAGCTTCCAGAACTGAACATAGTATTCCAGGTTTGACCTTCAAAATTGGAGACAATATTCCAGGCGAGGGGTCGCTAGTGGGATGCACAATAGCATCAAACTCTCCTATCAGTGGGTTATACCTCTACCTGTGCACCTCAAATAATATCTTGCTTATCGATTATATTGTTACTCTATTTCCCAACTTAATAACCCAAAGTTCTATCTGGTATTTTTAAGACCTCTCCTACAAACCTACACTATTCACAAGGTTTCATCCTGACTGCACTCTACTCTTTGCTCATACAACCCTTGCCACTCCTCCACCACTTTTAAGAATTGTTGTTCACGTGTCAAGCTCTAATGGCCAAGTGCTGACTGGAATAAAACTCCACCTGGCACCTTTGTAGGACTTCCCAGCCTCAAGGGAGTAGTGGGCGGATGCATACTGTAATCTCCAAATTCTTTACTGTGCATGGAGCAACTGTCTGTGTGTCTTTATCCCATTTAGTCAGACTCAGAAAATTCTGAAAGATTGGCAACTTCACTGCAGAAGAACATGACTTTAAAAGAGTACTTCTGAGTGAGTGAATCCTACCTTTTCTGTTCAAATGCCAGGTTTGGATTCAGTATCAGAAACAAACAAATGACCAGATAGGATCTTCAACAATTACTAAACTGTACCTAAACAAATAATTTTAAGTACATGTGATTTATTTCACATTCATTTCAAATATTTTTCACAATTTTTGAAAAAACATTACATCATGTCATAGAAAGACACACCAACTTTTTCAGTGTGACACAAATACAAAAACCATAAATTACATACAAATCCAAAAAACATAAAAAATTAAACAAACATCAATGTGACGATATATACAACATAAACACCATGAATACTATCGTTGTCCTCCTAAACTTTAGAGGACACCAGTCCATATGTAAGACGAAGAAAACAGGCGGACTATACACATTTCAAAAAAATTCTGCCTGTATACAAGGCTGAAGAAAGCAAATTAATCAGCAAGCTAGTTGGCTTCAGCCGCAATGCCAACGCGTTTCAAACCCTTCTGTGTTCTAGGGTTATCCTCAGGGCGTGGACTGGAGATGTCTTAGCTAAAAACAATGTGAAAAATATAAAAACGTGGTGTCATTAAAGTTTAAAGGGACCCCCTGCATGTAGTTACATGTATGCATGAATTGTGCAACAGAATGAAGTACCTGGTCTTAAAAGAGGCTCCCATGTAGTGTATTAAATTCCATGGTATAGCCGGTCTTTGGCATTAATCAAGCTGTGAAAGGTAAACACAAAGTATAGGTATAAGCGAAACTGGAAAGATTTTTATCACAGTAGGTGTCAGGTTTGGAAGCAGTTAGATCCTACCTTCTGTCACGGGTTGTGCGCAGAGTCTATATATCTCTGTACGAATGTTGTCGTTGTGGACTTTAGCGATTCAAAAGATCGCTAAAGTCCACAACGACAACATTCGTACAGAGATATATAGACTCTGCGCACAACCCGTGACAGAAGGTAGGATCTAACTGCTTCCAAACCTGACACCTACTGTGATAAAAATCTTTCCAGTTTCGCTTATACCTATACTTTGTGTTTACCTTCACATCTTGATTAATGCCAAAGACCGGCTATACCATGGAATTTAATACACTACATGGGAGCCTCTTTAAGACCAGGTACTTCATTCTGTTGCACAATTCATGCATACATGTAACTACATGCAGGGGCCTCTTAAACTTTAATGACACCACGTTTTTATATTTTTCACATTGTTTTTAGCTAAGACATCTCCAGTCCACGCCCTGAGGATAACCCTAGAACACCGAAGGGTTTGAAACGCGTTGGCATTGCGGCTGAAGCCAACTAGCTTGCTGATTAATTTGCTTTCTTCAGCCTTGTATACAGGCAGGATTTTTTGAAATGTGTATAGTCCGCCTGTTTTCTTCGATCTTACATATGGACTGGTGTCCTCTAAATTTTAGGAGGACAACGATAGTATTCATGGTGTTTATGTTGTATATATCGTCACATTGATGTTTGTTTAATTTTTATGTTTTTTGGATTTGTATGTAATTTATGGTTTTTGTATTTGTGTCACACTGAAAAAGTTGGTGTGTCTTTCTATGACATGATGTAATGTTTTTCAAAAATTGTGAAAAATATTTGAAATGAATGTGAAATAAATCACATGTACTTAAAATTATTTGTTTAGGTACAGTTTAGTAATAGTTGAAGATCCTATCTGGTCATTTGTTTGTTTCTGATACTAGAGTGGTCCAGGCCAGGTAGTGATAGGACCCAAGCCTTTTTTGATAGGTTTGGATTCAGAACATCCAAATCTCACACACATACCAAGTCTCGGGCCCAGGGCGCTGTGATGAAGCCGCTATGTGTGTCAGTCGGTGAGCAATACCTCCAGAAAGGAGAGCTCCACACATTGATCTGACATTAAGGGTCTGAAGTGTGTATTAGGTATGAAAAGTCTCTGTTAGATCCCAATCACTGACCTATCCATAATTCACAAAGTTCCTTGCTTTCCTCTCTCCACGCACTCATAGTTTTCCCTACAAACTGACCTCACCAGTGCTAATAGGCAATAAAATAGTTGTGCAGTTTTCTTCTGAGTTAAATGTAAAACTGTTTTCCTCTCAACTTTGAATGTGAATGTAAATTGGTCATCTTTTGCTTGTAAAAATATAAAAAGTGCCCATTTCACAATTTTGAAAGGAAAAACCCATATGTGGAGAACTTTGCGACCTACAGGTAGTAGGTACAGAATTGACTAGAATTGCAGGAATATCATAAAACAAAAACTTCATAGCTTTGAACACTTGCACACCCCTCTGCACTGACGTGCTCCTTGCCCCCCCCCACCCCGCCCATTACAAGACAGGGCTCTCATCCGTGGTCCCTTTCGACAGAAACTGGTTTTACAATTTTTAGGACCAATGCTAGTGCGAGTCTCCCCTGATCCCACCGCCCCAGCCCCCTACTCGAGCCTGGAATGTACCAACCTTTGAAAGTAGTGGACCTGTGAGATATCTGCAAGGTACAGTACCACTAAAAAGCATGATGGGAAATATATGTGTGGGTTGGAGGAGCGGGGAATTCGAAGAAGGGTGTTTTGTGGCTAACGTATCTGCGTGTCTACTTCCTACAAGAAGCATAAACAGGCTTTAATGGAAAAAAAACAAATGAAATGGCAAATCACTATCAGCTTAGTAAAGGAAGTATCCCCTCCTCTTGTGTTATTGAGTGCTTATGTCCCTAATAATGTGAAATTCCAACATATTTTAGATAGAGCACAATATTAGCTCTGAGTACTTGGTGCCTGTGTACAGCTCCAAGAGCAAGGTCACCTTGGCCAGCTTAGAATGAACAGGTCCCTGGAGAGCTCAGGGTGCTTGATGTTCCCATAAATTGTCTATTTCAGGGTGTCTCTATACAGCTTGGAGAACTGATTGTTCCTGTACAGCTCAGAGAGCTGTGTATCCCTATACATCCCTGGGTGATGACTAGAAAGAGCCCCGGACATTACAGCAGAGGGCTGGGTGTCCCTGTAGAGCTCAGGATTCTGGGGTGGACAGGACACTCGGGGCCATATTATCAAGAACGGGCGATAACATTATCGCCGCTTTAGCGGCAGGAAACTGCCGCTAAAGCGGCGATAAGGGGCTTGATAATATGCCCTATAGAATTCCAATAGAAGCCCAGGTTTGATGTCCTTCACACCAGAACCTGGGCTTGTATTGGAATTCTATAGGGCATATTATCAAGACCCTTATCGCCGCTTTAGCAGCAGTTTCCTGCCGCTAAAGCGGCGATAATGTTATCGCTGTTCTTGATAATATGGCCCTCAGTTGTTGTTGTATCTGAGTGAGATGTCCAGAGAGTGTATGGTATAAGGCCTATCATCCGGGATGCAGCTCACATTCCGGAATCTGTACCAGTGGTTGGCCCGTTTATGGTACCTCCATATTTAAGATCTTAGGTTTCAAAATTGAACATGACCCTCTTTTGTAAGTTTATCCTAGAAATAGAAAGGATGGGGATACCTGCAAGATGTGTAACAGAGCTAAATCAAGGCGAAGCCTCTGGGCTTCCATACTGTAGCTGATATAAAAGTAGAGGTAATCTCTAAATGTTCGATGGGAATGCACTTCTCCTGGACATTGAATACACTGTGGCAGCATTTCCTTCATCGTTAGCCCAGCTGCGCCCATTAGAATATCAGGCAAGGCTCTTCGGGCACTAGATGACAAACAACCGTGGACATGCTTCTGCCCATCAGCGCATTGCTGCCATTGAAGTGAAGCTTGAGTCCCTGGTCCTAGCAAGTTCTGATTAGTTCAGTGGCACCAGGGCCCAGCGGTGTCAGCAGGCACTGCACCCCCAACCCAGAAAGAGAAGTAGAGGGGCCTGTTTTCCTTTATTGCATTGGGAGATATGTTAGCCTCAATTCACTCTGAAAACAAGGGGTCTATATGTAAACACCCTACACCATGGATGTCAAACAGAGGCAGCCATAGTAGCAGATGGTACTGCCCATGCTACCCTGTTCTCAGGGGTGAAGAAATCAGTGACAGACAGGAAGTCGTTTCTAGCTCCTTTCCATTCCCCTAGCATTTCATTAAAAACACAGGAGCCTGATAATAGGCTAACGTGGGGACAATGTTTTAACCCTATGACGTCATCAGCTGAAAGAGTATGTGATTCCACTTCTACTATCCTTGCCGTTTTGGAGAATCAGCATAATTGCACCTCTCCCTATAGAAACACGCCAGCATTAGAAAGGCAATAGCAGAATTTGTTCTTATGATTGTGTTCCACTGGTAATACCTCTGGAAGAACTTTCATTTGTAGCTCGCCTCACCACCATACAGAAAGCTAAACATATGGAAACGAGTCCGGCCTTGGCTCTGACCTCCCGGGACCTCTAACGAGCAAACCCAGACGTGGTTCTGCCTCACTGAGTGACATTAGTGCAGTAACGAGACACGTGGTAAAGAGAGCTGAGATCCAGGTTCGGACACACGTCTCCACAGAGTCGAATTGATCTGCATATGATTGTCACTCTCTTCAATGATGGCTGAAGCTTTCCCTTCACGCTATTGGTGGCTTACCCTACAAAAGAACTCGGGCTTTGTGAAAGACTGATGCCGGCGGAGATTCACACGGACAACGAAAGCAAACGATGAGATCCATCTAGAAGAAAACAGATGAAACGGAAGGAGGAGGTAAGGAAGGGAGGGAGGCAGGCAGGAAATAACGTGGATAGCATTGTGTAAGAGGGAAAGAAGTAGGAAGATATAAGAAGAGAAGAGGAGATTGAGCGAAGGTGTGAGGAAAAATAAGAGTGAAAGTTTGAAAGAAAGTCAAGAAAGGAATGGAGGGAGATGGGGAAGGTGGGCTGAAAGAAATAAGTTTAAATGGAAAGTCAGGAAGAAGAAAATGGAGCAGTGTAAGAAAAAAAGGGCGAAGCAATGGGGAGAATAAAATGGAATTTAAACTAACATAATTGTTAGGAAAATGCAGTAGGAGAAGATGTGAAGGAAGGAAGACCGAGGGAAACATTTAGGAAATAAAAGAGGAACATTTGGTGCGTGAGAAAGAAGGGAAAGCAGCAGTAAGAAAGAAAGGAAGAGGCAAAGCAAGGAAGCAAGAGAAGGAGGAAGAAATACAAGAAAGAGATGAAAAAAGAAATGGGCTAAAAGTGAAGAGGGAGTACTTTTTCGTGACTTTAAGTACTCTCACCTTGGTGAAAAACAAGTGAGAATTTCAAATGATAAACACAATTATATAGTAATAATATTAATTATATTAAGGCCAATGTATAGGATGAACAAGTATATGTTCTTCAACGTAATATCAGGAGGGAATGGCAGCCTTCACCTAGAAAAATATGTTTGAATCTTACATGCCATGATTAAATCTGCAGACTCTGGGAAGTGAACACAAATTGTGGGGTTGAGGCCTTTGTGGGGGGCTCGTTATCAGGCTTGGCTGTGCTGGAACCAAAATCTATGGACCACTTGTCCAGTGTTCAATGTGCAGTTGAGGCGTGAGGGGAAGAGACAGGAAATACACCAGGCTTTCCCAAACCTATTTTTTCCATTGAAGTGTTTATGTTTCTTTCTGGTAGACGGCGTCTTCGTGTACAGCTGCTTCCTTGTGTCGCTGTCACAGACATGTCGATAAATGTGATTTCGTTGTGCTCGGATGCCGTGCTCGTTGTGTTGACTATACCTCATAGGTTGCCTGGGAGGAAGTGGCTGGCGCACCCTAAGCTAGCTGGTTAGGAGCAACACCCGTCCCATCCCCCCCATCACATTGCTAAGGGACACAGTGCTGCATTTCAGCATCATCCGGGTGAAAATGCGCTGGGGGCGTCGACCTCTGCCTGTGTGGCAGCTTCCTCACTGCTAGGGGAACGTGTCCTGAGGAAGTACCACTCACTGGTAATTGACCGCTGCTCTTGTGATGAGTGCTGGAGGATACTGGTTGCCATGGTGAAGGAGCAAACTTAATGCCCCTCCTCCCCTTGCTCGCAGCTGACATTTGGAAGCATATGAAGACAGGCAGGAGGAAGATGACTAGGAACCGAAGGAGGGGGATATCACACAACAATGTTTCCCCACCTGACTCACCCACGGATAGTCTCCTCAATGGAGAGTAAATAACAGCTCACGAATAGAGAAAAGAATTTGAAAGATGGATCTCGAAGGGATTCCAGGTTATCATGTCTTTGTGCACAATTCCCCACTCTAATCTTTCAGGATGTGCCTGCAGACTTATGCATATATCAACTAACCGTGAGCACAATGAGATCAATGAGAAGGTGAAATGCGAAGCTCTTTCTCCTCTTTAAGGCCATTTTTTCCATTTGTAGTACTGAGTCCACTCCCCACCGGAATATGTATTTCAATCAAGTTTTACCAGATTGTCTGATTTTCTAGTTCTGTGATCTAGCCATTGTATCTCATTTATGATTTTTTTTTTTTTTTTTTAATTATCTTATTTTGGTTTTTGTAAAGCACTTCTAACCACCAGCCGATGGCTTCAGAACTCTTAATGGATTGATTACATATGACATTTAGTCGGATACATGATAGTGCTTTGCACTGTCTGTTGATGGAGAACCATAGTCCAGCCATAGGGTGTGCCATGCTGAAGAAGCCACACATCGAATATGTCCAAAAAGTGATAAAGACTTAGGGGTCGATTCCAATCTCGGCCGGTAGGGCTCCGAATCGGAGTCGGCTTTACCGGATCCGATTCGGACGCCCTGTTTCCGACCGAGTCGGACGTGCGTCCGGGCGAACGAGTACGATGCGAACGTACGCGAAATGGCCGACCGACTCGTTCGCGGGACCCAACCGCTCCGACCGACTCGCACGGACACGACTCGCACCACGCAATGGAGACGTTCCCCGGCCGGGTAAGTACAATGCGCGCCGCGAGCAGTCCGACCGACTCGCGCCGTCCGGCTCTAAAGTGCAGTCGGAGCCGCACTTTGGGGGTCCGTGTCGGACCCCCCTGTACGCCTAGCCGCGCGAGTCGCACACAGGGGGGACCCATAAGTCCCCCCTACCTGTGCGTGTACGGCGCGACCCGCTTCGACGCGTACCCGCTATAGGGGGCGCCCTTGTTCGCCTCGCACCCATTGAGTCAATGGGAGCCCGCGTACGCGTTGTACGACCAGCTCCCATTGACTTCAATGGGAGTCCGACCGAATCGAGTCCGATAGCATGCGAACGCATCGTACTCGTTCGGTCGGACTGCTAGGGTCCGATTCGGTCGGAAATCTCTCCGGGTCCGGCTCGGTCGGAGAGATTTCCTACCCGAATCGGAATCGGCCCCTTAGTGAACATATTCCTGAGAGCCAAGAGTAAATAAAGTATCTTAGGCATCTGAGCAGTCAGACTTCTGGGAACAGAAGGAATGCCTTGAAAAAAAAATTGCATTATCCAAATGCCAGAGAGATTAGGTGGTCTTTAGACATTTTCTGAACTACATAGTACGTTTTCAGTCTCAGATGTAGTGGTAGGAAATTACACAGTTCAGCACTGAACATGAATAGTTTGCCCACCAAATACTTTCATTCGAGCCACAAATTATTATGGCATTAGGATTTTTTTTGTAGGATATTAAATGGAGTACATTAAAAACTATGATCTAAGGCTCCAGGTTATAATGAGAGGGTTCATTCTGAAATTCACAGGGCTGCTGCAGGTGTCTCCATCAGTTTTAGCCCATACACAGGAACCCCTACATAAACACAGGACAGACACACACATACTTACACATGCAGACTCATATACATACATGTACGCATGCAACCTTTCCACAATACATGAAAACTCCCACAACTACCCAGGCATGCTCACAAAAAACACACTCACGCAAACTCATGCAGTACACCCCCATATAAACCCCAGAGAGAGCCATGCACAAACTCAGGCTGACATACAAGCACACGCCCCATTAGGGCTCGTTCTGGAAGTCACAGCAGGGCTGCCTCAAAAACATCTCAGACATCTCATTATTGGAGCCAAAGTTCACACAAGCAAATCCCATACAAACCCCAGAGACGAATACACACACACCCTCACAATAAGATGCACACAGACAATAAAACCACACAAAAAACAAAACACTCTCTCCCAAACATTCACCCACACAAATGAGAAATTCCAACAAAAACAGATTTGCACACAATCACAAGCTCTCTCACACACATATACACATTTCTCGGGGGTCCTGGATCAGGCACACAATCACAAGTAAGCTGAATTTAATTAGGTGCTTAGGGCCTGCACTTACACCGCACGAGGTGAGTGGAAAACTCATAAAAAATGTATAATGAAAAGCAATGTGCGAGGTCTAGCAGTATGTAGCGAGCAAAGCGAGGTTTCTATCCAGGGGTTCCAGTGTTACAACTCCCCTGGGATCTCATCAGCAGCAGCTCTATTGTTCACATCTCTCAGATAAATTAAACCCTCCCTCTCAAAAGCATCATTGGCCTTCGAAAATATGACACTACATGGGAATGCTTACCTCCTCAGCATCATTGCTGTTGTGCTCACACTGCAGCAGAATAGCAGGTTCATGGCGTCCCCCATGCGAGTCACATCTCCATGCCACACTGCAGAACAATCGCAGTCCCATGCCACACTGCAGGAGAATTTAGGCCCAAGCCACACTGCAAGAGAATCTTAGGCCCATGCCACACTGCAAGAGAATCATAGCTCCATGCCACACTGCAAGAGAATCATAGCTCCATGCCACACTGCAAGAGAATCTTAGGCCCATGCCACACTGCAAGAGAATCATAGCTCCATGCCACACTGCAAGAGAATCTTAGGCCCATGCCACACTGCAAGAGAATCATAGCTCCATGCCACACTGCAAGAGAATCTTAGGCCCATGCCACACTGCAAGAGAATCATAGCTCCATGCCACACTGCAAGAGAATCTTAGGCCCATGCCAATCTACAGGAGAATCATAGGTGAGTCGCACAAAGCAGGAGAATCTTAGGCCCATGCCAATCTACAGGAGAATCATAGGTGAGTCGCACAAAGCAGGAGAATCATAGGCTCATGCCACACTGCAGAAGCGTAGAATCGCAAGCCCGTTCTTCACATGCAGGAAAAAAGAATGGCAGGCCACACTGCAGGAGACTTACAGCTCCACGACTCTAATGTGGGGATCATCTTGACATGTCAATGAAGCTTATTAAGCTTAAAAATGTACCTGGGATAGTAAGGTCATTAGGGAAACATACCTAAGGGTCTTATTTAGAGTTTGGCAGTTGCAGGACGCTGCTAAAAAGTGCTGGATGTCCTGCTGCTCTATTCAGAGTGTACAGGACTGGAATAAACTCTACACAGGGTGGGTAGGACAGCTGCTGTCCCACATCAGCCTCACTCTAAATGAGGCCGTAAGTCTACAGCCAGAGGTTTACAATCAGGCACCGGTGTAGATTCCTACTTTTTGAAGATAATAAAATGTTCCTAGGTTACACGTGGACACCAGCAGCAGTTTTGTATCTTCAGCTGCACTCCTGGAACTTTTTGAATCTGCAATTGTGATTTGTGGAGGCAGTTCTACGTAGATAGCGCACAATAGAGCAATGAGAAATGTCATTGGAAGTGTGCAATTCAATTGTTTCACGTTGTTTTCCCCCAGAGGGATAATATTTTTCCCCGTGGAGAAACCCCTTCACCTCAACCCTCGCCAGTTTTGTGGGTGTTCCCTTCCACCTTAGTGCACTGACAATGGATGTACTCCTGTTTTGGCAGGAGTAACTCTCTGACCATTTCAAGAGTAGGAATGGGTGAGAGAAAAATGTGACCAGTTCTTAAGCTTTACTTTTTACTCCACCCTAGAACGCCCACTCCCCAATCCTCGAGCTGGATTTACCCATGCACCATATTACACTCTCAGGAGATAATATTGCACCTGAGTAGATAGCTTTACCTCTGCCTGTATGAATTTTTCATACTCGTAATCAAGCATTTGTGCTTAGTGATTTGGCCCCAAGAGTCCTCAGGGATGGTACAGCCCTCCCAGCCTCACGGCATTTAAGGGTTGTAATTGCTAGACTTTATTTTGCAGTTTCAAACCATGACTTAACCACCTCTTCTTAGAAAATGGCTCCAGCACCATTGCACTGGAACTCTCTGCACCGTGACCTGAGAGCACTGCCCACTCTCCAAGAATGCAAGGGCGCTGCAAAGACCCGTCTCTCAGCCCAAGAGACCTCCTGCCCTATCAATACCAACAGCAGAACCCTTTGACCTCACTCCAAGAAAACCCAGTGTTATTTATGCATACAATCTAGGTGGCATAACTTACTCTACGACCTCATTGTGCTCACGATTACGTAAACTAGTTGCCCAGAGGGTCTTACGCAATATCTTTGGCAAATACTGAACAACGTTGCTTGTAAACACTCAGTGTAGTCCCCAAAAAGTCCATGAACAAATAGGAAAAATAGATATAGGAGGGGTAAAGAGGTACACGGTAAGGACGAAGAATAGGATGGGACATGTAGAGAAGGCAATGAAGGTAAGGCAGCAAAAGATGTTGAGGATGGAGAAAAGTAGGGATGCGCAGGGAAGGAGGCAGGGGGGTAAAAGAGGTATACACAAGGAAGGCGGCAGATACAGACGTTAGGTGCACTGAGACCAAACAGAGAGAATTTACAGAATGGCAGCATACAGGAGGTTCAGAGAGAAGAAGAAATACAGGGAAGTAGCAGACTCCAGGAGGCGGCAGCAAGAGAAGACTGTTGCACAGGAGGGTGGTGTTTCCGTCTCAGTGACTGAAGGTTTCAAGGCTAGCTATACATTTAACAGTAATGTAAAGAACACAAATCAGCTTCCCCTCATTGCTTACTGTCCTTTTTCCTTATAACACTTCTCGGCAGCCTTTGCTCTTCGCTGGGAGAAAGAGCACGATTAGTGTTGCAATTTTGGTGAGACTCTGAAGGGCAGGACAGTGTATCTCTCTGACCTTCATTAGGAAGCTGTCGGTAAGGACCAAATGTGTACTAGCTGGATTGGTCTTTTGAGGGCACACTGTTATCGGTGTCAGTTTCTGCTTCCTCACTCTGGCTCTTGTGATGCCACTCCAAAGGTGATAGTTCCCTGAAGTTTGCCCACTAGATATCTTTTGATGAACTTCTTGAGGTGGTACCCACTGCAGCAACAAAGTCAAGTTCTGTGGATTATATTCTTGTTTTGTAATCTGCTTATTCTGTCTCTTGAGATGCTTTCCCTGAGTAGAGATTCTCCAGGTCTTCTCAGCTCCACCTCTTGTCCTCTTCTAGTGAGCCTCCTGATTCCTGGACATCATCACAGTCGCTTGTGGTCCCCTCGGCTCCTGATACTTTCCTGTTGTAAGCCTCCTCTAGATCTTAGGTTACATCCTGCCACGCATGGTTACTTGATGTGTGCTAATTCAGTCTCTCAGGATGCAGACACAATGCGTCTAAGTATAATGGTTCACATGCTGGCTATTCAGAAGAGAGAGGCCTTTCTTTATTGCAATCTCTGCATTTATTATCCTTTGATATGGCTTGTGATGAAGTGCGGCTCTTACCTTTGCTTTTCCATGGCTCACTGGCAATCTTCTCAGAAGTAAAAGAGCTTCCTCATCATTTTGAAGTTACGTCATACTTTTTTCTCTGTCTTGTACAGGCATCCCTCTGTTCTGTTGAGATTGTAAGGAGTTTCTTGTCTTTGAATCCTTGGAATGTAAGTTCCAACAGGTCAGGGGCCTATGAAGGCCATTGAAAACATCCAAAGTGCTCTTTGCAGTAAATGTATAGTTTTGTTTGGTCTAACATTTAAGAGAAAGATTCTTTTGCATCTTGGTTACACAATTGCATCGATGAAGGCATCCATACAACCTTCTACCATCTTGTTTGCTTGATGCCATTGCAGAATTACTTGCCTGTGATGGGAAAACAACAAACTCTGCATATTTATTGAATTGCTTTCC
This sequence comes from Calotriton arnoldi, assembly GCA_963921515.1. Lineage (NCBI taxonomy): Eukaryota > Metazoa > Chordata > Amphibia > Caudata > Salamandridae > Calotriton > Calotriton arnoldi. Next base: position 704,805 of record CAWUFW010006742.1, read on the forward strand.
ACTGAACGGTCACCATCCCCTACCTTCAGTTTTTGAAATGGCATATGCTTTTCTAGTCATATTAATGTTGATGTCTCTGCTTCTGAAGATCATTATGTTCAGTAGGCTACTGCTAAAGAAATACCATCCACTGCAATAATAACATACATGCTAAATTGTTATGAAGATTGGAAATTGCCACAGACTACATTCAAGTCTGATGAATGTGTTTTATGATTCATTTGGTTGTGTGGGTTCACATGTTTGCTAATAAAGCATATTAATCTTTTAGAGTGCCTAGTGTAAAACATTTGCTGGAAGGTGTTCCTATTCAAGTATGTGAAGAAGAGGAAGGGAGCATGTTGTCCATGTTGTAACCTTTAATCTTGGCATAATGATCCTGCAGAAACTCCATCAAATGGTTGTGCCATGCTTTGGAACGCGCGCTCGGTGTACTGCAGGTTGCGGCTATTGTTTTCATTAATGTGTTTCGATCTGGATGACCTGCTGCCAGCATGGGTCTAGGACCTACTGGAAAGGAAAGAACGGTTCCTTATGGGATAAAATAGTGTGTGTCAAGTCATTTACTTCGTAGCCTGTTTCTTGAGCTTGTTCGAAGCTATTTGTCACTGCTCCAGCCATTACTGTACCCAGTCCTGTTTAGAGAGTTCTCTGAGTAGGGTGCGAATGGTGGACAGTTCTATGGCAAGGCAATATTAAGCAGCAAATGTTCACATTATATCTATGACCTGGACAGATGGCATGGCAAAATACCACTCCATCTAGGGTGGCAAAATACTTGAACCAATGGTGACATAGTCTAGAATAGAAAAAACACAGTCTGTAGTTGATCCGAGAAACGCTATTTAAGGATTTGCATCTCTAACAAGCCCTGTGGCTACTGCTGGTTGAGCTTTTTGGATCTAATTGCTTTCCTCCAGCTGAAAAAATGCCCCTGCACAGGAGGAACTGATATTTTTTAAATTCAGATTTATCTTTGCTGATGGGTGTCATCATTGCAGCTCAAGTCCACAAGTCCAGTGGCTTTACTGATTGTCGTTTGGGAAATTGCGCCAGGAAATTGGATACCAAACTTAAATTGTGAGCGCTGTCATTAATCTGCATGTCAAGTGCACTTGTGAGAGTTGGTGTACCTTGTTGAGGTGCAGCTTAGGTAATATATAGTGACCCCATTCAGTAAATTAATCTATTAATTTGCAAATAGTTTTGGATGTCTCTCTCTCTGGATACTGTATTTGGGCTTTGGATAGCTAGAGGTAAGTGACAGATCCTCCTTTTATTGCTTTCAGCAATTGAGTCGAAGGCTGTTACCAGCTAAAACATGTCTTGATGTCTGAGAATCTTCAATGCAGCCTCACCTGGTGTACCTCTTCAATGAAAGTGGTCCAGGGACTAACTCATTTAGGTGACATTTCCTATAAGGTTTAAACATCCTTATCATAAGACATTATGTTTTTATGACTGTTAAATGTCATAAATAACAGCCTCACTTTGTTAAGATGGTGGGACATCCATTTGTGAGCCCACCCCTCACTTTAGAGCTGTCAGCTGTCGCTTTCTTTGTGTTGTTATTCACTGTCAAAATGAGCATCCCTTGATTTTCTGTTTTGTAATTGGTTGTTGGTGGCAGCCGTCATTTTGTTTCGTTTCTTCTAGCACCTTTGTCTATTGGAAATTGTATTGGATTGTCTTCAACATTTGGTATGAGAAGTGGACATCTTAATAAATTCATGGTTGACCTGATATGATATATCTTGATTTTATAGATGATGATTATTGACATTATCCCCAGGTGTCGCTGGCAAAAGTTGTGTGAATCTTTTTAGGGGAGTGTTCTTCTGGTTGCCGGCTACTTGCCTTATCATTTTCTTGTTTTTATTTCAGTCTGTACGCCATGCTGACCTTTAATTTAGTCTCTCTTGTGCTCTACTGCATGATTCAAAGAGCTTGTATCCAGCACTCCTTACAGTGTTTCCCCTATCACGACCACCAAAGATTAATCATTCACCCTTCTCTCTCAATGGGATCTCTTATTAATATAGCAGATTAACATCATTGTCTCATGCTTGATGTAGTCAGCCTGAATTCCTCTGCCAAGTGGCACAAGTGATACGTTCTCAAGATTTTCTAGAGATACAGAAGTTAGTTTTGTAGACCCCCTGGCACTAAGGACTCAGTCAATATGCCAGTCCAAATAAAAAAAACTGTTATACTGTAACTATTCCACAACTCACTGAGCCCTTTTTGAGCAAGATGTGTTTCAGGGAATGGTCAATCCCATGAGACGTCACATGGATAATTAGTGACACTCCCAAACCTTCTTTCATTAAGGAATAGCACACTAAAGAAGACTAGAAGAAGAAGAATACATTTTAAAGATTTAGTTTTAAATTAAAATCTTAGTCTAGTGCATACAATATGAATTGTGACCACAATGAAGGCAAATAAAATGGCAGCAGCAACCTGCACCAAAAGCGTAAATAGGACGAAGCATTTTAGCAAGCTTGCTGTAAAAAATTCTTCTCGTTGGCCAGTTGTTGCCTTAAGTGACAGTGATTCTGAGGCAGGCTTTAGATTCTAGATTAACATTGAGAACAATAACAAGATTCCTTTATAGTAATGTTGCTTTTCCTTGTAAACTCTGTCTGCTCTGCTTTACTCTGCTCTACGGATGAGAGGTGTCTGTGACCAACAACCTCTGAGAACAATCACAAGCACTGGAGAGTATTCCAGCAGGGCTGTGTGTTGGCAGAGGGTGAGAAGGGTTATTGAGAGCCAGGAAGATGAAGAAGGTATGGACAATGAGAGGGGGAGAGGAGAGGTCCAGAACAGACGGGGGATAGACAGAAATAATTGGAGGACACATAAAATCGGAGACAGAAGAGAGGGTAGGAGAAAGGTGCTTTTATCTGTGTACCAGGTTTAAGCTGATACTTTAAAATGTATCGTAGAGTTCAATGAAAACTTGAAAGGAGAATCCACACTGGAGATGGGCTTTTATAGAAAGTTAGCACCGAAGAGTGGTGATCACACGTGTTATGGGATCTTGCAAACATCACAGCATTTTCTCCCTGAGCCCACTACTCCAGTCTCCAGCCCAAGTCAATCCAAGAACGAGAAGTACTGCTATTTTTAATTTCCAATTTCAGTCTACTGTCTGTAAGTAGGTAGGTAGGTAGTTATATAATTCAGCTAAATTTCGATTGGCAAATGGAAACAAACTGTGCTATGTATTAGATATTATGGATACATCCAAGCTGGGTCTTCAACTGAGTGTTAACAAACTATGTTATGGTACATTGATATAGGTAGATGCTGACAGGCTGGGTTATCACTTGATTAAGATGGTTAGGTGCTTATTGTTTACCAGTTGAGTAGGTGCTAAATGACTGGGATGTTGTTAAGTGCAAACCTGAAGCTCCTGCAGGCTATTACCGACTTTCCTGAGCCACTCATTAACCACAGACAAAGAACACATACCGCCACGATTGAGCCTTACACATAACCCTTTCGGTTAATCCAGTTATTATGAAGCAGTAACAGTTTTACTGCTTCATAATAATAATGTTACTATAACTTTGTTTTGAATTGTCTGATTTTGATAAATTGTATGTTCACTCTGATCCTCTGAGCTTCAATCACATGAGGCGAAAGGAGCAACAATGTGTTTCCCCCTCCATAAGGGATGTGGTCATTTATGTACCGTTAATGCTGATTGACTGATAAGAGTGTTGTCTTTTAATGTGTGTTCTTTGTGGCCCAAGAATCACTCCAAGGGGAAGGTGAGCCAGCTTCTGCCCCATTGCCACCCCCAACAATGAGAACAGACCAAGAATTTGCAGGCATGAAGATTCAAAGACCTATTCCGTTGAATTACTTAGTTGGTGTTTGCAACTCACTGCTTCCTGGGTTCCTTCTCTTGCAGATCACAGCATTATGGGAACATTGAAGTTAGCCCCTTCCACTCATAGTTAATCAAGCCTCCTTCATTCCTTTCACTTCCCTTGCCGGCTCGCCCAATCAGAGCCAGTATGGGTCAGGAGATTGGCTCACCATTCCCCTATCAGCCTGTCTGTGCCAGTGCTTCCTGGGCTTGCTACTTATCAAGTGTTATCTATTCATTTTTAAAGAAATCCAGTAAACCTGGCAGTGTTAAAACTGAACGAGCAGGGACTTTTGGACAAATTCAAAAACAAATGGTGGTACGACAAGGGCGAATGCGGCAGCGGGGGAGGTGATTCCAAGGTCAGCCCCAGTAAGAACAAACTAGCGGGTAAAAACAGAGCATGGATAGTAACCAGCAACTGCATGGCCGCACAGTGTTTAAAAAAATGTATATTTATCAAATTAGGGATTTTCTTCTAGGCAGTCCCTCCGTACCACACATACATAGGGTTATGCAGCCAGGCAAGAAAGATAACCCTTTGCAGTTTCCCTCTCTCCTCCCATCTTGGAGCACATGGATGCAACCGGCGGCCATTTTGCATCTGAGTCTTTACTATAAATCAAATCAATGAAAATTAAATCTGGAGACGGACTCATAATCTTAAGCATTTCCTGAAGTTCAGATGAGTTCATTCTTTTCAACTTTTGTGCCTAGCTTCAAATACCACTAAAACGGTGAGTTTAGCTTATGTGGTTCTGAACTAATCAATCATTTTCAACCACTTATGATCTCATGACGATTCATGTGCATGAATTAGAAAAATATCAGTTGTGTTTTTGATAATAAAAATATGATTTCCAAAGGGCACCTAAATTAATTTAAAGACACCCAGGTCAGCAAATGAAAAATTGAATGGATCTGGCATAAATGAACACATAAATATTAGATCTGCTCACAGGACCTCCTACACATCACTATATTATACTTGCTGGGTGAGAGAGAAAAAAAACAGTCTTTATAAAGTCTACTTGAGAGCTCATCAATGATTAAGGGCCACACCCTTAAATGCAGTACAATCAATGTACTAGCATGCACTATGTCTCTCATAAAGCACTAGGTCTGGCACTAGGTCATCTTCCTAAATCTTGTTATTTAACATCCCTGCATCTCCTACTAGGAAATATAGAACCCAAATGCTTATAGGTATTATTATGACTTTGGTAGACCTATCTTTACTGCATTGTATGATCACAATTAGGTTTTGAGAGCCTCCCTTACCCCGCAATTCTCTCAGTCTCTAAGCAGAGAGGAATATGTTTCTCAATCCAAGATGGCCGCCAATCACTTCCACTGAACCAAGCAAACATATTAATCCCACAAACTGCTGCAGTGTGAATTGTGCGCATCGTGTCCTATAATGTTTGCTCACAGATTCAGCATGAATCATTGTGTGGGGATCCAAATGCTAAGCTTGTTGGAAATGTTTGATCTGGGGAGGGGCATGATTATCTCCTAAAAAATGTAATTCTTGATTTATTGCCCAGAGTAAACTTACCTGCAGCGAAATCAGGAGTCTTACTGACAAACCATTGCTGCTACAGGTCAAGTCCACTATAGGTGGAGAAGACTCCATCACATGGCAGGTTTGCCAGACACAACATTGCTGTAATCTTACCAGCCTCTAGAGTATCTGGAAGCCTCCTGTTTCCCCTACAGGTCAGATTGCCTCTAGCACTGCCAGCTTTGCATGAGCTTAGGTGAAATCGAAAGAATATGCATATGCATGATGTCTAATCTCACAATTCCTAGTCCAAGGAGATCTTTTTCTTGCATTGAAATATATGACAACCTCCCTCAACCGCTGTCTGATCACAGTCCTTGGCAGTAAATCCTCCTCACTGCACAACAAGCTCACTTGGCATGACCCACAATGACTTTAACTTGAATAAAGTCGCTCATCACAGACAGGTCATCTTACAAATGGGCAGCCTCCGTGATCCGATAAATGTAGTTTAAATCAGGCTCATCAACAAAAAGATTTCCTCCTGGTCAGCATGTCCATAAGAATTAGATAACGTATTGCTAAAAATGGCTTCACTTCATTTCTACTGTAAGCTTAAACGGAGTTCCAGTCACTCCCATTTTTGATACAATTGACATTTTGTAACCGCATTCACAAGTCTTGGGTTTGGTTTTCAAACCATGTCATGTAACCTCTACTATTCCATCTCCTACCAAGGACTTTCATAGTCATACTCAGATTTTAAATTGGCTAAATTCTGTTAAATCCACCCAATGCACTAAATTAATGATTAAAGAATAACACTCACTGCCTCTCAATGCCACACTCAGGCCCATCTCTATTTCAGGCTGACTGTAACAATATTGAAAATTAATTCCTTAAATGGCCGGCAGTCCTGTTTGACCCATGTTGACTGCTACATTGTACAGCACGGTGCTCGGTGCTTGAAGTTGCTGGTTACTCAAAGTGATATAAGACATACTCATCTTGCTGTGCTGGAGTTTGGGTGGGAATGACGGTGCGGGTAGGGGCAGAGGGTGGGCTTGATAGAGTATTGAACTGTATCACTTTGTGTATGTTGAAAAAAATTTAAATTGTTGCTGATCGCTGTATGAACTGTTTCTGTGATGCCCAATAACATAAAATAACATTGGTAATGTTATTTATGTTATTTCCCCTGGTTTGAAGAGGTGCTGTAAACCTAGCGGTATTGAAGCTCAGTGAGCAAGGCGTCTTAGACAAGCTGAAAAGCAAATGGTGGTACGATAAAGGGGAGTGTGGAAGCAAAGACTCCGGAAGCAAGGTCAGTCAAACTCCCCACAGAGCTTCGACAAACTCACAATGATTAGCCTGCCAAGTTTGTGACCCAAGGGGAGCCTGTGGTCCCAGGGCAGGCGTGCACCCGGGGGTGCTGTGTTCTGGGGAGGGTCAAACAGGGTGCACACAAGGGCCCAGATGCCAAATGATGTGGTCTTCATGTGATTCAACACTTACCAATATTTTAATTGCCATCCAGAGGAAGAACCTTTTCAGATGTAGGGTTGGCTCCAGGCTACACTTGGGTAGATTTATGTCATGCATGGGACGCAGCAGTGTAGGCAACACCCAGACCAACTAGAGCCTAATCCTTTCACAATGCCTGCCACTTGGAGTGAAGGCCTCTCTCTCTCTTACACATCCTCTCACAATGTCTGCCACTGATGAAGGACTCTCTCTTGGACTACTCATCCTTTCCAATTGTCTATCTCTGCAAGGGTCCTTCTTCTCCTAATATCCTCATCATCCCCAACTAGTGATTGCCACTTGAAGTGATGTTCTATTCCTTTGAGCACCATATACACTCTGAACATTATTTAAACACTCGTAGTGTTCTGTGCATAACTTTATGAAGCATTCTGTGGGCAATGCAAAAGTCTTACCAAAACACAAATCGTGGACCGTCTTTCAGTGTGTCTTACTTCAGTGTCTGTTTGTTTAACATGTCCATCAAACGAAGCTGCTCTGAGATCTCCTGAACGCACTCATTTTAAAATACTGAAGATCAGTGGAGAATAAATTGGCTGTTTATGATTTTGGCGCCTTACCACCCGGATTAGGGACCTCATTGCCGCTGCAATTCCACCCGTTTCTGCCCTAATCCAACATCAATATTTGCTCATCTTAAAAAAAATCAGACAAGTGCTCCTAAGCACGAAACTCCAATGGCAAAAAGGTGACATTAGTGCTGATGTGCATTTTATGATGGCCATTAGGTAAGGACTCCATTGGAAAGACACATTTACTACTACCTTCACAACAGTATGGCTCAAGAAACTAAACATTTTGGAAATGGAAGTGAATGTTGTTAAAGCCTATGCTCTGGTATAAGCTATATTAATGTTGAACAGTGATGGTGCATGAATGTCCGGGGCAGAGATTCTGCTGCAGGTGTCTTCTATGCCGTTGCCTTTTTTTTTGATTACCCAGGTTTGGGCTCTCCATCAATTCTGTCAGGCTCATTTAACCCAACCTTCCACCAAGCTGGACCTGGTTGCTTTCCTCCTGTTGAATGCAGTGTAAAATAAAAACTAGCCACTTCTCTCCAGCTGCTGACTTCAGGGGCATGATGGTAAATGATGTCTGGCAGATAGGAGGGGCATTGCGAGATTCCTCTAGAATGACTCTGAAATGCAGGTGCCAGGCAGTCGCATTTCTGTCTTATCTCTACAACTGCTTGTGGTATGTCCCACGCTATGGAATTTTCTAAAACATGCAGACCTGCAGCAACTTTGTTGCACCAGGATTAACTTTTAGCACTCCAACCCCGACAAAGAAGAAACCTATTTTCCATAGGTAAACACAATTCCTCATGTATCTTCCCAGCCATGCAGTGTGAAGTCCAAGGCTTTAGACATTTCCAAAACCTTTCAACCTCTGCTTGGTGGTAGGCGTATTTTCCTCATCTTTTGCACAGGCGTATGTAAGCCACTCGAACCTGCTCAGTGCTGCTTGATGAAAAAGCAGCAAACGACTTGTTTGAGAGGCAAGCATATTTCTTGCTCCAGTGCAAGTAGGTAACCTGAGAAAGATATTTAAGCTGCTGAAAAAAAGTGTTGGGAGTATGAAAAGTAAGAATTGTGTACATAATCGGTAAGCAGGTTCTTGGATCTCTTATCTCACCTGATAACTCCCTCCTCACCAAGAATTGCTCTTCTTCCTGCTACCAGTACTCGCCCTTTATAAATGCACCCATTGTTGATGTTATCAACAATTCCTGTAAATGCACTCCTGAGTTTGTGCTAACCTGTGCACTGGGAGGAGGCCAGCAGAAACAGTGGGCACTCTTTGTGCAGAGTTTCACTTACAACTGGCACTGTATGAGAAACCATTTTCCCTGGTATCTCGCTTCAACATCAGTCACAACTGCTCACTTACCCATTCAATCTATAACATGATGTGGATTATATGTCACCATATTGTGGTAAAAATACTGACCTTCAAAATTCTGCAACCACTTTTATGGCTACCATTGTATCCTCAAGGCAAGCATATTAGGTAGGTATAGATTTGCTATTCTTAACTTGATGTCTACTAACCATGAAGGTATAGTGGTAGCCAATACCTTTCTAGGTCAATATTTGAATCACGATATAGTGATATAAAATATCTGTGAAGACGTATTCAGTCATTTCAACAGTGCCACAGAGACAATTAAACTTCATTGAATGATATCTCCAGCAGAGGACAATATTCCTCATGCTCGCTGATGGCATGATCTAAATCGGAGCTGAAGAAGTCTCTCTCGTTGGACAGCCTTACAATGCTATAAACATAGCGATCAGGTCAACAGAACTTATCATGTTGATTGTGGAGCCAGCTTCTAAGGGGTTGGTGGTGAGGATTTAGGGCCACCCTGATACGTTTTTCACCTCCAAAACTGAAGTGGAAAAGAAGAGCATTAAATAGGGAATGCTCCTGTTGTTTTCCACGAAGAAGATTTGAAATCAGGAGCCTTTCGCATGGATATAAGTGAAATAGAAGTCTTGTTATTATTGGCCTCTGGTCCACAACCTGATACAGGTTTTAGGAAAATGCTGGAACCAATTGGAGTGCCAGCTCAATACTTGAAGATGCAAGGAAAGGCTGAAGGGGTTCTCACACTGACCTGCTTACAGGGCCACAGCCTCAACCTCATTTAGTGCACTTAATTAGCTGCGGAAGAATTCAGATTTCACTGTTGGCCAAACCCCCTCACATGCAACAGAAGGCCTAGTATGCAGGAATAGGTCAAACTGATACAGCATCAGGGCACTGGGGTATGATAGGGACTGTTGTTTTGGACCAGAGAAACCAAGAATAGCCAGGAGACTCCGGGCAGGCTCACCATGGCATGGCCCAATAGGGACCCCGTCACCTTCTATGCACAGTGCTCTAACTCTCTATAATCCAGGAGGGCCCAATTCATCATTGTGGGCATCATGATACCTTGGAACATGACATTTTGTAGCTTGGTGAGCATCTCCCACATTTGCAGTTATTTTGAAATATAACGTAGAATTTGACATTGAACTTTCACCTGGGAAAGTATTTATAAAATGATGAGGATAAGTGAGCTGTCTGGGGTCCCATGACATAAATCAAGGATAATGAGGAGAACCAAAAGACAAAACTGAAAATGATAGTACATGCTGCTGCTGGCTTTCTGATACAGAATTGGTTGAAACAGGTCAATTGAAGGCTATTAACTCAAATCTTGGTGCAGTGATCCCATATGTTTTGTTGAAATTTGAAATTGCTAATGCATATATTAGTTTACCAGAAGAGCACTGAAAGAGGGGGTTTTCTCTTCAAATAGTTTCTGTAAGGAAACTCCCCCTTAGTTCCTATTACCCGGAATAAAATCTCAAAAAAACGAAATAAAGTCTGATGAAGGATCATTTTGACATAGAAGAAAACAGGGAGTTGTGTGTCATTGGACAGTTCATCACCCAAACAGGAGTTCTGAGACCATCTTGGTGAGGTTGAAAGGAGAACATCAGACATGCAAAATATGAAGCACCCTTTCTCAGAGGTTTAATTATTAGATGGGGGAATTGTCCATTTATGTTAAATGCTAGACGTCTGAATGAGCATTGAACATGTCCTAGGAGATGGCAAAGGCTTGGAGAACAGGATAGCCAAACTTCTGCCTCACAGATATTTCACATTTTGGGTCACTTGACATCAACATGAAGCACGAATTTCAATTAAAGACAAATAGGCAATGTGTGGCTGTGAGTAAAAAGTGTCTGGCTGTACAAGACCAGCTGAAACATAGTTATAGCAAATAGATTCCTGACTGTGTTAATGGGGCACATTTAATCCTGAGCTAGCCACTGTATCAGCAGTGAAAAAGATTTGTTAGTGACAGAGATTAATTTCCAGAGAGGACAATTTGGTGTGTTCTCGGCAGCAAAGGTCTTTCTTTGCTTTAGTTTGGGATAGGGCTTGGGTTTGAAGTCAGCAGCAATGCCACCACAGTTAACTATATGTTGAAAATAGGTTTTTCTAAAACCTGAGAAAGGATTCAGCCACTCCAAATAGCAATTCCTAAATTAGGAATTGTGGCTGTGCTTAATCATTTCAGTCGATCCTAAGATTCTCCACCCTATGATTCCTATGATTCTCCGGGGGCTTATCTAGCAACTTAGTCAGACCACTTACTGACTCAGCTTTAAGCCTTACAAGTCAAAACCACAGGTGAGGTTGTCCGTCAAGCAGAGAAGAAATGCTTCTTAGGTTGACTAATCCCCTGCTCCATCCCTTCCATCACACCATGGTGCCCTGGTTCTGATAGTGTGAAGAAATTTGGAATGACACACCCTAAAACCCAAGCCACTTCTGGCTTAGATTATGAGCCACTCTTTAGCAAGTACTTGTGCCTGTAGCAGACATTGTGAGAGGATATAGAAAACCAAGCACACAACTGTGGGCAACGTCCCCCCTTATTAACAAAACAAATATGTGCAGTCTGTAAACCCAGCCTTAATATATTGAGACCACACGCACATCGTCACACACTGCATGTTATTTCTCTCCCCAATATTTACACTTGGTTTAAACAACCTGCCCTCTAGTAAGTCTTTGGTTGTAGTCCTGTTTTCCTTTGAGGAAAAGACCCCTCACCTTGGGAATTTGTAAAGCACAACAGTGCCACTCTTCATCCACCTACATTCGCACATCTTTTACATGGCGGGAGGGAGTCACATTGCAGGCTGGGAGTGATAGAACAGGTTCAGGAACTATAGGCTCTGGAATGTGGGGGAAGAGGAGATATTTGGTTTAGAAGAAGGGCAGGTCTACTTTTTCTTTGGCACACATGGGAAGAGTGACATCTAACAGGTATGCATGCTACAATTGGACTAAAGGCGGTACTGTTGGGGTTACCAAATGTGCTGCAGATGGAGAATGGATTGGATTAGTAGTTGAAGATGAAGAAATGTGGGGTGGTGGGAATAAGGGGTTGAATTGGAAGGTTGCATGAGGGCACGATGGGCTTACGGTTGGAAAGATAATCTGTTTTTTAAATCTGTGTTCACTTCTCAAACGTGGTGCAGGCCATACTCGTGGAGGAGGAGAACTTTTATCACTAGAGTGCAAGGAAAGCCTATGCATCTTCTGCCTTTACTACCCTACTTCTCTCCCGTGGTAGCAGCTCCCATCGACCTTAAGGCGTGAAGGGTCCTCTTGTGCATCTGCTACCCAAACCATGAGGATGTTACCTCTCTCCTCCTATTTCCCAATCCAACCCTATTCACTAATTGTACACAATCTTGACACACCCCTGCTGTTTCTAAGTCTCTTTGAGTTAAATCTAATGGTGTTAGAAGATACGTTTTTATTTTTATTTTCAAAATACGTGTAATTCTCGCAAAAACTGTGAAAGCATGCAGAGTCCCCAAAGGTTCGGTGAGAAGGGCTGTGTGATGCTTGCAAGCATTTTCTGCGAGTCTTATTTGTGTTAAATCACTTGCAGAGAAAAGCGAAGCACTACATGCACATGCATAAAAAATGTTCGCAAGTTATCAGTATTTAGAAAAATGGGGCAACCCAGTAACCCAGGGACCTGGCCCCGACAATTATTATCAATAAAGTGGTCCCTTTGGAGGAAGTGTAGCCTGGACTTCCACAGCAATAGTATTGTAAAGAAACGTTTTCAAGTTTCTTAGTTATGCAATTAATGTGTTTATTTATGGTAATTATATTCAAATAATCCAGAAACGGTTCATGACAATATGGTACATTATTTACATTAGTCAAAAGATAAGGTGCTCTTAAAAAGTGGCGGTGCAGTGAAAGTGATCAATGTGACAAAAAAAAGTGCGCTTGTGCTAAACACAGATATGTATACATGTGACTTATTGGGATGATATGTTGTGGTACATGGCACCCATGTAATGAGTGTCAAAAATGCTCAATCAGAATTTAAAATCAGTCCACATATGTTGTTGTTGATGTTTCAACGCTTTGGCATAATTACTTTGAGCAGGGTCGTCAGCAGGACAAAAGTAAGAACAGGAGAACCAGAGGATTGGGGTTCAAGGACCCACAACAATAGATGTGTCAGTCTTGGTTGCACGGAACAATTCAGCAAGTAGCAGAGGTTTGGGGTGCAGTGACCCACAACTGTAGGTGTGTCAGTCTTAGTTGCATCGGAAAACCTCAGCAAACTGTGAGCAAAGGGATGTAATGAAACAAACAGAGGATTAAGGTACAAGGATCTACATCTGCAGATGTGTTGGTCTGAGTTGCGTGGGACAGCCTCAGCACACTGTGAGCAAATAACTGCAATGATTATTGGACCTGCTCGGGTGGAGCTTCTGTTGCTGCTTGTCTTGAAATTGAGGACGAAAGTGAAATGCCGGTTCGGCAGGTCAGTAGACCCTCAATCGTTCAGGAAGAGAATTGCCCTGTGTGTAGTGGACAGTATACACTTTATGCGCCCTCTCCTTGTATGGGTCACGTATAGAGAGGCATCTAGACGATGGCCGCGCGTGAGATTAAGATTAATTAAATCTTCTCTCGCCCACGTTTCATTATAACTGGAGGTTAGAGTAGCAGCAGGACGGCCGGATCTGTCTACTCCTTCTCAGTGTAAATAATGTGTCATATTGTCATGAACCATTTCTGGATTCTTTGAATATAATTACCATAAATAAACGCATGAATGGCATAACTATGAAAACTTGAAAAAGTTTCTTTATGATACTGTTGAAGTAGAAGCAGAAGTTATCAGGGCAACACATTTTCACATTACTCACGAGGAAAAACTAAGCAAAATCTGCTTTCACATACAAAATGCCAGAGAGTCCCCAATAAGCAACTGCCATGCATAAGAAACAAAATCCACGAATGCATAGGATTAGGAAACACAGGAAACTCCATCTGATACAGTAGGTCATTCATCTGGAACCCTGCCAAACTACGTTTCCATAAAGAAACATTTGCTCGAGTCTAGTTAGTACATATGTGAGTAGCTGGGTTTGTGCAAAGTTTTTGTCACGCAAGAGTGGTCTTGCGGAGTTCCCAAACATTGGCCTACCTGTAACTAAGAGCTTACTCCTTTTCCAATGCATCCTCTCATTTAATCTCGCAAGAGTTAGTTGGTCCCTAATTAATTACAATTAACTAATATGACAAACTATAGGTACTTTAATTGTTGTTTGTGCTTTCTGCATGAATTAAAGATACTTTGAAAGGGGAAAACTATGCAGAGTCCAACACCTGTATTCCTAATGCACTCCTGCTATGCATAACACTTGTTTCCACTGTATCTTCCGTAAAGAAGGGCCTAGACCCAGGACACTCCATATCTGTAGATGCTCTCCAATGTATAACACATGCTGAGGAACACCCTTCAAATCAAGACCACTGGAGAGGCATTCAACGTCCAGGTTCATTTTCAGTTTTGTGTTGCTGCATTTTTTGTATCATGACCCGTCAACTCTTATATATATTCTCCTGAATTCAATATAAGGCCATAGGGTGTCCATCATTGTGTGGCCTATCAATTAGTTCCTGCAATTTTATTTCTGAAGTGAATCCCACCTGCTTCTGTTGGGGTGTTACAGGAATCACTAACAGCATAAAGAATCATTGTCCTCCCTGTGGGTCAGCATAGAAAAGTCATTTGACTCTCATGGTCAGTGGTGCAGTATTTCAGCCTCGCTGATGCGCCTACTTTCCCTCTTGCACTGCCTTGATATCATATTACCACACGGTAAGCACAACTCTCAGTGTCTCCTGCCAGTACCTCACCATTGAGCCCCTTAAGGAGGTGGATCCACCACGGAAAGAAGGAGAGTCTGCTCAAATCTGGTGTGACATCACAATCTTGAGGATTAGAAGGTGGCACCAAATATGCTGGCGAGTACCTTAAAGCTTATCCATGGCAGGTGGCAATCTTCATTTTAATGTAAAATCCAAAATCACTGGTATAGCAAGAGATCCAATATGATATGGAGCTTCTTCCCCGTCTCCTCGGTCTCCTTATTTGCTTTGAGATTGGTTGCCAGAGCTCACTGGAGGTTCATTTCTGTGCTATACCATTGGCAAGGCTACAGTGCAACAGGATTCTCCAAACTGGAGGTGCAGTTAGCATCCCTTCCCCAAGGTATAGTTTTCTCTCGGTATTGCCTAGCCTCTGATTTTTCACAAAGGCTCAGGAGTTTTCTTGTTTTCTTCTTTGATTATAGGGCTTTTCCTGTAACCTCAGTGTTTTCCAATGGGGTAGAAAGGCAAGGGGGAAATCATGTAAGTTTTTTCTCTCAGACTTTTGCAGAATTCACAGAACATTTTGTGAAATTATACTTTTGTAGCAAGATGTGATTTGCAACTATCTTGCCTCTAGTGTTTTTTACCTTAGCATGCACCTCATGTTAAAAAGTCTAGTGAAATACCAGAAGGTGACTGATTCAAGGCGAAAATGGCTCTAAGCAAAACATTTTCTATGTGAACCAGTCGCACACTAGTATCGCGTGAGGCTTTATTTTTTACCCCAGTTGTGAGCTTGGGCAAAAAAACTACACGAAATAACAAAGTGCTATTTTCAAGAAAATTCAGGAATTTTGAATAATGCAAGATTCTAGAATTTCACAAATTTCTCCATTGTAATAAAAATTTCAGCCAATAGGAGAAAGAAGGAAATTTATAGGCTGTGAACTGAGCATACTTTTGCGTGGCAGGAGCATTCGGTTTTTATTTGAAATATAGTCAGCTCTTTCTCTTTAGGACCAATTATGAGTTGTAGACATTTTATATTTGCATAACCCTCCCCCCATAGGATGCTGCACTTCTGAGCTCCAAGGAGGAAGGATCTAAATGGGCTTTGCCAACCACTCATGCCCTTAGAGAGACATCTGTCAGGCTTGTCTAGCTAAATAGAAGAGTAAGTGCTCACAGGCCTCTGAAACTGAAACCGAAAATTAAGTGATTGAGCACGGACAGCAGCCATTTTGAAAGTGTGCATCATTGGACTCTGCAGCTCTTACCTTTTTCATATCCAGCTCAATCTGGATTGATGAATGTGCCTCAGACATTTTTTTTCCAAACGCAGTCCCCTACTAGGACCACATCATGCATATTCGGGTACATTCAAGTTTTTTTTGCATGTCTATTATTTCATTTTTCAATATTTCTGGGGAAAGATTTTTCCACTAATTTTGACACACACGAGTATGGCCAGCAGATGTTTGGAAGCAGAGAACAGATTTAAAGGCTTCACACTTTTCCAATCCACATGGTAGTATCCAAGTTGAAATTAAAACAAGGAAATTGGTGAAGAATTGCAAAAAGGGGGGAGATTGCTGGGAAAGGGTTTTGTGGTCAAAATGGGGCGATATCTTGTGAATAGCTGCGTTTTTGTGCAATAGAGGAGAGGGGGGTTATGAAAGAATTATTATTCTGTGGCAGTGTTGCATGATCTAATTTATGTTTTTTTACCCCTGCCCCTCCCCGTTTGCCGGGGCCTTCTCTTTCTTTTTCTCTTGCCTTGCTGCTCCTAGGATAAGACGAGCGCACTCAGTCTCAGCAATGTGGCCGGTGTCTTCTACATCCTAATTGGAGGGCTTGGCTTGGCCATGCTGGTGGCTCTCATCGAGTTCTGCTACAAGTCAAGGAGTGAATCCAAGAAAATGCAGGTGCTACCACATGCTAGTGTCAACCTTTGCCACAAGAGAATCCTGGCCCTTCATTGGTGGGGGAGGGGTTAGAAAATCAGGAGCAGAGAGCTACCCATGTCCCTTCCTCATGATTGCAAGATCTAGCAGACATTAGGTCTCTTTTGCCCAGCCAGATAGAATAACACAAATGAATTGGCTTCTAGGCAAATCAATCATAGGAAGAAATCATAAATGCATGCATTTTAAAACAAAGGGTTTTCATTTAGAGCTCATTAGGGAAATCTGGTGCAAAATGTTTGTACAGACATTATATGCTCAGTGTTTCTGGAATATTTTAGTGCCTGGTCCACATTTGGCAGCAAATACGTGAACAACACAACATGTATTTGTGCCATTTATAATTTGTATGTGGTATTTTGCTCTGCCAAAAGCTAGTCATAAGTCCAAGTGCAGCACCTAACTCCAGTATAACAAATACTTTTTGTACTAGTTTTTGCACTACCACCAGGGCCCACAAAGAGCCAGCTCACCCCAAAAAGATGACCGGTTTGATATGATAAAAAATAATATGAAAAATGTAGAAATACATTTATGAAAGATAATGAAAAATCAATTTTGAAAATAATACATGTACGTTGTATACACAATTATGAAGAAAGCATTATAAAGAACACCAAATGATGAAGCTTCCGGACAAAAGCAGCTCTAACGCTAACACTAACCATGACTTAAAAGATAAGCTAAACACTAACTAGACACACCAACCAGACCTCTAATCCTAATACTAGTCCTAAACCTAGCCGTATCATTTATATGATCCCTATTCCCGACTCTTACTCCATAAGTAATCAAAAGTTTTACCTAACCCAAATACCAACACAGTCTTACCCTTAACTCTATATCTAACCATAAGCCTATTCCTAAATCATTCCTAACCCCATTTTCAACACAGCCGGCCCTACCACAATACTAACAGTTCAAGTACCCCGGTCCCAAATCTAATCCTAAAACTACAAATCAAACACGTTCAAATCATGAATGGGGAAGTAGTTGTTTCCAATGTTTAATGATCCTCAAAATAAAAGCTCTTCATTCTTGCTTTTCTCGATTTTTGCTTTCTTTCAATATTTTTTCTTCATTAGTAGTTTCCTCAATCATTTTTTTTCATTTTCACATAATGCCACACAGGCTTATGTATATTCCTCCCAGAAACGCCAACTTGCTTATAAAAAAAATAATTTCACCCCTTAACAGAGTAGAAGACATCTCCCTCACCCCATAGTAATTAACGTCTTTGTCACCACAACAGCTTACAATACAGTACTATAAAACACCAACATAGAATCCGTCACTAAAAATATCTAATTATCAGATAAAATATAAAACTAGATGTAAGGTTTGGACGAAAAATCTCCACCAAACACAAAGATATACATTTATGCAAGTCATCGTTACAAAAGCCTTCTTACCAAACATGAATGTTTCATCATGCCCATCCAAACTTGTGAAGGATTCTGGTTCCTCACTTTGTCAACTTAACAGGCAACCTACTGTTCCAGCAATCCTCAAATGCAGAGAAAAGGACCTCCTTGATAAAAAAACAAAAACCCTTGTACCCCTGACCCAGCAAGGTACCTCTGTGTTATCAACATAAAATGCCAATCTAGGAAAGGAAGCAACTGATTCACAAACTTAACATAAGAAAACATGTAAGATGTAAGGAGATCGGTACTCAGTGATTTCGCCCAGAGGACACCCACAGATGGCATTCTTAGAAGCTTGAGGAGGGCTCATACGAGTGTAAGGCAGGGATGCTGTAGCTTAACTCATTTTACTGGATGTGATCGTTGCCTTTAATAGGGTAGATCGTCAACTACATTATCAAGTTTAATAGAAGTCGTTGGACCTGCCAATGAACACAGACAGGTTCAATTGCTCCTTACATAGACGATAGTCTTATGCATTGCCAGGAAATGTCACCAGAACTTTGGGCCAAATGTATCAACGAATTTTGCGTTCGCAAACGAGCCAATTCGCTGAACCTGCCCGTTTGCGAATGCAAAAAAGGCATTTTACATGTATCAAACCATATTTTGCGATTTGGTATTTGGAAGGGGTGTGTTTAGGGCGTCCCTTCCAAATAGCAAATCCTAATGGTATGTATGAATGTTTTGTGACCGTGAATGCGGTCACAAAACATTCACATTTTGGCAAATGGGAAGTTGGGAATGGTTATAAAAACGTTTTTAAGAGCCCCATGGACCACTGCCTGCTCTTCAAAGATAAAAAGAAAACTTTTCATTTTCTTTTTTTAAACGCAATCCGTTTTCCTGTAAGGAAAACGACCTGCATTTAAAAAAAAAGATTGCTTTCTTTAGAAGCAATCACAGTCATGGTGGTCTGCTAACCCCAGCAGGCCACCATCCACGTGATTTTAGCGATTCCTAGGGGGTCGCAAATTGAGATCTACCTCATCAATATTAATGAGGTTGGCCGATTTGTGACACACTAGGAATCAGTATATAAAACTCTACATTGGAAATAGCGATTAGTTGCGATTCTCAGAAAAACGCAATTAGGTCATCGCAATTTACAAATTTGATACATGTGGCCCTATAACTCTAACTGACTGCGAAGCCCAGAAGACAGCCACCTTTTTTCTGGTTCTCTGTGCAGAACACTCTATGGCTTGTGTGGCTTGTATCTGCTGTGGGGGAATTGTCCAGCCCCCCTCTGATTTCCTTTTTTTAAGTCCTGTCATTCTATATGGAGAACGTTAACACATGGAGAAAGGCTACTCAGAAGAATGCATAGTCTACCCTTTTCATAGCAGCTGTATGTTTGAACATACATACAGGCATGAAGGCAACTTTGAAGGAACAGTAGCAGGCAGGCCAGTCATGATAGATACTCTGCCATAACCTACAAACCAGTCCTTCGCCTCTATGCAGAGATCTCAACCTGTACTGAGTCAGCTATGAGTGACTCACACAGTTCTGGTTCACCCTTCCATTTTGGTACTTCTGAGTTTTATTTTTGTCAAGTATCAGAAGACCTCAATATATAACATTTGCAACTGGTATTGGGTACACATATGGTTACCAAATGGGGTATATCATGCATAAAAGATCTTTGCTCTAGTTATGCGATTTTCCATATTACATTGCACTCATATTTTCTGCTGGATAAAAGCTGGTGGCATTGGTAAATTGGCAATACTGCAAAACCTCAGACACAAATGCCAAATACAATCCTCTCAAAAGGCCACATAACAGTCATCATCACCCCAAACAGACAATACATATGCATAGCTCATTCTAATTGAAAACACCACCTATCTTATAAAAGATAAGTGCACCTTTAATAAGCAGAAAAACATATCTTGTTTTCCTTATAAATCTTGTATATGCATCACCTAAATACAGAAGCAAAAGTTTAGTGTCCATACTGTAAATGATTACTTCCATTGTACATCACACCCCATAATTCTGGAACCAGACACAAAATCAGGTACAAAGAACTTAGCTGACACACGGTGCACTTGGTAACTTCATGCAGGATTTTTTGCACCCTATTTTGTCTCAGGGACTTAATGACCCTTTAATAGGACAAAACGGACCAGGCCAGTGCCAGACCGAATGCCAAAAAGTTTTATTGCAATTTCTGCCAATTATTTTTAATGTTAGGGTAAGATATACATGAGCGAAATTATCTTCTGTATTAGTAGAAAAATACATCTGATAATGAATCTGCACATGACACTCATTGCCCGGCCACCCTAAATGAAAGTATGTCATCCTAGACTCAGTATAGAAGCAAATAAGGGTGGACATCCAGGTTTTCGTTTGAAACGTGTGCTGTTTCTTAAAATCTCATAAAGGTAAATGGACTGGTAGTGTCAGAAAATTGATTCACAGGTGTTGCAAAGAGTCACTGTACATGGGGCTAGAGGATACAACATTATTCTACAAATGCATGATTTTGTATTTATGTTGTAGTGAAGCTTATTGCCATGGTCAAGGACAGGGGGGTAACCCCTTGGTCCTCCTAAAAAGGGTTTCTGTTTGATTCCCCAGCAAACTGTCACTGAGACAGTCAGGATGGCCACGCTGCCTCGGGCCTCGGCAGGAGCTAGCAGTGGAGAGAATGGACGAGTAGTAAGCCACGACTTCCCCAAGTCCATGCAGACGATCCCCTGCATGAGCCACGGAGCTGGCATGTCCCTCGGAGCCACGGGATTATAAAAAAAATACAAGAAAAAAACAGAAATGAAGCCACCTGACAGATGCCTCGGGTTTGAGTGGATCCGCCTCAGCCCTGAAATATAGACTTGAATCCAGTGGAATGGGCACCTCCAAGAACACAACTTACTCTTTTGTTTCGCTTCTGATTTTGCTTTTGGATACAACCATCCACAGTATGAAGGATGAAGCGACAGAACAAATGGCAATAAAGAGGTGATGGAGAGAACTACCCACCTTTCCAATCCAATAGGGAGAATGACATTATTGAGATTTTAGCAATGGTGGGTGTGTGCCATCTGTCAAAAACTTTACAGTGTCAGGGTAATGAGGGGTTTCCCAGTTATATGTGATCCTCAGTCATATTTTGCAATTCTGAGATCACTCAGAAATGTGTCCTTTTTATTTTATTTTTTTCAGTGGCGATCAATGTGAAAGTCTTTAGTCACTTGGAGAAAAAAAACAGAATACGCAAATGAGGGAAGATGGGGGAAGGGTGCTGTGGACTACTGAGCGTAAGTCATGGAATTGTGAGTTTTCAGGGTAATAGGCTGCTGCAGGATGAGAAGCACAGCTGAGATTTGAGCCATTGAGACAATGCAAATGAATCTATCATTTTTCATGCAGGATGAAGGGCTGTCATGTTTTTTTTATTTTTTAACAAAGTGGGGTGATGATTGTTTCGAAATCAGAGAAAGGGGAAACATCTTTTATCAAATGATACCGAGTGGAAAAAGGAATATTTTGGACTAAGGGAAAGGTACGGAGTGCAGCTTGGTAGCTGACGATAAGCAGGAAATCAGTTGGATTTCTGATATTAAATAAATATTTGTGAAAAAGCAACCCTACAGAGAAGAGGCTACCAAGATCTGAGCAGCATCTGTATAAACGCCACAGAACGTATCCTTCAAATTTAATGCAAGTGTAGTAGACATCTCAACGTGCTGTGGATCCCTTTCAATATTGACCTAATGATCATTCACATGCTCTGTTGGATGGTGAATGGTTCGGAGTTCTCATGAAACCTCCATTTGAAATCAGTGTTACAGCAAGAGAGAGAGTCATACCCCGCCATGGCACTGATCCCAAAAAAATGCCAGAGTCCTGGAAAGTACACGTTCTTGCTTCTTGACATTAAAAGATTCGCACACAGACAACATCAATGTGACTTCACTGAACATCTCCCAAGTAGAAGAGAGAGAGAAATATCTCACAGTTATGTTTCACCCACGTGGGCAGGGATAAAAATGGTAATATGCTGAAACACCTCACTGAAAAAGAAACTAGAACTCATGCAGAAAATAAATTACGCCTTGAAAGATGGATATTTCATGAGCCTCACTATCACTACAAAATGTTTCTTCACTGGGCAGAGGAGGGTGCTAAAAACTCCCCAAATTCTTCTGAATTCTGCTGGGCTTTCATGTGAGGTAGAAGATCAAGGAGACATCTTTTCCTGAAAAATGTCTTTGCACCACAAAGGAAAAGAGTATGATAGTGCATTGCTTGGAGTGATGTAAATTGGTAGTCAAGTTTCAAAGGTGATTGCCTTAGCCTATGCCAGATGTGCGAAGCCTCAAAGAAAGCTGACTTGCATGCATGATGTGATGTGGTGCATACTGGCAAATGTGTTAATTCTGGATGTTGTCAAGCAGTTATTGAAATGGGCACCTCTAGGAATTCATGCCAAAATATCACCATGCCTGAGTCTCACAATCAAATCATGTAGATGTTCTCTCACAATCTAACCTGAACAGATGTGGTTTCTACTCTCCATCAGCAAATTCTTACTACAACTTTCTTTTCCCATGCTTGCCAGTGGGCTCTGATGTGTGGGATGAATCTTCCTGTCAACCCTCTACTGACTCAATTAATTTCCAGAAGAGTTCAAGAAATGGAAGGAGATTTCACTCTGCAACTTCCAGCTTGCTGTCTCAGCTTCTAAAAGATGTATCTGTTGGGCCTGGAACAATAGGCGCCCAGTGTTTCTGATCCTTGTTTTTTGTTGTTTCCTTTGGTTGTGTACGTGCATAGACACTTGAGGAGACACCGCTGGATTTGGAAATATTGCTTTCAAAGAAATTGTTCATCATACACCTGGGAAAGATGGACATGGAGAGTAACACAATACATAAAACACACTCCCTTTCTCCCAAACACAACTACAACACAAACACATCAACATATACACACATACACACACTTCTGTGGCTACCACTGCACATACTCAGATGCTCTACGCACAGGGGAAAAGGTAATCTACCTTTTCATAGAACTGCAAAGAAAGTTATACAGCTGGTTGTCTTGTCAAGGTAACCGCAAGCCCCCTCTTCTGGAAGAAAAGCTGATGACGCCTCACCACCTTAATAGGATTCACACTTGTGATTGGTTGCAAATGGTGGGAATGGCATATGTAAAAGTGAGCTGCGAACACATTCACAATGAGTCATTTGTTAACCTGGGAGGGTGTACAAGAAAAGATGGGGCGGGCGGGGGTTAAAATGAAACGAATCTGGAAACAGCTATCTTGTAATATGTATTTTTACTACGCTTTCTAAAAAAGAAAAACAAAAAAATTAACAAATGTTTACAGTCTTTATTTTCTTTCAAACAGGAACATACATATTGTCCATTTTGAGTTTTGCATTGTGCTTTGTTGTTGTATAGTTATTAATATTGATACTGTTACTCGATGTTCACAGAGTGCACTTCTGCCAGTTTTGAGGCTTATAGCACTTAACCCTGTTTGTTTTGTTGCAGATTGGAGCATGCATGTATGGTTGGAAGAGTATGTTGCAAGTGTGTGGTTGTAGTGTGGTATATGAGGGAAGAGCTCAGTATCATGTATAAGGTTCTGTACATTGACAATGCCCTTTGGCATGTAAGACTTGGGAAAAGTGCAAAGGAGGAGTAGCATGGTCATATGTACCTACATCTAGAGCATTGCTCGTCTCCTCCACCAGGTTCTTACGAATAACGCTAAGTTCAGTCTTTGCATAGACAGACTGTCCCTAAAAACATGACCCCCATGCGTTTGTTGGCGTGTGGCTTTGGTTTCATAGACACTTATGTCCCCTCGGAGATCAGAGCTGAGAACGCTTTCAGGCTGCGGAGACTTGAGCCGATGATGAACAGTCCAATGGTATGAGGTGGATTTCTGACATGACTTGAGGTGTTTGTTCCTGAGCTATCAGTGCACTGGCACTGAACTAACATGTGTCAGTTGTAAAGATTAAACGAGCTCCTTTTACAATGTCCCTATTGTAATGAGCAGTTTATTGGTGGCAGAAGAAACATGTTGCAGATAAAGTAAGTCTGTGATGTGAGAAGTACTGCGTTGAGTCTCTCTGTTGTGTATCAGAAGGTATTTGAATGTTCTGCGAGTGCAGGTAGTATTTGGTGGCTTTCAGCTCTGGCTGGAAGAGGCACTGGTCCATAGTCATTGTTAAACACTGGATTTCTACTCAGAATTGAGAATAGATGTTGGAGAGCTTGTCATTGATCCCTACTGTGTTGTGGTGGTACGGGCTCTTGTAGGGGTGGGCAGAACTCACAGAGAATTCTACTGAGTTACAGAAAAACTCAGCGAGATTCCGTGGACTTCCGCGAATGGGTGGAATTAGGCACGTTACGCCTCTTGCACTGATTTGGATCGCAGGGAGCTAAATCAGCATGAAGGGCACCACGTGGCACGCCAGAGGGCGCTGCTTCTTGAGCTGATTTTGCTGTTGCTCGAGTAGATTTTCTACTAAAGCTGGAGCTTTCGGACCGACTGCGAACAGTCACGACCTCCCATGCCCACCTATATTGGGGAAATCTTGCTGGGTGCTCTCCTAGCGACCAAAATCATGCGCTCACAAACTTACCTTTGGCGAGCAGCGTGTGAGAAAAAACTCCACCATGTGGTGGTTGGCAGAATTTGGTTGGAACTCCGCCTTACATGCATAGCGCAGAGTAGCCAAAACTGTGCCAATTCTGCCGGCGTCACAGAATTTATCACCCACCCCTAGTTCTGCACACATTATGTGTTGAAACGTTCTGACCTATTGTAATGGATAATGTGCTGTGAAATAGTGGAAAAGATTTTTTCAGCCAATGTGAATCACCAAAGCCCACGATGCTGTTGGGCATATAGAGGGCACTCTCCTGCTTCTGGGAACCTAGTTCCTTTATGTTGAAGGGGAGATGACAACAAAGAGAATCATCCTTGATTCATAAGGGTTTCTGAGACAGAAGATGTGATACAGCACATCAAGTTTAGATAAGTTTAGACTAAGGCATGTGTGGCCTTGTTGTGCCTGATCCATGACATAATCCATGATCTACAGAGGATAGAAACTTCAACAAAATTACCTGAGCCCCACTTTTCAGTTCCGTTCTGTGATGTTGGAGCCAACGAAGGTGTCTGGAGTTCATTACAGTGGCAGCGACTAGAAATAGCTACAACACAAGGAGTTATTATCAGCATTCTTCCGACAGTGTTGGTTGGTGTCAGATCTTGGTCCATATTTAAGGCGCAGAGATGTAATTCTCAGCATGGATATGTAGTTACCTTCTTCTCAAGGTCGTAGTATAGCGATGGTTTAATGAATCTTTGAGGCAGGGGTGGTCAACAATTTTCCTCATACTCACTGGTTCTGAATTTCATAATTTAGCAGATCATACTGAGAAAGAAGAATTTCCGAAGCTGGACTTCTGGTATTTTCAGATATCAATCTGGGGCATGGTTTTTGATCTGAGTGTCCATCTAGGTTGTTACACATGAAATCTCTTCTGCAGCAAGAGAGGGTCAATGCCGTTGATGGCACTGTGTGTAATGCATTGAACCTTGAATGAGATTTGTTGTTCTCCAGTTGCTATTGGGAGCCAGCGAATAACTTGTAAAGCTGGAGTGATGTTATCTAAGGCTCTTGCATGTCTTTCTGCAGGGTTCTGCATCCTCTGGGGCCCGCACAGGAGGTAATTGCATGCCTATGGGTATCTTCGCTCAGCATCATACAGTGCCAATTAAAACTAGTGCAACTATTGCTTTTTCTCTCAGTGGAAAGATACAGGTAAATGTAGATTTTTCACAGCCTGGTGGACAGAAAATCTGGATTTTATTAATGACACAGAGGCTAAGATTATGCAAATCCCCTTTTATTGCCCGCTCACAGCAGCAACAATTGAAAGAATTTAGAACTTTAAAACATTCTAGTAATGTATAAAGTCCAGCAACACGCAGCCATCTTCCTTCTTCCAGTGCTGCGAACAAGATAACTCCAACACAGAACTAAACTCTAACAGCAAATGCTCCACAAAAGTTATTCCAAATTTTATTCAGTGACATCTTGGGCGGTGGTTTGCAAGACATCCTTAGAGCTGCAGATTGGTCCAATGAGAATATGTTCAAAAGTTGCTACTTTAGACCTGTTGCAAATGCAACTCATTATGTGTTAACAGCACTTTAAACTTGCATAATATTAGCCTCCATGTCCTGACATAAATGTCAATTTTTCACAGCCTGGTAGGCAGGAAATCTGGATTTTATTAATGGCATGGAGGCTAAGGTTATCCCACCCTGATGGAGTAAACGCATGTTGTTTCAATTTTCTTTCAGATTGAGAAGATGTCACTGAATAAAATTTGGAATAAGTTTTCTCAAACTTGCTGTTCTTTTTTGTACTCTTTGAAGCATTTAACCACGAAAAGCCTTTCATTCGTCTCAAAGGAAGGGTAGAAAACAGTGGTAGAAAGAGTCTTTATCCTTCTTTTAACATAAAAACAAACTAACTCTGGGTGATAGGGCCTGCTAGTGACATCTAAGGCACTAACATCAGAAGTTCGCCTAAAGCGCACAAGGCAGGGTAAAATTGTCAGTTTGCAAGAGATATGTTTAAGCGTCAGGATAAAGTTATTACCCCAATTCACTAAAACTTGTAAGACATCCCTAGCATTCCCACATGGAAGAGAACGTTGCTGTAGGTGGGTTCAGCACCTGCATGCTACGCATAGCTTTCTTAGTCAGTCAGATCTGGCCAACAGATACACCATCTACCAAGCAATGTCCAACTGCAATAGCTGACCTGTAGACATTCACTGTTTTCTAGGATAAACCAGAACCAAACAATTCTGTTAGACAATTAATCACGTACTAAATCAGTTGAAACAGGATCGTAATTCCATTGAATACACCAACAGCCCCATTTCTTCCGAGCCAATCAATATGCTTCAATTGTTCCTGATGCCCACAACTCGGATATGAGTTGGAAAGCATCTGCTAAAAGCCCTGGGAATACCCACTGTCTCCTGAAATCATCCAAACCATCAGAATGAGGAGACCCTGTTCCACTCTAGTATGAAATTCTCCCTCTGGTCCTAGAAGTATGTCCCTGAATGTCGGTACTAGGGTAGGGAAGTCCACTGCCATTTTCAACATGATTGGAAACCAAGCCTGTGACCTCCAAAATGGGGTTAGTACTACTGTAGTTTCCCTGCATCTGCATACTTGCAGAAGACAAGACCTCTTGGCAGCATGGCAAATGGAGGGAAAGCATAGGGCGCCACCCCCTCCAATCCTGAAGAAAGGGATCTACTTCCTAAGCCTGAGGATCTGGTCTACAACTGAAGAACCAGTTGCATGTTGAGTCTGTGCGCAAAGAGGTCCAACCCGAAGGGACCCCATCTCTCCTGGATACTCAGAAACACCTTCCTGTTTAACCTCTGTTTGCTGGAATCCTTGTAATTCTGGGAAAACCAGTCCACCACACCATTGCTTAAAAAGGAATATGTTCTGCCACAACAGAAATTCCTTGCTGAAACAGTACCCCAAAAGTCCTATGCCAAATCTGCAAGGCCTTTGAAACATGGTCCACCCATCACTGCTGCGACATTGTCCATACAAAGCATCACACAACATCTCATCATTCCTTGGGTAAAGCACCGTATTGCAAATGAACCTGCTAACAGTTCTAAGCAGTTGATGTGTAATCTCCTCTCTTGAACTGTTTAACCTCCGCCCATGGACAAGTTCCCACATCTCGTTCCCCATCCTTCTAAACTTGCACCTGACTGTATCACTATTTCCGGTTCCTCTCTGAAAATGGCCCTGCCCTTCCATGCTTCTGTGTTCTTGAGCCACCACAGCAGCTCATTCCTTGAATCCTGAACCAGGGATAACATTTGGGAGTACAACTGACTAATCCGTAAGCATCTTGTTTTGAGTTTCTGGAGGGTACGTTAGTACAATGGTCCTGGGAGTATTGCCTGAACGGTTGAAGATAACAGGACCAGAATCCTTGCTAAAACCCTCAGCGGTATCTACTCTCTTCCTAACACTCTCCTCAATTCCCTGCGTAACTTTTGTTTGTTTTTCTCTATATCGCTTCAGCTCTGTCTTAACCATGTCTACAATAAAGACCAGAAACTGCATCTCCTAACTTGGGATCAGGCAAGACTTCTTTTGGTTTAACACAAAACCCAGCTGCTCTAGTAACTGTATGGTCATTTCTGTATGTTTCGATACCACTTCCTTGCACTGACCCATGATTAGTATATCGTCCAGGTAAATAATTACTCACTCACTTCCCTTGCCCAGAGCCAAGCTGCTACCCAGCAAAGTACTTTGGTAAAGCACCAGGGTGCTAAGTAGAGGCCGAACGCGAGCCTGCAGAACTGCCAAAGCTTGCCCTTTCAGGTGAACTGGAGATATTTCTGATGAGGAGGCCAAATCGAAATATTCAAATACGCATCTTTGAGATCCAGCCTTGTTAGCCAATCTCACTTCCTCAGAATGTCCCTTAGCAGGTAAATCCCCTCCATTCTGAAGTGGTGATAGACCACCAACTCGTTTAGCTCCATTAGGTTTATCACCCGTCTCATACATTTGTCGACCAAGAATATATTGCTGAAAAAACCTATCCCGGTGTCTAACACCTCCTGAATATCCTCTTTTGCTAGCAAATACTCTACTTCTTGTGTCACTAACCTTGAATCTTCCTCTGAGAATTTCATTTCCCGAGGTGTTTTCCCCTGAACTGGGTGGTTTAGAAACTCCAGTTTGTATCCCCTGACAATGTCTAGGACCGGGGGATCTTGCGTCACCAGCCTCCAATTCCCACATAATCTGGCCAACCTGCCTCTCACCTTTATAGGGGTATCTGAAAGGTCTTTCAAAACTCTTTCCTGCAGAAAATCCTCTTTGCCTCCAATATCCTCTAGAGAACCTGCCCTGGCTCTGGGGAAAGAAGCGCTGGTGGGGCCCAAAGCTAGTCTGGGCGAACCTATTGCCACGTCCCATGAAGGGTCTGAGTAAAGCCTGACCTCGGCCGAGGAACCGACCCCTCATTCTCCTGGCACTGCCAAAAACCTTATCCTGGAATACTCTTTTGATGTCCTGTGATTTCTGTATGGAGCTAAAAACTCCTAAGTACTTGGCAATATCCTTAATGAGCTCATCTCTGAAGAGATTCCCTTGAGAGGAAGGGACCCCTTCCTTGCTCGCCAGTTCAGTCAACTTGGGGTCGATCTTGAAGAGGATGCTCTTACTTCTCTCATTAGAGAGAGCCGTGTTAGCATTCCTCAAGAGGCATACGGCCCTTTGGTCCCACTGGCGCAACTCTTTGGGGTCAACTTGTGTCTTATTGAAGTAGGCAATCTCAGTCATCTCAAACATTTTGGTCAAAGGACCAATTACTTCCAGCAGATGATCCTGGCGGGACTTCAAGCCCTTGTCAAGCCCCTTCCTTGGGTCTTTGCCACTGTTGTTAATAAATGCCACTACTTTGGCATCCAAATCTGTGGTCATTGCGACCTTATCATGGAGGGAAGGGCATGGGCACTCGGATCTCAGCCAAGATCTTACCTCCTTGGGAATCTCCCTTCTAAGCCAAAAGGTGATATACTCAGCAACATGCTGAAAGGGTGCCCATTCAGTGGATAAGCCATGCTTAATTAGAAGGGAATCGAACATATCCTTCCCAAGGGATCAATAATGCCCATCTTTGATCCCGGGGCCTTGGATGCCTCTTCTGATGTTCCTTTCCTCCTCCTTTTACTCATGGTCGGAGTCAAAATCAGAGGAAGAAGAGAGATCAGTCTCAAGCTCAAAAGCCTTATCGCTGTAAATGCAAATAGGAACATCTGGGCCTTTTTCCTGCCCATCCGTAGTGCCAGAAGCACTGATCCTATCAAAGACCCTTTCAAGTGTCAAATCTTCCCCGGTAAATTTTGATTTCTTTAGTTTTTAGCCAAGCTGTCATGGGAAGCCCTTTTTCTTTGGGTCTTACCTACTCATCCAAAGCCTTCAGGTTGCTCAGTGTACTTTAAAATCTTACCCAATATAGAGATTGCTTCAAGCTTCCTATTGATGGTGTCATCTAGCGACCCCATCAATTCCCCAAGTGCTCTATTAACCATATCCTCCAACTTTCCTTCAGTTCTCTCATCCAGCTGTTCCTCAGACATGCTGTCACACCAAAGTATCTAAGGTACCAGAAATAATAAGGCTAAACCAACTAATGTGATAATAACAGGGTTAAGGCAAGATATGCTAACTAACGCAGTGGAAAGAGATGCATGAGGAGGCAGCTGTATGAAACAAAGCATGTGGGATGGATAAAATGGACTACAAATGGCAAAGGTCTCAGGGACCATTATTCAGTTATTCCCAACTTTTTAAAAATGACGGCTCCCATTGTGGTACTAACATGAGCCCAATCTACTAAAATGGTGGCCGACACGCACGTTGTGTGTGTTGTCGGCCGCTAGGGTACTTTTCTCTGTTCCTCCTCCCCTCAGTGAGACCTGCTGTGTGTGCTGTGCAGACACCTGGGGAGAGCGTCGCACCGAGGGGAAACTTCAAAGAGTCGGTGCGGCCGCTAGCAATGCATGCCGCACCGAGAGATGACAGGAAAGACTCAATTAAAAGTTTAAAACTAGTGCAACTGTTGCTTTTTCTCTCAGTGGAAAGATACAGGTAAATCATTGTAAGGAGCCTTGGCATGTCAAGGAGCGATTTCACTATTGTGCCGACCTGAGGTGCAAAGAGAAAATGGAATCTTTAGTAACTGAGGTTTCTGATGCTGCTGGCATGTATGCATGGTTACCCTAGCTGGTCGTCATGACTGTGGAAGGACTCGCATGTCCCATTACATCCACTGTGAAATATTAGGTATTATTGCAATGACTTGATAAGACTGGAAGTGTCTTCTACTAGAGGCAGACTGGCTTGTAGAAAAATTTGAGCTTTTACCAAAGCGCCTCTCACGGGTCCTG
This sequence comes from Calotriton arnoldi, assembly GCA_963921515.1. Taxonomy (NCBI): domain Eukaryota; kingdom Metazoa; phylum Chordata; class Amphibia; order Caudata; family Salamandridae; genus Calotriton; species Calotriton arnoldi. The sequence goes on from CAWUFW010006742.1 coordinate 735,846, forward strand.
CAAACTGTGGCACTATTGATGGCATGTCATGATCTATCCATTTATCTATCCATCCATCCAATCAATCAATCAAATCTATGTGTGTTTATCTGTTTGTTCATCTATGTATTTGTCCATCTCTCTATATGCCTTTCTGTCCATCTGTCTAGTGATTTCACTTTCTCACCATTTGTCTCTCTGCCTGCTTGCCTGTCCACTTATATTTAATAAAATCAGTTTTAATCCATCCACACATTTACCCACTAACCCAAACATTCAGTCTCCCAACCATTCATCCACCCCTTGTTTCCCAAAAACATCCAGTCCTTTTCTCCTGGACTGTAGCAGTTCTGTGTTTGAGTTAGCCCCTCCATTATGGCAATGTAAGGCGATTATTAATACACAGTTGGTAAGGAAAATGTGGGGAGCTGTCCGACGAATGAGGTTGGCTTCCTGCATCCTAAGTATTTATCTTCTTTGTACTTTTATAACAGTGAACAATGGCTAGAGGTACAAGAAATCATGCATTACCATAGGAAACACAGAGACAAAAAAACAATACAGCAAGAGTAGCCTACACCCACTCAATCTGGGCCCTTCAGCCCTGGCAGACTTTACATTTATATAACCCTTGGCATTCCAGGGGGAAGGCTGCAACTAGAGCAAGCTCCTCCCTAACGTAACATAACATGTGTATTTGTAAAGTGCACGTTCACCCAAAGTGTTCTTGGCACGGAATAACAGATGTTTATTGTTACTCAACTGAAGGGTACTCATTTTATCGACCACAGAAGAATGAAAGGCTGAGTGGACCGCCAGGATTTGATCCTATGACCATGAGGTCGAATACAGGCCCTACATTGGATGTATTAGTCCACTAAGCAACAAACCTGCTGAAGGCAAGACAAAGAAACAAACTGACATTCACGGTGGGGCAGAAGGAAGCCCACAGGAAGAGCGACTAACATGCACATGCAGCCCTACAGCTTTTCAGGGCGCTTTAGGACTACTCTTGTAGGATGCTGGTATTTTTGCACTTCTACAAAACTTTGAGATTTTCGAAACTCCTGTGGCCGCGTTCTGTGTTTGGTGATAACTGGTGCAGCCATATTTCAGAAGGAATTATGTATGGTTCAGTACCGGGTCTGCTTTTTTGCCCATTCACAACTTTATGTACATACTGAGGACTAATGTATGTATGAAAGCAGGTTTTATACTATATTACCTGCCACTCTGCTTTGGCTCTTCACTCCACGTATACCCACAGAACGCTATTTATAATAATCGCAAAATGAGTGCAAAGCTTTGGAAGTTTAAGCGGTGATGTTGAACAAGGCTCTAAAACCTTACAATTTTCTGTACAGTCGAAGTCCTTAGCCTCTTTCGGTGCAACAGCAATGACGTGCGGAACCTTATATTGTTACTTGTGAAATGCAAAACCACATGGCTGATAAATGAACCTGGGGACCGCAGTGATTTTTGAGTCGGACTTTGATCGAGCGCGCACAGACCTATGGGTGACCTGGTGCTGAAAAGCACCAGTAAAGAGGAAAGCAGAGCTAGAGAGCAGCTCTCTGGTGGGGGAACAGCGTCCGAAAAGGGAAGTCATATAGTTGGATGGGCCCACATCGTGGACTGCTTTAGGACAATAGCACGGAGCCTTAAAAATGTAGCGTTTACAAACCGGTAGTCAGCCAGTGTAAGTTAATAAAATGGGAGCAGATCCTAGCAGATTTGGAAAGGCCTGGTATAAGGCTCTGCATCAGAAAAGATGGCAGCCTGACAAACAATGAGTTGCAATAGTCAAATCTACTCGTGCATAGCACCTGAACCAGAGTTTTTATGGATGAAAAAGGCACAAAGGACCATTTTTTCTAAACATCTCTATCATGCCAAAGCAAGTAGACGTAACTGTATTCATATGAAAGTCAAAAAAGAGTCTGACATCGAAGAAAACCCACAAATTGAGAACTTGGGCGTTTGGTTCAGGACATGTGGACAATTGGAAGACCAAACGGAAGGATTACCGAACTCCAAGGCCTCTGTTTGATCAGCGTTTAGACACAGGGCATTGGCTTCCATCCAGTAAGCCACAGATATTAAACACTATTCAAAGCGCTCTTAGAGGATGGAATAAACTGGGTGTCATCAGCGTCAGAAAAAAACTTGGAACTCAAAGGACGCAATGAGTTTGGCCAGGGGCGCCGCTTACAGATTAAAAAGAGTAGGGCTTCAAGAAGAGCTTTGTGGAGCCTCACAACTAAGCTGCTGGTGGGAAGACCGATAAGGAGGCAGATGAACAGCCTCTGACCTCAAGCTCAGGAAAAACGTAAACAAACCAAGCACATTCGGTCGTAGACCCAACGCCCGGAGTCTATCCAGGAGAGTCCTATGTGAGACTATGTCGAGAGCTGCCAACAGATGGAGGAGGATCAGGGCAGCAGGGCCCTTAGCACCCAGGTTCAGACAGATGTCATTACTGGCACCCATTACTTTACTCAGGAAGCTGAGTGAGAGAGATGATCATCTGCTACAAGTGCAAGGGGCAAGAAATTGCAGATCACAGCTGCACTGAAATGCACTAATTTGTCGCTGCTCAGAAAAGAGTAAAGTTTCTGGGGTTTTGATGATGCATTTTATCTGGGTAGTCTATAGCATTAACTCGAAAGGAATTGCATTCAGCTGTCAACAAGACAGAACTATGTAAGTTACGTTTGGTTTTCTGTAAGTCGCTTTAATACCTATTCTTGTGACTAAGTGCTATATAAAATCTCAAAATAAATACAAGAAGCCAGACCGGTCAGTATGAGTAGAACCTCAATTAACAAGTAAATAGCATAAAATTACTTTGTTCAGCACTGGAAGAGGCAAAGGCTGGTTAGCTAAGAAGATTCACAGAGTGGCAGATGATGCCTCTTGGGGTATGTTTTGTCCTCGCGTTTCTAAAGATAATTTCTTCAATGTCAAGGAGATTCATCATAGGTTCACTTAAGGACTAGAAACGTCGGCCAATCGTGACGCTTTATTCTCCTATGAACATGCTACTCGAGGTGTCTGAAAAATGAGCCAGAACTTTTATTTCACTTTTCCAACATGAGCTTTCAGTGTATGTCAGGGCTAGAAGATTCTGATGCAAGAAACATCCAAGTTATTCACTTGTCATTTCTCCAAAGGGAGTGGAGGGCGCACCTTCAGAGATGCAAGTGTAGATCAACATCCGAATTAGGGGCCAAATGTACGAAAATAGCAAATACCTAATTGTGATTTTTTTGTGGATCGCAATTAGGAAATCTCTATTCATAATGTATGAAACTCTTTTGAGTTTCATTGGCGATTGTAGTAGGTCACAAATAGACCTACCTCATGAATATTAATGAGGTGGGCCTCAATGTATGACCCACTACGATTCGCTACCATCACAGCGATGGTGGCCAACTGGGGTCAGCAGACCACCATGTCTGTGATTGCTTTTAAATAAAGCAATAATTTTTTTTAAATATAGCCCATTTTCGTTAAAGGAAAACAGGATGCGCTTACACAAAAAAATGAAGCATTGAAGTTTCATTTTTCAACCATTCTTAACCCATTTGTGAATGGATTACCACCAACTTTGAGTTGGCCGTAATTTGTGAATGTTTTGCGACTGCATTTCTGTCGCAAAACAATCGTACATACCAATGCGGGCCCCTGTTCAAAACAAATTTGTATTTTATTATCCATTTTCTGCTAATTCAGATCCTATAATGTCAAACAATATTGAATAATACCATAACGGTTGATATGGGTAAATTGACAGATGTGAGAAAGAGAGAAAGTTCATTTTCCCAGTGGCCCCTTTGCAGGTTGTGGCACTCACTGGGCAACTGCCCGCTTTAGCCATGCCTTAATACATTTCTAATGCCTGTGGGTAAAGGCATGTGTGGTACAGATCTGTGTTATAATGTCTGATATTCATGACAATGCTAGCCTCAGAGATCCGGAGCTCCAGTAACCCTGGAGGTGCAAGATACCTCCCACCAGTCAAGCCAGTGGAGGGCAGACAAGTGAAAAGCCTTATTGACCATCAAATAGTTAAAGGGACTGATTTAGAGACCACCAGAGGCTCATAGCAAGATCTTGTTAGGCCAGCTAACAGCATCCAAACCCCAACTCAAATCCCTACTTCAATTTTAAGTGAGCTTGGTAGTGGGTCCTCTCGGTGGTCACATAGACATTTGTCTACAACAATGTTCATAAGACAGCCCTGACAGTTCAGCTCTTACCCTGAAGAGAATAAAAATCAATTGGAGAAGGGCAAACAGAGCCAGAAGCTCTTGTTGTAGAGAGGATTGGGCAGCAGATGCTCATCAAAAAGTAGTAATTAACAGTAATAATAGTGAGGCTGAAAGACCAAGAAACAAAGGCTGACATGAGTAACAAAATGCATGGAGATGGAAATCCTTGATGCCAGGCCCAAAAGCATACCAGTAAAAGAGGTAGGTGGCACTCAGCCACTGGCCTCATCCAAACCTCAAATCTTCAAGTAAGTGAAAGAAAATTGACCATGCTATTTGTACTCCTACCACACTTGCTGAACATCAACTTAAAAGCAGAAAACATATCTAAAATTCAAGAGACTCTCCTACAGTTTAAGACTGTTCAATAATTTCACTGGCTGAGTGAAGCGAAACAAGGTTGAAACCTTTCAATGACTGTTTTGTTTAGGTATCATCAAAGTGCTTTTACATTTCACAGAGCTACACTTCACTTGAAACCAACTGTTGTTAGGAAGCAGACACAGATAGCAGAGAGGTAGAAGAGCATCTACATACAGGAAAAAGAGGTAGGATGAACAGCAGCAGAAGCACGAACAGGGAAGACTGAATAATTTCCATGTTGGGTTCCGCAGATACCAGTTTCCAATGAGAGATAATTCCCTAAGAGATCGTAAGCCAAAATAGGAAAGAGGGTTCCTCTCAACTTGAGGACAACTTGAGGCATTGGTCTAAGTCAAATTGGGGTTTGTCTGAGCCTACAAGAAGGCATACTTTGTCCTATGAACAACGTAAACAGGATTCAAACTCACTGCCTATTGAGGTATCTAATGATGGACACTCCCAAAAAGGTAAGAAATGAGAGGTAGGCAGAAGTCACCAAAGTCTCATAATATGGGCAACATGAGGATCTAGAGATCTTAGCCTGGCTGCCATCAAATACCCAAAGTTCAACTACTGATATTCAGGATTATTGGTAAAAGGGTACACAAACTGAGAATACAGGGTTCAGATACATGCTTAGGAAATATGGTAGTAAATACCTCAATGTATGTAAATATTTTACATTTTTCTATAGCGCTTCTGCGTGAACTAGTTTCAGTGCATTTCACATGGACCCAATCGAATTTGTAAAACATTTGGAGCAAGGAATATGGTAACTGTGGAAAGGATTAGAAGAGGATCAATGGGACCAACATTAGATCGAAATGAAGAGAAAAAAGTGTTTTTGATCTGTGTTTTGAAGGATAGGACATTGTGTTAAATTCTGAGTTTGAGGAGGAAAATGTTTCATAACTTGGTTGTAGAGCATGTGAAAGACTGAATGAATGCTTGTAAGATCTTGAATTTCAGTGTTTCCAAAAGGAGAGAGCCCTTGTTCCCGAGCACTATTTGCCCTTCAAAGACGGAGGGCAAACTGGCAAGGTTAGGTGGATTCTTCAGGTAGATAGATTTGCACGTTCATTGAGAGAACATTCTAATAAGGGGTTTTCCAGGGGGCTGCAAAGAAATGTCTACTAGTGAGCTGCAGCAGAATTGTAATGATTGAATGTATTATCGTCAATCGCTTGCATGATTTGAACATTTTGTCTACAGTGACTTGGCCGTAAGCTGGACATTATGGGTTTTCTCTGGCACTTGCTCTTAGAGACGACACACAATACAAAACAATAATTTAGAGGAGCAGAAGACCAACTGCTCCTGTCACTGACAGGCTAACACTCCTATCCGTCAACTTTAAAATCATGGTTGGGATAAAAGCCTCTGAAGAAGTTGAATATTCTCCTACCCAATCTCATCTCTGCTAACAGTGATGTATCTTAGAAATATGAAGGGTTCAGAACATTGTGCCCTGTTGGCAGTAGCGGTCCGTGGAGAGAGTTCCGTGGGGCGGTGAGGCGGGGCGGGGGAGGGGCAGGGTGGGGGGTAGTAAACACCGGAATATGGATGAACGGAGGTAAGTAAACAATTAAATAAATAAAACAGAATTTCGTTGCGTGCGCTGCAATGCGATGCAGCGCACGCAGCGAATTCGATTTATTGTACTGGTTGTTTACCTCCGCTCATCCATATTCTGGTGTTTACTACCCCACCCTGCCCTCCCTGCCCCGCCTCACCGCCCCACGGAACTCCCTCCACGGGCCGCTACTGCCTGTTGGGAACCACTTCCCTTGTTAAGGAAGGACAGGAGGGAACCCCAGGGCACAGGCACATGATATGGTGGGCTATGTGCTTGATCTTTCGCAAAACATAGTTCAATAAAACAAAATACGCAAAGAAGAATGCTAAAGTAATCCTAGAAATCCACCAAACAGTTACCAGTCAGGCAGTCAAACCTGGCAGCTTACTATCAGGCCAACAGATGTGGATCCATATTCCTTAGTCAGAAAAGAGGTGAGCAACATTCAAATTCAATTAAGCTGTAAATTACAGAATTTATTTAACATCAGTCAGTCAGGATTCTGCCATAAAAGATGTATGGAATAAGCATTAAAACGTCTGTGGGCAAAGTCAGAAAAGACTTGCTGAATGCAGGTGATTTAAATGCATCAATTGTGCTTGACCTACCAGCACCATTCAATACTACTTAACAGATGGTCCAGAACAAGAGATGTTACCATGATTTTAGAATTAGAAGGGGTTTCCTGAACAGCATAATTATTTTCAAAATGGATATTTATGACAAGAAATATATATTTTTCTTATCTTCCACGAAGATTCTATTTTTTTCCTCTGCTGTGTGTACTGCAGTCCCATATTTACTCAATCCTTAAATGAAACCTGTAGTCATGCTAATCATCAGCCATGATTGAAACCTTCAACTTTTTGCTGATGTGTGTCGACAATATTTCAAAACTCATTGGTGCCAATATTCCATTAAGCAGGTCTATTCCTGCTTTTCATTGATCCAGTCCTGTACGATGCAAAACTAGCTGTCTCTAAATGAATGAATATGAACAATACTCCTAATTACCAATAAAGGCAAAGCGACTAACCTGCGGTTCTGGCCTGATGATTTAGTTTCAACATGCACCCCGTGTCCATTGCTCTGAATTTAGGTGTGACATTTTATTCTTCTCTCACCTTCATTCTATAAATCAATAAAATATTTAGGAAGGTGACCTACCAGCTTCATATAATCAGATAACTATTTCCTTCACCGCCACAAAGCACACCCCATATGCTCAGTTGTTCTCTGCATATAATGTTATTTATATTACATATCTCAACTGGATAAGATGTGCAAAGACCAACTTGTGTCCTTAACCATCCTGTCGCTACTTTCTAGTAAACAGTACATGGTAGCAACTGAGAGAGAAGCACTGGTCACAGGTTGTGTCCTGCTGCTTGACTTCAAAATAGAAAAGATCAGGAAAAAGCTTTCTCAATATATGCCTCAAGATTATGAATCAATAGCCTCACCAAGTTCAGGTTCACTCCTGTGAGAGCAAAACAGTACCCCAAAATTTACCTCAATTAATGTTCCCAAATTTCACTGGATCAGAGACAGTGTTAAACCTCAATTTCATGAGACCATGTATCCCCGCCTTAAGGCACCTCCCCAAACATAAAAATTAGAAATACAATCAATCAAATAAATGATTTGGGATTAAATGGGCCCACTCAATAATTGCGTTCTACATCAATGAAAAGTTAAAGGGTTTTATTACAGAATTCAAATATAAAGTGGCACAGGGTCAATACCACCAATGCTCTCAATGCAGAGTTATATATAGTATGCAAAATACTATATATGGCACTTAACAGAAGCCTCCCTTGAATACTGATGCTATTAATGCATGAACCCATGTGTAATAAATGCAGTAGGATTCAGAAAGGTAGGTAACAAAAGGCTTTATTCCAATAACAACTTCACCCACGACGGGCAGTGACCTGTCGGCTCAGATCTCAGAGATAACTGACCAGGCCATCTGGAATCTTCACTCTACGCTCCCTACCAGCACAGGCCATAACATAACAATGCACTTTTGAATGAAAACATTAATGAAAATAAACATGCGTTGTGACTCGGATCGCATGTACACAAGCGCCGCACATGCCACGAGTCACACTGCTCAACGCTCTACACTACATCACCTTCCCCCTCAAAAAATGACAAAGAAAAGGAGTTGACAGGAAGGGGTAAGTAACAAAATTAATGCATAACATAGTCCTTGAATTTGTTAGGTATCCTAAACTCACAAGACCTTGTGCATTCTACTGTGGGAGTTCCACCAGTATGGTCATGTATACTCCCACTTACCCTGATGATTGAATCTCGACATGGAATAGACACCTCACAACGCACTGCAGGTTGTACCCATTGCTTCCAATCCAAATCCGAGCCAAAACCTTTCTTGTGATTAATGATTTTGGCTTGCTGATGAGACAGCCTCACAAGGTTCCGCACGTTCCACCAGCCTTTGTCTTCCAACAAAACTGGACCCTTGATAACTCTGGATACTTTAGTTGGAGATGAAAAAAATGATTCTGCTTTCCTCAACATGCTGTTTTTTTTAATCAAAACGTAATTTCCAACCTCTGGGTAAATGTCCCCAGTGAGAGTGTGGCTCACAACCTGTGTCATTTTGGCCTGTTTTTCCACAACACGTGGAATAACCGTCTCTTTAACCATCATACTTACATCAGTTTTTTTAATTGCAAGTTGATCCTTCAACCATGTAGGAAACAAAGCGGAGTGAACTTCACTCCCTCTCAACAACATGAATGGAGTGATACCTGTGGTGCAATGTGGTGTTATGATATACTCCCAGACTTTCTGCTTGAGAAACTGTTTCACATCCAACTTGCCTGCAATGGCTGTTTGCACACCTTCCTTTATCACCTTGTTCCCTCTACCCACTAAACCGTTGGAAGATGGTGAATAGAGGGCAACGAGTAAGTGTTTGACATCATGATTGCCCAAAAAAATCAAGCATTTGCCCTGACACAAAATGTGATCCATTGTCTGTAACGAGAGATCTGGGTGAACCCTCTAAGACAAACACCTGTTCCAAGAAATTAATTGCTGTAACGGTTGAGGAAGAACTTACAAAAGAAAAATATAGCCACTTTGAAAAATAATCAACCAATAAAATTGCATATCTCATATCCTCTGGCAAGGAAACAAGGGAAGTTAGGAAATGGAACAGGATGTAAAGGGACTTTTTTTTAATTTACAATGTTTATCGAAAAGCAAGCACTCAGGACACTTGTCCACAGTGAGCCTCACTTGGCTATCTAAGACAGGCCACCAGTAATGTTTCTTAATGCTCATGCACGTCTTAGTGGTACCTAGATGCCCTTGATGTGCTTTAGAAATGATGGAAGGACACATTTTGGTGGGAGGAACATGCAAATCACCTCTTAAAATCAATCCATTTACAAGTGAAAGCTCACTCGCTACCTGTGCATATGTTTTTAAATCACCCTGTAAACATCTAATACTAGGCCAACCTTTGACAATGTATGCACCAATTTGATCTAGTTAATCATCCTCCTGACACGCTTTCAACCATTCATCAGCAGTAAAAGTGAAATCACCATTTTGCAAAGCATATGTAGAATCAATGGAAGTAGCACATTCAATGTCATCATTGCCATTTTCATCATCAAACTCTGGCAATGGCATCCAGGAAAGACAATCAGCTCTAAAGTTCTTAACGCCAGATATGTGACTAATTGTGAAAGTGTACACATATAATTTAGACACAAGTCTCGTTAATCTGGCTGACACATTGTTATAAATGCTGCCTGTGAAGATAAAAACTAAGGGTTTATGATCTGTATGAAGATCAAACCACCTGCCCCAGACATACATCTTAAATTTTTGAACTGCCCGGATGCATGCCAGTGCCCCACATTCAATGGTACTGTACTGTTTCTCAAATTTCCTGAGTGATCTGGAGGCAAACAAAATGGTTTGTTCTTTGCCTCCAACTCTCTGGCTCAGAACAGCACTCAACCCCTGAAGACTGGCATCTACAGTGATAATTGAAGTGCAGTCTTCTCTGAAAACAGATAGCACTGGTGCCTCCACAATTAAGTCCTTTACCTTTTCAAAAGCAGTTTGAACTTCCTAAAACCACAGGAATTTCTGACCTTTTCTTAACAAAAACCTGAGGGGTTCCACTGCTAAGGCGTAACCTGAAACAAATTGTGCGTAGTACTCAGAGAGACCTAAGAAAGAGTGAAGCGCATCACCATCTGTGGGCTTGCCTCCTTAATTGCCTTCACCAAGGAAAATTTGGGTTTGATGCCAGATTCAGATATGGTGTGTCCCAAATATTTAAAATCTTTAGTGGCAAGCTTACACTTGTCCCTCCTGACTTGTCCCTCCTTTCCATAAAAACGGAAAACACTTTGTCAAGAATGATATTGTGTTCTTTGAGGGAATATGCAAAAAAAAGTATATCGTCCTGGTAAGCCTGGACTCCTTTTATGTCGGCAAATAAGAAATCCATGAACTTTTAAAAAACACTGGCGGCTGATGCCAGCCCAAACTGTAACCTTAAATACTTGTAGGCCCCAAAACGCATGGCAAAAGTCGTCAGATCCTGCGATGCTTCATCTAAGGCAATTTGGTGGTAAGCTGACCTCAAATCAATGACAGAAAACCATCTGACAACTGCACACAAAGTATCAGCTTCATCTTCAGGAATTGTACTTGAAACCAAATTCACTGTAGACACAGGATTTAAAATTTTTGAGGAGATCAACGATCTTTCTATGCTTTTGGCCAGGTCTAAAACTTCATTATGGGTGGGGTTGCGGCAACTGAGTAAACACTCCTGAATTTTCCTGTATGCGCAATTAAAAATTAACTGGTCACGAATGTATGTATCCACATTGGAACCAAACTCAATGTGGCTGCCAAAATTCTCAGAGTGGCCTCGTACTCCTCAACTCCTTCCTCAAGAAGTTGTTTGCGTTTAACAAAGTTATGTCTTTCCAAAACGATACTGGGTTCCTCAGCAAATTGTTTAAGCAACCTTTCAACTGTCTCTAAATATACATTCCACGAGTCATCCCCAGATTGGCCACGGGGTCTTGCTACAGGTGGTAAATTGTCAAACATTTGCTGCCCTGCCAAACCCAAACTACAATACAGTAGCGCGAATTTGCATTCAGGATGGTAGCTACTGGCATCAATGGCCATAAAGTGATTTTCGAACATGTGAAACCAATGTGCCCACCTTATAGTAGGTTTGCCTGGCTGAGCCAAAAATGGAGGGGGCTGTGTAATATGTTGAGGTATAGCCATTCCAATTCAATATGCAACAAGAAATGTCCAAGGAAACTTTAAGGATCCCCTCAGTACAAGTATGAAAGAAAGAAAACAGAATGTACAACTCACCACAAATGCACAGTACTTGTAGTAACCAAAGAAACTTGAAATAATTATTACCAATGTGCCAGGATTCTTCGTAACACCAACGGCAAATTAGGATCCTTACAATACCAAACGCCGTTGAAGATAGTTGAAAACAAAATACAGAACTGAGCGTAATGCAGTGTAAACACACAAATTGGCCCGATTAAAGCTGGTCACTGCATGTGATGTCACCGCGTAGCTTGCTGAGTGCTGGTGCTGAGTCCGTTGCCAAGCACACCAAAAGCTTCACCAAGGTATGCTGAAGGGGCTGCTGGGGTGCTTCACCAAAGTATGCTGAAGAGGCTGCTGGGGCGCAGAGAGAAAGCGCAGGCGTGCGTTAAACCAAGGAACTGGGATGCAGCACCATGGGGCATCTTCAACATGCGGAACACGGTGGGCTGCATCAAGAGCAACCAGGCAGCTCAGTGTTGTGAAACACCACAAAAAACAAAAATCCAAATGAAGAAGGGCGTTGGTGGGTGAATGAAAATCGTCGCCAAATGTAATAAATGGCACTGGATCCAGAAAGGTAGGTACCAAAAGGCTTTATTCCAATAACTTCCACGATAGGCAGTGACCTGTCGGCTCAGATCCCAGAGATAACTGACCAGGTCAGCTGGAATCTTCACCCACCACTCCCTGTCAGCACGGGCCATAACATAACAATGCACTTTTGAATGAAAACATTAATGAACATAAACATGCGGAGTGATTTGCACCAGCGAGTACACAAGCGTGGAACACGCCGCAAGTCACACCGCTAAACTCTCTACACTACACCATGTACTGGGCACATTCCTTCCCGCAAGCCTCTTGTTACCAATTGCTGGATGGTCCATAGGCAGTTTCCACACAGAGTGCAATGTGCCTGTTTCCTAGTGGCTTACCACTAGGACCCTTTTTACGTGCTGATGGTTTTCTCGTTTGTTTTTCCCTTTCTTGCCCATCTCTATAGCGCTTTTTCAAGATCCTGCAGAGACCTTACTGAACTCTACATCTGTTAGGTTCCTGTGGGTTTCCTATTGCATGTAAGATCATTAGTCTAATGCTCTGGAAACAGAAGATAACTTTTAGAGGCAAATATTTTTATTGCAAGAAGATAGTTTATTTCATTATCTTGTGATAAGCTTTATTAAGAACTGCCTCTCGAGTGAGGTCGAGTCTGCCCTGGTAGGTACCAGGGTGGGATGAGATGGGCAATGACGACGTATGCCACAACACATGGGTGAGGCTTCCTCATCCAATAAGACTGGCTTATTAGCAGGTCCCAGGATTTAGATGGAGTGATCAACAAGATCATTTCCCCAATTTCCATCGTACTGTTTGTGTTTTTGTGCCTCGGTGAGGAGGATGTGCGATGGATTTACCTCTGTATCTCTTCTTGTACTAAACATGCAGAAGACATCCCAAAGTGTGCCAGATCTGTCATTACTTCCATGCGGTTCCTAGAGAAGAGGAGGCATGACAAGAGATTTGCCTCATCCAACTTGAAATTTGCAGAGCAAAGCAATAAATATCAGCTGAGTGGGATTTATAAAGTGGGTGTGTGAATATGCCCCATCACAACTGTAAACAGAAGCTGCAGCAAGCTCACATCCCACATTGAGCCCGCTGTGCATCATCTGTTCCTAGGATTCCTCTTCAAAAGATGCAGGAACTATTATTGGCAATAACAGGGGTTATCCTTCTGCCAATGCAGGAGCTTAGCAATAAATGGTGCAGTATGTGCAGTATCACAGGGGCTGATGGCTCTGGGGGGGCCCTTGCACCACAATTATAGCTGGGTTTTTTACTACCAAACATGTGAATGGGGGGATTAGTTAGCATTAAGACCCACTGCACCCATGCTATACCATTACACCACTGTTCTCTGGTTTGACCCATCTACTAGCTCCAACATCTGCTACTGGTTAATCCCTAACTACATTAGCTTGGCATAAGTTTGCTCTCGATCCATGTCTGCCTATGGCACTGCAAGGAGCTTGTTCTTGACCCATCCCTAGCTCCTATCAGTCAGACAGAGGTTGGGTTTGTATGTGGCTGTGCATGAATGACTTATTTATTTGATTTAGAATTTATAGAGCGCCTGGTTACTCCCACGGAGTGTCCCCGCGCTAAGCAGTAGCCTCATATCAGGGTCAGAAGTAGAGTCAGAAATAGTTAGGCCCTATGCTCCTACTAACTCTGCCTAAATAGCCAAGTCTTCAGTTTTTTTTGGAAACTTGCCTCAGAAAGTTCAAGTCTCAAGTTGAGTGGCATTGAGTTCCACAGCTTGGCCGCACGGAAACTAAAGGAGCAACCCCCCCAGTCGCGAATGACACACTCTAGGAATCACTGCCAGAGCTGCTTCCCCAGATCTAAGTACTCTGGAAGGGGTGTAAGCTTTTATCAAGGGGAAAAGGTAACTAGGACCCCTCCGATTCAGTATCCTGTGTGTAAGACAAGGGCTTTGAAGGAGATTTTGTGCTTATTAGGGAGCCAGTGAAGTTCAGCCAGACCGGGGCTAATGGTAATCCATTTCGGAATTCTTAATAGCATCCAGGCTGCTTCATTTTGTACTCTTTGAAGCATTGCCAGTCTTCCTTTGGAAACCCCTAAGTAGAGCACATTGCAGTAGTCAAGCCAGGACACCAGCAGGGCCTGGGTTACTGTTTTTTGTGCGGAGTCCGGTATTAAATTAGCCTCAAAAACTTCCTTAACAGCCTCAGCACTCCGAAACAGGTGCCTACTGTGGCCCTGATCTGACTTTCAAATTATGGCTGAGCATCAAAAAGGATACCCAGATTTTTCACTTTGAGTTTTGGGATAGGGGTGGGGCCCAGATCATCAGGTCACCATGCGGAAGACCAGATTGAGGGCTGTTTCCCAACCACCAACACCTCTGTTTTGTCGGCACTTATCAGACTTACTTGTGGAAAACAGTGGGAAATTACTGTAAGAAAAAGACCACATGGCTCAGCGAGACCCAGAAAGGCGCTGGCAAAGGTCAGAAAGGGCATGCTGCTATTGAGGGTTTTCATCAGCCCATAGAGAAGGTTTCAACCTCTGGGCTGAGCAAGGTTGATTGGAAGTATGGCTGGCTTGACAGCAGGGACAAGCACCTCCAACCTGTCACCAACAGGCGGCTGGCAGAGGCATCAGCTAATGACATTTGAATGAAAGATGCAGACCTGAAAGCTTGTTTTTCCCTCACTGGTTTAAGTTAGATCAGTGGGAGCAGACCATCTGATTACCAGATGCAATGGAGTGTCTTCACCACTGTGAGGCAGGTCTGAGTGTGACAGCTGCCAGCAACCTGCCTTTTCAGGAAGTGATGTATTGGGCCTTAGCATGTATGCTATAAAAGTGATCAGTAGGCTAAGCGGTTGGCCCGGTCTTGTGCCTGATGGGCACAGGGACCTAATCTAGGAAGAGGAAGAAAAGGGTGCCATCTCATCCTCAGCAGTTACAGTGAGGCCTTTGAAGACAGAGGAATGGTCATGCTGTACGCTCTTTTACATGCAGCAGGAGGTGGAGAGGTGAAGGAAGTGACCCGATTAGGGCCACCCGGGTCACTTGCGACCACCTCTCAGCCTTCCATACAAATGAAGAGTCAGTCAGACAGTAGAAAATACAAACCAAGTATATGTTTATTCAGACACACTCGATCGGAGCCCCGCCTGCCCAGTGGTTTAGGGGTGCTGCAGAGAAGACTGACATCAGCAAACATAGAGAAACATTATGTACATTTCAGAACCACGGAAGACCCGCCCCTACTGGAATTTTACTAGCAGGTGCAGCTGAAACAAAGAAGTACAGTAGGTTGAGCTTCGACTCTGAGGCAGGGCACAAATTATCTCTATGCCAAGGTCGTTCTGTCCATGCCTACCGCTAGACTAGTGGGAGAAGGCCTCTATCTAGTGGGAAAGGTATGCACTAATAAGAACAGTCTATTCATTAGCAGAGCAGGGCCTAACCTTGGAGAAATGAAACTTTCCACAGCCTGCTTCTCAAGGAGGAAATACGCAGTTGATGGCATGATTCAAAATGGTGGCTAAACATAAAATGGTGCCGCGAATGCTAACTTACATGGAACAATGCACGAACAAAATAGCTAAAACATTTTCATTTCATCAAACCCTCCTTTTAGCATTCGCTAACAATTTTATATGGTGGGCAGAAAACACATAACATTCTAATAAGCAAAAGGACATCAATACTCAAAACAGTCCATATACTCAGTATCTGGAATAGACGCTGCAAGAGATGATGTAGATTCAAGGATTGCCTCATCAATCTGCATAATTTCATCAATCTGGTTTTGTAGCATAACTGCTGCATTAGTATCATGAACTGGCATTTTCGGCTTGGGAAGAAGGAGAGTGGCACAATAGGAACTACAAGCTGGGAGACATTGTATGCAGAGGCAGCACGAGAAGAAAATACCGGCAACTACAGCCAGAAAAGTAAGGATCTTCCAACCCCAGGAGGTGAGTATGTTCCAGAACCACCCTGATAGGGTCCCAGTACCTGTCTCTTGGTGTATGTCAGACGAAAGTCTATGCAAATTTTGTATAGCTGCATACACGTTGGGAGCGTGATCAGGTATGTAAAGACAACAGCTCCTGCCAATGATGCGACAGGCCCCTTCCCGATCGGCAAGGATGACGTCTAACACCATCCGGTTCTGCAAAGTGACTAATCTCGTAGCCTGGAGCTCAGCAGTGATATTTGTCATTATCCCAGCAGTCGTATTGATGACCCCTTCAACAACTCTTGTTAGCTGACAAATTTGAAGGCTATTGGCCATAGGGCCCCAAAAAGGTAGGAGGCCCTTTATGGCATCCTCAAACTGTTGTGCGGTGGTATCTGTCTGATCTATATCCTTTGTGCCAACAAACCTTCTGACTCGGGGCAAGTATGTACTCCTACGCTGCAGCTGATGATCTTTATGATAGTTGGACGGGGCAATATACACCGGGGGAAGGAGTAAAGAGAGATAACATCTGCCTGACCATCCCCTCGGAAGCCAGACATGAGCTTGGGATCCACAGACAAAATAGACATTAGGGGGTAGGATCAAAGGCGGGCTATTAATTGTTCTCAGTCTGTAGGAGAAATTGCATTTATTCTCCCCCACCTTTACCTCCCCAGTTCCCTGGACACAGAAACTAGCTGTGGTGTTGACCACGGACACCGGCATCGGTTTGTCCTTAGAAATATTGCGAGCTTGGAAAGACTGAAAATACTCAGAGGTGTTGAACCTTTGGAAATCAGCCATTTCCATTCGTAGCTACGTTTCGTTCTCCATTTTATCGCATATGCTCATACAGGAGTTTGGGGACAATGTACCAGAAGTCCCTTGTCCTGCCGTTCCTATGGGAGTAAACCTGTGATGA
Source organism: Calotriton arnoldi (assembly GCA_963921515.1). NCBI lineage: Eukaryota > Metazoa > Chordata > Amphibia > Caudata > Salamandridae > Calotriton > Calotriton arnoldi. Next base: position 752,831 of record CAWUFW010006742.1, read on the forward strand.
AAACTTATATACTCTACCACAGTGCGAGAATCAGCAGGTGTCATATCCTGATGAGAGAGTTGGAAATGGTAGTGCACCATAACAAACAGTTCAAACCAACCGTCACAGCTACCAACATATGACAATGGCATGGACAACTAATTATCGCTCTAATGAGTAACTGAGTGGAGCAATCCACAAACCCAACAATTAGTTGTATTGGAGACTTCATGGGCTTGAAGCAACATTTGTATAAAAAACATTATCTGTGTACGACTTTCTATGCTCTTCTTTGTGAGGGGCCAAAGTAACAAAAATGTGCTCAGGGGAAGTGGGCGTTGTACCAACCAAAGTGTGTACAGGATACTTTTCCTCTAGAGACCAGGATATTCCAAGTATTATTATCAGCGGAATCTTTTTATTTTTATTTATTTATTTGAGTTTTATATAGCGCTGGCTAGACCCGGAGGTATCAGAGCGCTTTACATAAGGAAACAGCGTGTTACAAGTTACAAAAATAATCACATTAATTACAGAAAGGTTACAAATTCAATGCAGGAGTTATTAGCGACCATGAAAAACAAGATCCACAAAAAAAGGAAAAAAAATAAAAAGGACAGGGAGAGCAGGGAGTTCACGTGGGGGGGTCAGCAGCGGAGAAAGAGACGAGACATAAGTCCGAGGTCCGGCTGGGTAGGTGACGGCCATAGCGGGGTGCCAGAACCTGTCTCCCCTATAGCTGTCGGAGCAGCTCCACCGGGAATCGGACATACATTTTGGACTCCGCCGGATAAAAATGAGGATCAGGAAAGGCCCAAAAGTCTAGAGACCAGAGACGGGCTGGTGGAGCTGGCAAGGGTGGCAGGTTAGGAAGGGGAGTGTAGCTTGGCAGCCATCTTAAGGTCAGGCAAATCGACTCTGTTGATCTCCAAGACTCTGTAGATGGTATTGTCTTTAGATCTTAGGATTGTTTCCTCAGCTAAGCCCATTGTTCTAGTGGAACATCGGGACCCCCTTGTCAGAAGGGACATCTTCACATACCGGTGAAAATACATTGGTGGGCGCCAATAAAGAGTCAGGCTCCGTGAGCTCCGCTTAGAAAGTAAGTGCCGAGTTACATAAGAATATAGAGGGTCAGCTTCGTGATCCCTGTGGGCCCCGCTTCTATATCCAGGCACAGGTCGCCGTTGTCCACTGAGGGCCTATAGGAAGCTGCCGCCCGTCTCGTGGTTGCTGCAGGGGTTACCCAGCTAGGGAGGCCCGTTCCAGCCCCAGGACGTCAGGCAGAACGGAACAGTCCTCCCCTCCCGTGGCTCCCCCCCTGTTACCACTTACTAGCGCTGATATTCGATCGGCGGGCAGCGCATTCGCAACCCCCATTACGGGGATGCATCCAGTGGCGAAGTCGGATCGGCGCAGCGTCCCGGCCGGGCTCCACAAGATGGCGGCAGCAGCTTATTCAGCAGTCGGAGTCCCCACGTCCCGATCAGCTCACCGCCCTCAAGCAGGAGCCGCACCGCAGACAGGGCAACCACGACCCCACAGCTTGCCATAGCCTCCGCCGGATTTCCGCTGATGTTGGCGCATACTTGTGCCAGCACACGAAACACACACCATACCGGCCGTTTTATGCATTTACATTTTTATGTAATCACAACAATTAGTATGCAAACTATTTTACTCTTTGTTAACCACCCCCGCGCTAACCGCGGTGGTGCAAATGGCTGTTCCTCCTCCTCAATAGGTCGACCAAACGGATGCATTATGAAGCAAAAGAGGAATGCAATAAAACTGATAGCAAAGGTAAGTGTTCCCTGTGTCCGTCTGAGCCTCACTGGTACAGGCTTCTATTGTTCATCAACGTTGGCTCTCTTGAGCACCGGCGGTGGAGCTTGCTCAGTCCTAAGCTCTCGATGAATCCCACGTCCCACAGGATAATGTACCCCTCTCCTGGGGAGCACGTTCGATTTATCCAGTCCAATGTCAGAACAGTGCACCAATCTCACAACACCCTAAACTAACACTGTTGGTACTATAGCAAAGTACACCCTAACTTACACAGTCCATCCCTAACTAATCTGACTTCTCCTTTGGTGCACTATTCCTCAGCCGAGGGCGCAAATTGTACCTGGTGACTCCAGGCTCAGAGGGGTCAACAAAAAGCGACTCCTTAATGGCTCGAATTTCTGGGGGGACCACTGCATTTAGCACGTCATCATTCTCTGCATCTGTTTGGGTCCACGTTAATTTTGCTTCGCTGAAGGGGACGAACTGAGGCACCGTCTCGCACTCAATGTCCCCAACTCCATCAGCGACCCATTGGTCATAGGGTAAAGGTAGAGGCACTCGTTTACAGTGAGCGCCATAGATCCTGTTCTTTCAGCCAGCAACCTTGACTGCGCTTTTGGTGGCTAGAAGGACCTGCTCAGGTCCCTTCCAGCGCGACTCCAAACTCTTTTTCCGCTGAAAATTTGGCACCAGAATCCAATCACCAGGCTGGATGTTGTGTCTGGGTCCCTCTGGTATATCAGGCAGAGCCTCCCAGACCTGTTGGTGAATAGAACGCACATTTTCAGTTAAATGGCACAGATAGTCTGTTAACAGTGGAAACTCAATATCGGAGAACTTACGAGGGCGTGGGACGCCCCAGACATTTGCCAGGCATTCAAACACGACCTCGTAAGGTGACAATCCTGTTCTAGAATGTGCAGGTGTTCTTGTCGACAAAAGAGATAATGGTAGAGCATCTGGCCACTGTAAGCCTGTACTTTGTTGAATCTTTGCCAATTTCAGTTTGAGAGTACCATTGTACTTCTCAACCAAACCTGCTGACTGGGGGTGATTTGCAGCATGAAACTTCTGCTTTATGTGCAATCCGTCATAAACTAACTGTATGACTTTGGCACTAAAATGACTTCCGTTATCACTCCAGATCAAACGGGGCAAGCCGAAACGAGAAAAGAACTCCTTTAGGAGTACCTTTGCAGTCGTCATGGCTGTATTGTCTTTAGTGGGGTAAGCTTCAACCCATTTACTGAATGCACAAACAACCACCAACACGTACTTCAAATTATTGACTCTGTCCAATTCAATATAGTCTATCTGGAGGACCTCAAAAGGGAAAGTGGGTGGTGCAAAATTACCGGGTGGTGTAGGGGTACCCTTCCCAGGATTGTGCATCATGCACACCATACAGTACTTCACTAAATGTGTAGCTGTCTTCAAATGTTGTCATTTTGCCAAACGGGATCTAACAACTTGCAAATACCCTTAGCACTGATATGGGCTGGGCCATGAGCCATCGTGACTACAGGAAGAACATATGCATCTGGCAAGATCCATCTTTGCTTCCCTGACTTGTCAGTCCAACATCCCTCATCGTTCAATTGTGCTGTACTTTCTTGCCACACTGCTAATTCCTCCACTGTGGCCTCACTCTGTATTTCCTTCACATTCTCAAGTGTATCTTCAAACACTGTGACCTCGGGCACCCACCTAGTGGGACCTGCTACAAACATTCTTTTCATTCTAGTCCGGGCTGTTTCCTTAGCTGTCTGATCTACAAAAGCGTTCCCTTTACCTACATTGTCAGTAACTTTCCTATGGGCGCTACACTTGACTACTGCCAACTTCTTGGGGAGTGTCAAAGCGGACAGAAGCCTATATATAAGATGACCGTGCTGAATCTTTATCCCATGGGAAGTAAGGAACCCTCTCTCTGCCCAGAGTTGCCCGAAATTATGGGCGACTCCAAAGGCGTACTGGCTGTCTCAATTCGCAGACTCGTATTAGGGCAACGAACTCTGCTGCTTGGGTGACTGATAGGGAACTCGTGATGCCTCAACTACCGTGTGCAGTGTAGTGATAGCATACGCAGCGGTTGTAGTGCCATCTGGTAATTTAAAACAAGAGCCATCGACATATAGTTCCCCTAGGGGGTCAGATAAGGGAACATCAGTCAGGTCTACCCGTCCTTTCGTCTCTTCTTCCGTCCGGAAGATACAATCATGTATATCAATCTCCTCATTCTCAGAAGGGAGGGGTAGTAATGTGGCTGTGTTCAGAGTGGCACATCGTTTGATGGTAATGTGTTTGGCGAACAGCATTAGCTCATAACCTGTCAGACGTGCACTGGTGAGGTGCTGCGTCTTTGTCTTATTCAAAAGTGTATCTACAGCATGGGGTACCATGACTGTGAGGTCAGTATCAAGTATGAGTCCAGCCGATTGCCTTATCGAGACAGCCACAGCCGCGACCGCTATTAGACAGCTCGGGAGGGCTCGTGCGACTGATCAAGCACAGCAGAGAAATAAGCACACTGCCGTTGCTTATCTCCAAATTTTTGTGTTAGAACAGAAAGTGCACAACCAGCCGTCTCATGGACATATAATACAAATGGCTTGCTGTAATTAGGCGTGCCGAGCACTGGAGCCGAGCAAAGCGCAGTTTTTAATTGCTCAAAAGACTGCTGACATTCAGGTGTCCAAAGCAAGGGTTCATGCACATCTTTAGTAGTCAAAGCAAGCAGGGGTTTGGTTAGTAGGCAATTATTTGGAATCCACTGGCGACAGTAGGAAGTAATGCCAATAAAAGCGCGCACATCTTTTTGAGTTTGCGGAATGGGCATTTTAACAATGGTACTGATGCGCTCAGGGGTCAATCTCCTACCCTCCTTCGACAGTAGGTGACCTAAGTAGGTGACCTCCTGTCAACAATACTGAAATTTGGAAAGGGGATACTTTATGGCCATGTTAAGCTAAATGTAATAGTAATTTAACCATACTGTCTCTGCAACCTTGCTCTGTATCCGAGGCGATGAGCAAGTCATCAACATACTGAAGCAATATATTACCTGTAGGGAGTGACAAGGAGTCAAGCTGACCTTTCAATGCCTGACTATAGATACTCGGACTCTCTGTATAGCCTTGAGGAGTGCGACAGAATCTAACGCTTCTACCAGCTAGGGTGAACCCAAACAGATACCTGCTGTCTGGATGAATGGGAATACTGAAGTACGTGTTTTTCAGATCAATGACAGAAAAGTATGTAGAAGAAGAGGAATCATTGTCAAAAGAGTCGTAATGTCAGGGCCAACGGGAACTGGGGAATCACTATTTTATTAACCTCCCACAAGTCAATCACAAAGCGATAAACATCTACATGATCATCAGAAGAACCCGAAGGTGTCCGTTTAAGAATGGGAAGAATAGGGCTATTACAAGCATTAGCAGTCGTCTCCTCAACCACTCCTTTCTCAATCAAATCCTGTACAATTTGCAATAAAGCTCGCTCACCTGCCTGCCGTATTTTGTACTGAGGGATGCGAGGTAAAAGAGCATTGTCTTTAACTCGGATCGAAACTGGCGGTATCTGTAACAATCCCACATCTGTGTCACCTGTCGCCCAAAGAGTGGGCGGTACATCTTTAAACTCCACAGGAGGAGGCGCATCTTTGGACAGGCACTGCGTAGCGTGCACCAGATCCGGACCTATTGTCATGTAAACACCTGCCGGGGAGCAGTAAATCGTAGCATGCAATTTCTTCAACAAGTCCAAACCCATCAAATTTTCTCCACAATTAGACGTCAACAAAAATGGCAAATTCACAGTGGAAGGACCAATAGTCAACGCAAGGGGTTTTGAAATGGGGCTCAAAACCGGTACAGCAGAAAAACCTATCGAAACATTATTATGGCCAGACAGAGCCGGCCCAGGGACCAATGAACGAGAAATAGAACTGTTTGTTGCACCTGTATCCACCAAAAACTCCTTAGTCGAACCATGCACATCCGCACTAACTTACGGACCACGTTGATCTACAGGTATCGGAACTGGTCCCTCACTCTGTCCCTGGTTGTCCTAGCTGTAGGACATCCCTGTCACCTCATCTGTATCGTAATCATCATGATAATACTGGCCTCCCTGAGGGTCATCAAAATAATTCTGATCAGAATGACCCTGCAGGGCCACAGCATTCTGAGCCCTGTCCTGGCCACCAGCTCCACGACCCCGTCCACGAGAACCTCGTCCTCTCGGGACCGCCACCTTCTGCAAAAGCACAGGACACTTGCTACGCCAGTGCCCCTCCTCTTTGCAATACGCACACTGATTCGGCCCTACAGGCATAGTATTCCTGCTAGTACGTGGAAGCTGCTGGGCCAAACCACCACGTCCTCTACCATTCCCCCTAGAAGCCTCTTGCAACAACACTTCGTCTTCAAATCCTTGTGCTTCTTCTCCATCCTCTCCTTATCCTCATTTTCCCTGTGCTCATAATACTGTGCCATATTCAAAATAACAGAGGGAGAAGATGTGGACCAGGTGCTCTCGGAAGCCTGTAATCGGGACGTGTTGGACTTGGCCCTTTTTGCAGGGTCATCCCTGAACTTTTTGCCTTCCTCCTGGTATTTTTTCTGACCTGGTGTTGGTGGTTTTAGGACTCTGGGCACTTTATCACTGCTGTCCAGTGCAAAGTGCATGTGCTCTCTATGGTAAAACATGGTAAGATTGGTCTACACCTGTTTGGCGTATTTAATTTACCTATCAGTCCCTTGTAAAGTGGTATCTCAGATACCCGGGGCCAGTAAATTAAATGCTACTGGTGGGCTTGCAGCGCTGCTTGCGCCACCCACCAAAGTAGCCTTTCAAACCTGTCTCAGGCCTCTGCCATTGCAGGGCCTGCGCGCGCAGTTTGCTGCCGCTGTAACGTGGCACATAAAGTGGTTGCCACGTCCGTGACTCCCCTTTTACTACTTATCAGTCACCCCTAAGGTAGGCCCAAGCTAGCCCTATGGGCAGGGTGCACTGTAGGTAAAAGGGAGGACATGTGCCTTAACTGTATGGCATGTCCTGGTAGTGACAAACAGCCATTTTGGTTTCTCACTACTGTGAGGCTGCCCTCTCATAGGAATGCATTGGGGATTCCCTGATAAGTGTTTCAGTGGTAATTCCTGATCGGAGAGGAGTAACGTGATCAAGTTTGGTATGTTTGGAATAGTGGTAATAAATGCTGCGTAATGGTGTGCGCATATTTATTGTCACTATTTTAAAAATGCCACTTTTAGAAGTGGGTATTTCTGTGTGCTATGTGTCTTTGTGCCTGCCTGATGTGTATTGCATGTCTGTCTCTAGAGTGACAGGGGCTGGAGAGGTGCAGTGGCTCCGGAGGGGCTGGGTGAGTCAGCCCTAGGCTGAATAGGCCCATCTGCATTTGGAGTATTGGGAGGAGTAGCACCTGGGCCTGAATAGGACTGTGCCTGCCTTCCACAATGCTGGCTCCGCCCCCCTGTGGTGTGCCTGGGGCCAGAGCCTACACTAACAATGAGGGTGTTTGTGCACTGTAAAAAAATGTTTTGGTTAAGTGCCCCCCAGAACTGGTTTGGACCGGGCACAGAGCCCTGTGTCAGGGGGAGAACAAAGAAGACATGTAGTATGAATATTGGGGCTGTGACCCCAGGATAGAGAGGAACTTTTGAAATGCCTGCTGGAGCCAAAGAACTGCTGGGCAAGGAGGAACCACCGGGGGACCCAACTGCTGTCTCCTGGGGGTCCCTACGTGCTGGCCTGCCTGTGCCCAGCTCTGTCCCTCTGAACTTGGGACCTAGCGCCTCATGAGCGCTGCATTCTTCATTGTCCCTGAGAGCCCGAGAAGGGGGCTCCTGCTTTCCAGCACGAGAAGAGCGCTGCCAGCTCCCTGCTTTATGTTCCACGGGGAGACTGGCCGAGCACTGTGTTTCTCCACCGACTTTCCTAGCAGCGCGGGTGGAGGGCTGCTTTGTCGTGGAGTATGCCAACTGTGCCCTGATCGTGTGGCCGTGCAGCGTGTGGGGAGCTGCATCGCCGGGCCCAAGACGTGGCGGAGACTTCACTCGTATCTCAGCCCGAGACGGGGGCTCTAGCCGCAACACAAGACCGGAAGTCAGGTGCTCGTTGCCTGACCAGGGGCAAGGCTGACCCAGAGGAGAAGCCAATCGCGGACGGGGCCGCCGGATATCAGGCAAGTGTGTGCCTGGAGGAGGGCGGGCCGACGGAGGCTTCGCTCTGTGCCCGACTACCCGTGTATCGATTTGCCGCAAGAAGAGGAGCCCCGTGTAGTGACTGAGGCGGCCGGAGGCGGAAGGAGAGTCTCACGGGCCCAAGGAGACTTCGTCTAGATTTTTCCCTGCCAGCGAGAGGCCCCGGTGAGTGGGGCTGAGCTCCCTTGTCATTTTCCCCCGGCGACCGCATCCAGCCTGCTGGGTCATTTGGCCAACACGAGATGCCCCGGTGAGTGGGGCTGAGAGTGCACACGGTTGGTGCCTGCCAGTGGCACCGGAGAAGCCCGGTGAGTGGGGCTCACAAGGCACTATTGGGGCCTGTTGCAATTGATACAGCTGCACCACCAGATCGCGGCAGCTGCACCGTGGGGGGGCATTTTGGTGTCGCTGAGAGACACGGGTGAGTTGCACCCTTGCCCCCATTTTTGGTTCTGGCCCATTGGCGCCCGTACCCTATTGTTTTGGCAGCCTGGTGGCTCAGACAAAGCCACGTGCTCAGAGAGCCCTGACTTTTGGACAGACGGCATTACGGGACAGCCCAAGATGGGCCCCCCCGGGGAAGGCCAGTCAGCCTGGGGTTCATCTTGTGTTTTGGTGGGGCATAAGGCCCTAAGGTGAGGTGTGCACCACAGGAGTGTACTGTGGTGCACTGATGATTTAGGATGATGCCTAAGATGTGATGCATAATGCGTTTATGCTACCCGTAAGATTACCAGTAGTTACTGGTTGTGTTTTACTACTTGTGTGTACTAATGGTGATGACAGTAGGCTGATTGGTCCTGTAATGTATATAATCCCCTGTAAAGTCATACCTAGTGCCAGGTGGCACAGTGTACATATGTGATTATGCTCTAATGTGTTTTATGAGTAATACAAAGGCTATTTTTGATATAACCTTGTGTGGAGTTTCTTTTGTGGTGTGCCTAGTGTGTCGCTGCTGTGTGTGTGTTGCGCAAACGCTTTACACATTGCCTCTGGAATAAGCCTGACTGCTCGTGCCAAGCTACCAAGGGGGTGAGCAGGGGTTATCTTCGGTGTGTAACTCCCTTGCCCTGACTAGAGTGGTGGTTTCTGCCTGGCTTAGGCGCATGCCCGAGCCAACCAGAAATCCCATTTCTAACAGGACGCAATCTCTGGAAGCAATTTGGAAACAAATCTATTAACAAACAATCGAACACCACCTTCGATCGACAAATCCTGCCCACTATAATCTAGAAACACACCTTCAAACCGAGTGAAAAAATCAGACACGCTGATAACTTGTCACAATCAACCTTTCTCAGGGGGATAAGAGAATGCATATATGTAATGATACGGCCAGGCAAAGCAAGTATCTCTGGTCTAGGCTTATCACCTGGCTTCGGTTCCTGATCCCATGCCTTAATTTGGTCCCAGGTATCACCTAATTCCGCAACATGATCCTGTGTGTGTACTTGTCTACAAATATCAACCGGAACTAGTAAACCAAAAAACATTTCAATATCAGCAAGTGTCATCACTGTAGAAGAGGCAGCTTCAGTCAATTCTTTATAATAAGCAGTCAGATTTTTCCTAGGGTCCGGTAACTGAGTCTTAAGGGACAAAACCTCACTCCTTTTCCTTGGAGTATAAACCCACTGTTCTTGGAAACGGGCCGCTACACCTTGTCTAATAACACGATCGTGCTGATCCCTTAGCTCTGGTATTTCAGTGTGATATATAGGATGAACCTCCTGCATCGGAAACTGAGATACAGGGGTGGGACTCTTCTCAAGTAGCCTACCCCGATAAGCAACCAATGTCGTGACATTGCCAAACACTTGACCAGGCTCCATATCAGTAACATATACATGATCCTTAATATCATATATAATCTGCGGTGCTGCATCATTGAAACACTGCTCCCAAAGACCGATCAGAGTAGCAGACATATGCTTGAGGGCATGCTGTTGTACAAAAGGCTCATAATCTTTCAACACATGCCACACGTCTTCCACACTGTAAATGGGGTTTCGGGCGCACTGGGCAGCCTGATTAGCCACTACCTTTCTCTCCTCATCTCCCACATCAGATCGGACTAACGTCCGCCCCATACGTTCCTTAAATTTCGTCCAGTCTCTGTCCTCAAATCCATGTACTGGTGTCCCACTACTCTGTAATGTCGGGGGATGAAAGAACACAGTGGGAGTGACGACAGAGGTATTAGGCACTAACGTCGCTGCTGGCTGTGTTGCGGGTGTAAAAGCTGGCGAAAGAGACGCCGAAGCAATAGGGGTTGCAGGAGTACTAACAGTCATAGTTGCCACAGACGGCGAGGACAAAGAAGGACAGGGGGTGCCGTGGCCAAGGCTGTCTGATCAACAGTAACAGAAGCAGAAACAGCAGAGACAGAAGAACTGGGTAGCTGGGCCTGTGAGGGAAGAGCGGGATATATCCTCTGCAGGGCATATAGGGGTGGGGGTCTAGTATCCAACAGTTCTTCCACAAAAGTATCATTTTCTTCTCGGGCTACATAAGATTTATCAATATTCAATCGAAATCTCCTATCTTCACGTTCCATTCCTATCTCTTGTTTCTCTCTATCATGTGCTACAGCATTCTGAGTCAAGGTTTGCATTCTCCCCTTCCGGGCCACTTTCTCTGCTTTCATTCGCCTCTGTTTAGCCTCCTTTTGCCACGTTCGAAGAGACTCAAACATGGACTGTCTACTTCTTCTCGCAAACAACTTCTCCTGTAAAAACCCAATTTTTTGTTCATCATAAGTGCCCGTCAACGGCCACTGCAACTCGGCATTGTCCCTCGTATATTTGTGCCATAGCATACTAAACATAATAGGGCCAAGGCCATGCTTCACATACATATCAAAGTGTGGAGTGCCTTCAGGAGGCACCGACTGACTTTCTTCCAATCGAGCATCTGCAGAACAACAACGACAACAAGAAACCAAGAACCTACTGAACCCAAGCATTTTCAAAAGTGAGCCAAATTAATTATGTTGCCTGGCGAAGCGTTCGCAAATGCTTCGTACCAAAATCGGTCTTCAGACAGTGCCAAATACAAACCAAAATGGTACCATATCCACAAAGAACCAAAACAAACTCACCTGGTGCACACAGGTCAAACGAGTTTATTCTCCACTGCCGACTCTTCAGACCAAACAGTCAGATCCAAGGGTTTTGCCGTTCAGGACCCCAGTCGGGGTGACCGCTGGGCGAGGCACCGTCTGGTGGGACAGAAGGGGCAGCTGCAAATTCAGGAACTCTCTCGTGCAGGGATCCCTGGTCCATCCTTCCAACCCAATGGCGGCCTTGACCTCCCCACCCGCGAAGGGCAACTCGCCCAATGGGGTCCCTGTTCAGGCGCCAACTGAAGGAAGTGCCCCGATTAGGGCCACCCGGGTAACTTGCGACCACCTCTCAGCCTTCCATACAAATGAAGAGTCGGTCAGACAGTAGAGAATACAAACCAAGTATATGTTTATTCAGATACACTCGAGCGGAGCCCCGTCTGCCCAGTCGCTTAGGGGTGCTGCAGAGAGGACTGACATCAGCAAACATAGAGAAACATTATGTACATTTCAGAACCACGGAAGACCCGTCCCTAATGGAATTTTACTAGCAGGTGCAGCTGAAACAAAGAAGTACAATAGGATGAGCTTCGACTCTGAGGCCGGACACACATTATCTCTATGCCAAAGTCGTTCTGTCCGTGCCTACCGCTAGACTAGTAGGCCTCTATCTAGTGGGAAAGGTATGCGCTAATAAGAACAGTGTATTCATTAGCAGAGCAGGGCCTAACCTTGGAGAAATGAAACTTTCCACAGCCTGCTTCTCGAGGAGGGAATACGCAGTTGATGGCATGATTCAAAAGGGTGGCTAAACATAAAATGGTGCCGCGAATGCTAACTTACATGGAACAATGCACAAACAGAATAGCTAAAACATTTTCATTACATCAGAGGTCAATCGGTCTGTAGACCTTTTTTTTAAACTCAGGTGGGCTGGTCTCTTCTGGGTCCTGCTCAGTGTTTGTCTCCTCTGAAAACTTCTGAGTGTGAACTGTACTATATGCGGATGTTTGCCTCACCAGGGAGCTGATGAGTTTTGGTCTATCTGTAGCACCTCTGGTTAGACACCTTCTTGACCAGCTCTGTACACTTCATCACAGCTTTCTTTTGGAGCGGTTAATGTACGTAGCATCCTCTCTGTGTGTCACTTGTAAGCCAGTTCAGTCCTGGTGGACAGTCCCTGAACATTGAAACAACATGTATTCATGAGGTCTCGGTGGCCTCGATGTCACATCCGTTGTGGTAACAAGAGTAGGTCAACAGAAGCCCGACATTATGCTTGGCATTGGATGCGAGATTGGAACGTGTCCCCAATGGAAGGACCATAAAAGAAAATGTTCTCTGTCGCTGGGACCCCGGCCAGCCATGGCTTTGAGCATCCCTGAAAAACTAGGTTAATTGGTGGCTTAAGGGGTTGAGGGAACTTAGGTTAGCTGTCCGTGTCCCTCATGTCTTTAAAGCTTAACGCCTTCCAGAGGAGACGGAGAAGTCCGCTTGCTCCCCAGGGCTCTCTGCGGAAGCTCTCCCCAGCTATCCTCCTCGCCAACGACTGGCAGCGACATGAACGCTGCGTCGTGTTCCATAAGCAGACACGTCTTGACGGAGGGCGCACCGCAGCGTTGGCCCCGGCATGCACGTCGCCATCATTAAATGAATTCCTTAATGTGGGAGAGATTTAATGGACAGGCCTCGCAATCGCTACACGTCGGGGGGAGCTGCGTCACAAAAGAAAATGCTGGCAGGAGGAGGCAGTTAAAAATTCATGAGCCGCTGAAATCCTTAATGCGATCAGGCAGTTTATATATTGTTGGGTTACCATGAAGGCTGCGTGGTCTGCTATTAAGTGTTTATGGATATTATTTTACCTTGCGCGGCCCTGTCTCTCCGGAGTTACCTCAGTCATTCAATGCCCAGAGGCTGACAAGCCTATAAGGAAATAGGGAGCTTTCCCAGGAGGATTTTGCCTCTAAAAATTGTTAGTGGTTCTCGGGATATATTCCGTCGGAAATGCTTGGCACGCTAAGGACTGCCATGAGCTCTTAGTCGGCAGTGGGGTAAGGCGTAAGGGCAGCTCACCTTCCTCTCTGCCCCTGTTGGCGCCTCTCACGAAGCATTCCATCTCCATTCCAAAAGAGTGAAATCCCTTTCGTCACTACGGACCCTGTATCTTCCAGAGCTCAGTCTTTCTACAGCTGTCAAGGGTCAGGAGGGGCAGGCACTGTAGAAGAGCTTGCACCACAAGGAGACGGGAGGGTAGGTGGGACTAGAGAGAGTGGGCAGACATTGGAGTGTGTCAGCGGGTGTTTCCACGGAAATTTAAGGGTAGCATTTTCCTCCTGGAATTTTTTTTTAGAAAAACGGACAGAAATAAAGTTTTTTCAAATGTGCTGGCTAAAACGGCATATCATTTACTGCTAGGCCTGAAGTGCTGCCAATATTTATTACAATTCTTCATGGTACGCCAGAGTACACAGGGGTAATATTTCAGAACAGAAAACCGTGTATAGGCCTAAAGAGAAGTTATGTGTCAGATACAAAATAATGGATGCACAGCAATTAAATATTTGTGCCATAGGAGATGCTGTGTCTATGTGCTTCAGTGTGCCCCGCCGATTGACTGTTAATCACTAATGCCCATTCCGTCAGCGTTGCCTCGGTTCACTGAAATAAAAGGCCTTTCTGTATAATAAGTAACCCACACTAGTCCTAACACCTTAAGTGGCAATGCAAGCGCATGAGCATCCCTCTGAGATTGTGAGCTCAAGAGGCAGGCGTGCACCCTGTCCCAATTGTTATTTGCCCGTGTGCGTCCTGTCCGCATTGTTATTTGCCCACGTGCGCCCTGCCCGCATTGTTATTTGCCCACGTGCGCCCTGTCCGCATTGTTATTTTCCCGCGTGCGCTCTGCCCGCATCGTTATGTGCCCTTCAGTTGAACCGCTAGCCCAAAAGATAAGACTTTCCATGGCGGTAGATAAGATGCTTTCTGGGAGAACGATTCCCAAAAGACAATTTTTTGCAGGCAATATTTTACTAATACTGAAAGACCGACAGAGATCCATTACTAAAGTACTTAATCTACTGAAAGATTATTGCACAATCTCAGACTTCAAGCACAATATAGGTCAATCACGATTATATGGGTAGGATGGCAGCCTGACACTGAGGAACAACTGAAGGAGTCATCTCCACTTCCATGGTTCAGAGAAAAAATGAAATCTATGGGTAAACACAGAACAACGACAATACAAATACTATATATAGTCAGCTACCTACCTCTGATGGAGGTTATCAAAAAGCACCTTCGCTTATGGTCTTCACCCTATATATGCTAGACGGGACGAAAATCAGCCTTAAAAATGAACATTATGCAAGAATATTATGCCTATTTCCGACGCTTCCAATCAGCAAATGCTAAAAGATATATTAAGACTACAGAGGAACTGTGGTTTCGGGGGTAAACCCTGAGGCTAAAGAAGAAACTGATTCGAACAGCTAAGGAGAGCGGAAGGCTGGGTCTCCCAAATTTAGAGGCATACTGCAAAGCTTCTCAAATTAGGACAGATTTTGAGTCCTCACTGGAGGGTACACATGGTACAGGTAATGGGTAAGTATATATAGAGTCGTATGTGACTCCCGAGACAGCCCATACCACCAGTCATGTATGGCTTCGGAATTATACGTTCCTTAATGGAGACTTTGGATGAGATTTCAAAAGACGACAGGATAGCAACATTCTCATCCATTTACCCCAATCCATAAAAACTTTGGTTTATCCCCAGTTCTGAAGGGGAAGAGTTCCTTAAATAGTTCAAGTTCAAAGTTCAAAATATTTATTGTTTCAGTTAATTAAAACCACAACAATACAATTTCTTATAAAAGCTGAGAACAACAATAAAAAGTTTTTGTAAATCCTAAAATCGTAAAAATCTTTTGTTTAGCAATTGTTAACACTCAAGTATGTATAAAAAATGTCATTAAACAGTTAGTTGATGACTTAATAATATACAGATGTTTACAAAAATACGAGATCAACGATCAATAAGTCCGGGGCATTAGTTAAGTCATAGTCCGCTGTCCGAAAGAGAGTATTTATCAGATGTTCTTGCCCTGCTCTCCATTATCTTCAGAGTACAAAGTTCTCTCTCAAGACCAGTCAGTCCTATTTAACGTTAGCATGCAGTAGCTCAAGATTCATTTTTTTTTTTTAATGCTTGCTCGTGTACTGTAAGAAACTTTATTAATTGACAGTTCGGTAAGGTGTCAGTTGGGTCCAAGCCCACTATAATTGCAGATCTGCACGTCCTTTTTCCTCTGATGTTCATGGCGTGTTTTAGTAAAGTGGCTCGTGCTTTTAACAATTTGGGACATGTGCAGACTAGGTGGGTGAAATCCTCTTTGCCGCTTCCGCAATAATCTACATTCTTTCGGCCCTTTGTGGACCCATGTTGGCTGATCCGCGATGGACGGCAGTTTGCCTAAGCGCAGGGCCATTAGTTGTAACTTTTGATAGGCCCAGAACGTGATATTTAGATACGGCGCTGGAGTAAGTGTCTTATAATTGGTGATTACCATCCAGGCGTGTTTTCTCTTACTGAGGATGTTTTTGTCTACTAGCAGAGATTGAAATTTTGCCAATTTGTTTATAGCTTGTTTGAAGGATGAGTAGGACAGGCTGGTTTTCCAGAGCTCACCTGTGCAGGTTGCTGATAATGCTTTTTTTAGGTATTGGTTGTAGGGAGACTTTTCGTCTTTCTCTAGTTCCTCCCACAGAGCCCTGTTCAGTTCCAATTCTGCTGCGTTTTGCTTCAGTCTATACCATTGCTTAATGGTTGCGTACATTCTCCCCAGCGTTCTGTTGGTTGCCCCAAATTCTAGTCACACATGTGCTGGGGATGCGGCCTGGTGGATTTGAAAGACTCTTTTATATATAGACACTTGTGATTTGTTTAACAGGTTGGCGTCTTTCCCATATAATGCAGTACTGCCATATGATAATGTCGGTAACATTTTAGCTGTTATTACTGCTAATAAGGGTTTGAATGATGGCCCCTTCAATTTTTTTGCTAAGGACCTGAAGGCAAATGATAGGGCGTTTGTCCTCTGGGGCATGTATGCTTTTTGTTCCCGATGATTATGCCTGTTGTCGATGTAAAAACCCAGGTACTTATAACTGGAGACTACCTCTAGTTTTTTTCCCTCTAATTGGAATTGCTGTTTAGCCGTCAGATGTCTACTGATCAGCATTGTTTTACTTTTTGCGGTGTTTATCTCTAACTTGTTGTCGGCTATGTATTCCAGCATTCCTACAAGCGACCTTCGTAGGCCGATCTTAGTTAGGCTCATCAGGACTACGTCATCCGCGTATGATAGGTGGGATAATGATAGAGTGCCTAGTTTGGGTGGATGAGAATTGATCTTGTTGAGCTTTTGCGCCAGGTCTGCCATGAAGAGGTTAAAGAGATGCGGGGCCAGAACACACCCTCGCTCC
This sequence comes from Calotriton arnoldi, assembly GCA_963921515.1. Classification (NCBI taxonomy): domain Eukaryota; kingdom Metazoa; phylum Chordata; class Amphibia; order Caudata; family Salamandridae; genus Calotriton; species Calotriton arnoldi. The sequence continues at coordinate 769,382 of CAWUFW010006742.1, forward strand.
AGCCCCTTAGTGGTTATGACCTTTCTTGATAGACTTGAGCCATCTCCCAACTTTACTCTCATCCATGTGTTGGAGTAAAGAAGCAATATTCCTCTGAGTACTTTTTCTGGGATGTTCCACGCACGCAGTTTTTCCCATAAAATGTAACGATCCACGCTGTCAAAAGCCGCCTTTAGGTCAACAAAACAGAGGTGCAGTTGTTGTTTCCTCCGGATGTATTTGTCCGCAATCAGCGAGAGCGATAGGATGTTTGTAATTGTCCTGCAACCTTTTCTAAACCCTGTTTGATTGAGTGGTATCCGTTTTGACTTGTCAGACCAGGTAATCAGATCTTCCAATATTAGTGAGGCGTAGTACTTTGCTTCTACGTCCAGAAGTGCTATTAACCTGTAATTGGACGGGGACGTTCTGTCGCCTCCTTTAAAGATCGGAGTAATTACTGATCCTTGCCAGCTTGGCGGAATTTGCCTTTCATTCTCCACTTCATCAAATAAGTTTTTTAGCCTTCCGCTCCAGAAATCTGGAGCCGATTTGAAGATTATTGGGGGGATGCCATTTGGTCCTGGGGCCCCATTTCCGTGACCCTTCAAGATTATTCTTTTTACATCTTCGTCACGGAAGCCTGAGTTTCCAGGTGTAGACCCTAAGCTACAGGCGCTCATTACGGCTCCTTTCCATTGTGCTTCGTCTGCATTTTGCACTTTGGTCCGTTGACAGGTTAGGGTGCTGTTTATGTTTTGTGTGACAGTCCTGTCATTGCTCGTTTGTTCCTCTTGCTCCTCGGTATTTACATGCACTTTCTCTCTCCATACTAGGTGGTTCGATGGTTCGATGTCTGTGAATCTCTTTATTAGTAGTGTGACCCAATCACTTTCTTGTACATTTGAAGTGATTGGGTTAACAGGCCGATTTAGACCATTTATTATTCCCCAAAAAGCGCTTGAGTTAATTTTCTTCGCGGTGTATAATAATTTAGCCCAGAAGTTGTCCTCACATCTTCTTTTGTGTTCCCACAGTTTCTTTTTATATTCTTTCTTAAGACTCTGTATTAGTTCCCAGTCTGGGCGGGTCGACTCAGTTCTTTTCAGTCTCCTTAGATTTTTCCTTAGTTCTCGCTTAAGTTTGACAACTTCAATTGACGTTAACATGGTGTTTTTAGATTTCAAGGCTTGTTTGGATTTACCAGACATGATTGTTGTTAATTTGTCAGTGAAGCTTACCCACTCTTGTATCTTATTCAGTTCACTAGTTTCACTTTCCATTTTAATTCTCTGTACTTTTACTTGAAGTTCGTCAATGTTCTCTGTTGTCCATTTCAGCCGTTTCAGATCGATTGAGAACGTGCTTAAATAGAAAGAAGGGGGTTGCAGGATACTAACAGATCTTTGCCACAGAGGAAAATTGAATCCTTCAAAACATGCAAAAAAGAATCTGGCCTTGTTGGATCCCTGAAAGGCACCCCTACTGTCAGTTGACATTGAGCTATGCATCCACTGAACAAAAGGGCAGATGTGAAGGAAATGACACCCCTTAAAAAACTTTTGTCTATATGCAAGTAACCAAGGGATGAATTTCCGAAATTTAAAAAGTGCTGCCCATCCCACAAGTTCAACGGTGCTGGACATAAGGGAAACAGTAGAAGACATTGAGTAGGCCAGTGACACAGAACTAAAAAAATTTAGGAGCAATGTGCCGCTCCCATACCGGATGCACAGCTTGATTGCTACATCCTAACACAGATTCCGCGAGTTTGTCCATTTTCAATTAATTTTATTCCTGGTATTCCAATGTTACATGTGCTCATTCCATTTTAGTCTGTCACATGGGAGCCATTACGTATTCAAACATTTCTGATACAGCAGATATGCCCATCCGGGCCTTTTTCTGAAGCAGGAAATATACATAAATCATCCTCAGTAGTCGATATTGTACCCAATGCATTTCGGGCTTATCATAGCCCTTCGTCAGCGGTTCACTACAAATTATAAAATATCAACATTAAATTATGTGTTTAAACATTCAATGCATACTAAACAATACGTTTCACAGTTCATAAATGTTTTAAATGTTAGCGCCATGGTAAACGTTATCCCTCTAACTTCATGACCATAAACTGCCAACAAAGTATCCACATTTGACCTCTCCCGAAGTCTCTCCCCCTCTTTTATTTTGTCGCCACTGTCTATTAAAGATCCGAAAAAACCTTTCCCCTCTTACTCCAAACGAACCCATCCCCGTAGGTGAAAACTTCTTTCACGTTTTCCCGTACCTGCATCGTTTGTCCACGTTGTTTCCTTCCTGCTCTTTCCTTCCACAAGTCATTAACTTACTCACTACCACCTGCTACCCTTTTTCAACTCTTCAGATGTAACCCCACCCCTTCTGATCGACCAGTTACGTACCCCTTCATAAGCCTCAAGCCTACTATTCCCATAATCCATTGTTTTAGACACCACATAGCTCCAACTTATGTTTTATCCATTCCATTTACACCTACGCTAACCCCCTTCCTTTAATGAAAAACTCCCCTGGCAGCTCACTCGATTACACCGCCCACCCTCTAGATGTAATTAGTAACGTCTATCATGTGATATAACCCAACTCATTTTCAAACATAACAATGTTGTTACACTAAACTGAATTAATTCCATCGATTTTCACGTACTGTGATTATGCTGAATTTTAAAAACGTAACCATCCATCGTATTTTAATAAAACCGGAGAAGTTCGTAAGAGCTCCCCCTTGTGAGGAGAATAGGTCTCTCATGTGACCGTCCATTTTATCCCTGTTGCCAATTCAATCCATGAACTGTGAAACGTATTGTTTAGTATGCATTGAATGTTTAAACACATAATTTAATGTTGATATTTTATAATTTGTAGTGAACCGCTGACGAAGGGCTATGATAAGCCCGAAATGCATTGGGAACAATATCGACTACTGAGGATGATTTATGTATATTTCCTGCTTCAGAAAAAGGCCCGGATGGGCATATCTGCTGTATCAGAAATGTTTGAATACGTAATGGCTCCCATGTGATAGACTAAAATGGAATGAGCACATGTAACATTGGATTATACCAGGAATAAAATTCATTGAAAATGGGCAAACTCGTGGAATCTTTGTTAGGATGTAGCAATCAAGCTGTGCGTCCGGTATGGGAGTGGCACATTGCTCCTAAATTTTGTGATGGATTTTCGTATGCGTGGATGAGGGCAGACCACGTTCCCGGGCTGCACGCACAAAAGACTGAGCAGAATATTATTCGATAGTCAAATAATTGTGGAGACAGGTGCGCACTTGGACATTTTCTTTTTCAAACAGAACTAAAAAAGTCGCGCCCCATGCCAGAATATACCTGAGAACTTGCAGAGTGTGTAAGATAGGGAATCCCATCAGAAAATTATTTTTAATTGGCATTTGACTCATAGAAAACTGAAACAAATGTATCCAGAACTGAATGGTATATGCTGGCAAAAGTGTGAACAGGAGGGTGACAAGTTGTAACTGTGGTGGTTGTGCTCTAAATTGCAAATATTCTGGAAAGAGGTCCAGAACCATGTTAAAAAGATGTGGGGTATGGTTTCTGGACGATCCAGGTACTCTGATATTGGGGGGTGGGGGGGGTGACCACTCTCATTGAAAGGAAATGATTGAGTATTGCTTCATACAAGCAGGTGGTGGTGAAACTAGAAATAGCGATGAAATGGAAGGATCCCTCAACACCGACTGGTGCAGAGTGGTCAAACATAACTTGGGCACAAATGATGATGCAGCTGCTTACATATGATTTTCCGAATGAAAGAGAAAAATGTGTCTGTATTTGTTAACCTCTACTGGGCTACCTACAAAGTGGTTCCTTGCACCTTGTTCATCCCAAGACTCTGACATTATTTTCCGTTTTATTGGGTCCCGTAAGTTAGATCCCAAGTAGGCATCTGTAACGGTGATAAGCATAACGCCTTGCCATTTGATTACCATTGAGCAAGGTTAAATGTGAATTGAGTAATATTAATAGTAGGCGTTGTTGGATCCTACCACTCTGCCGGAATTTGGGGATTAGAGAATATAAATCTGCCCTAAGGATATTAAAAATAGACTGCAGTAAACCATTGGTGTTCGCACTCTCCCACTCCTTGTTGGCTATGTAGATAACAAAGGCCAAATTTAGTGCCTTAAACAGCTAAATATCTGGTGTTATTCAATTAACCCCTTCGATGCTCATGACGGAATGGTTCCGTCATGAGCATCGGTGCTCCTGTGCTCATGACGGAACCATTCCGTCATGAGGACAGGGGCACGAAATCCCTCTGCTGCAGACAGCAGAGGGATTTCTTTATCTCCCCCAAAGCCTCGGGAGCTGGGGAAGAGCTTCCCCAGCTCCTGAGGCCCCCCCCTGTTTCAGTGAAATGAAGATCAGCGCGCACGTCGCGCTGACTTCATTTCACTGAAACCGAAACTAAAATGAGCCTTTAGGCTCATTTCAGTTTCACTTTCTATGTGCTCAGGGGCTATCTCAGCCCCCTGAGCACGTAGAAAGACGGGAGAGAGTATCATTGGAAAGGGGAGAATCTCCCTTTCCAATGGTACCCCTCCCAGTGGATCGCTGCTTGGGGATCGCCCCAGGAGGGCGATCCCCAAGCAGAGATCCACCCACTAGACACCAGGGAGGGGAGCGGCCCCTTGGGCAAGGGCCTTTGCTCCCCCCAAATATATTTGGCATAATTTAGTCTTTTTGCCCCCCCTGGGAGGCAGATGGGGGCAGTAGCCCCCAATCTGCCCCCCAGTGGGGCAAAAAGCCCACTAGACGCCAGGGATTTAAAAAAAATTATAATTAGTGGTGGGGGCTGCCCAATATGGGCATGCCCATGCCCCCACCCTCCCCCCGCAAAAATGACAGCCTTTCTGCCCCCCCGGGGAGGCAAAAAGCCCACTAGACGCCAGGGATTTTTTTTGGGCAAATTTGAATTAGGGTGGGGGCTGCCCAAAACAGGCATGCCTATGCCCCCACCCCCTCCCCACGCAAAATTACAGCCTTCCTGCCCCCCCGGGGGCAGATGGGGCAGTAGCCCCCAATCTGCCCCCCCGGGGGGCAAAAGCCCACTAGACGCCAGGGAGTTTTTGGGCAAATTTTAATTAGGGTGGGGGCATTGGCATGCCCGTTTGGGCAGCCCCCAACCTAATTAAAATTTGCCCAAAAATCCCTTGCGTCTAGAAGCTTCTGCCCCCTGGGGGCAGATGGGGGCATTAGCCCCCAATCTGCACCCCCAGGGGGCAAAAGCCCACTAGTCGCCAGGGATTTTTGGGGCAAATTTGAATTAGAATGGGGGCTGCCCAAAACGGGCATGCCCATACCCCCACCCTCTCCCCCGCAAAAATTACAGCCTTCCTGCCCCCCCTGGGGGGCATATGGGGCAGTAGCACCCAATCTGCCCCCGGGGGGGCAAAAAGCCCACTAGACGCCAGGGATTTGTTTGGGTAAATTTTAATTAGGGTGGGGGCTGCCCAAAACGGGCATGCCAATGCCCCCACCCTCTCCCCTGCAAAAATTACAGCCTTCCTGCCCCCCCTGGGGGGCATATGGGGCAGTAGCACCCAATCTGCCCCCCCGGGGGGGCAAAAAGCCCACTAGACGCCAGGGATTTGTTTGGGTAAATTTTAATTATTGTGGGGGTTGCCCAAAACGGGCATGCCAATGCCCCCACCCCCCACCCGCAAAATTTACAGCCTTTCTGCCCCCCCTGGGGGGCAAAAAGCCCAATAGACGCCAACGATTACGCTGGCTTTTTTTATGCATGGGGGTGGGGGCTGCCCAGAATGGGCATACCAATGCCCCCACCCCCCAAAAAAATAGCCATAGTGTTTCTGCCCCTCTTGGGGGCATATCGGGGCAACCCCACCCCCCGATATCCCACCCAGGGCGGCAGAAAGCCGACTAGGCACGGATTTGTTTTTAGCAATATGGATTTTTGGGCCCTAGCGCAGCCAGCACATAGGGAATCCTAGAAAACCTGTACATTTTTGAAAACTACACACCCAGCGGAATCCAGGATGGGGTGACTTGACTGGCTCTCACCAGGTTCTGTTACCCAGAATCCCTTGCAAACCTAAAAATTTGTCCAAAAAAACACATTTTCCTCACATTTCTGTGGTGGAAAGTTCTGGAATCTGCGTGGGTCCACAAAATTCCACCCACCCCGCGTTCCCCAAAGTCTTCCGAGAAAAATGGTACCTCACTTGCGTGGGTAGGCCTAGTGCCCGCGACAGGCAAGGGCCCAAAACCTACTGAGGTGACATCAAAATTACCTATCACAAAACAACCTGGTTTTGCAAGGGGGGTCCCATGGGTTTTTGGCCCTGGGCTCGGCGACCATCTAGGGAAACCTACCAAACCCACACATTTCTGAAAACTAGACACCTGGGGGAGTCCAGCGAGGTATGGCTTGCGTGGGTCCCCTAACGTTTTCCTACCCACAATCCCCTGCAAACCTCAAATTTAGCTGAAAAAAATCACTTTTTTCTAAAATTTCTGTGTGGGAAAGTTCTGGAATCTACGTGGATCCACAAATTTCCTCCCACCCAGCATTCCCCAAGGTCTCCCGATAAAAATGATACCTCACTCGCGTGGGTGGGTCAAGTACCCACGACAGGCAAGGGCCCAAAACCTATTGAGGCGACATCAAAATGACCTATCACAAAACAACCTGGTTTTGCAAGGGGGGTCCCATGAGTTTTTGGACCCGGGCTCGGCGGCCATCTAGGGAAACCTACCAAACCCACACATTTCTGAAAATTAGACACCCGGGGGAGTCCAGCGAGGTATGGCTTGCGTGGGTCCCCTAACGTTTTCCTACCCACAACCCCCTGCAAACCTCAAATTTAGCTGAAAAAAAATCACCTTTTTCTCAAATTTCTGTGTGGGAAAGTTCTGGAATCTACGTGGATCCACAAATTTCCTCCCACCCAGCGTTCCCCCAGGTTTCCCGATAAAAATGATACCTCACCCGCGTGGGTGGGTCAAGTACCCGCGACAGGCAAGGGCCCAAAACCTATTGAGGTGACATCAAAATTACCTATCACAAAACAACCTGGTTTTGCAAGGGGGGTCCCATGAGTTTTTGGCCCCGGGCTCGGCGGCCATCTAGGGAAACCTACCAAACCAACACATTTCTGAAAACTAGACACCCGGGGGAGTCCAGCGAGGTATGGCTTGCGTGGGTCCCCTAACGTTTTCCTACCCAGAATCCCCTGCAAACCTCAAATTTAGCTGCAAAAATCACTTTTTTCTCAAATTTCTGTGTGAGAAAGTTCTGGAATCTACGTGGATCCACAAGTTTCCTCCCACCCAGCGTTCCCCCAGGTCTCCCGATAAAAGTGATACCTCACTCGCATGGGTGGGTCAAGTACCCGCGACAGGCAAGGGCCCAAAACGTATTGAGGAGACATCAAAGTGACCTATCACAAAACAACCTGGTTTTGCAAGGGGAGTCACTTGGGTTTTTGGCCCCGGGCTCGGCGGTCATCTTCGGAAACCTACCAAACCCACACATTTCTGAAAACTAGACACTCGGGGGAGTCCAACCAGGTATGGCTTGCGTGGGTCCCACAACGTTTTCCTACCCAGAATCCCCTGCAAACCTCAAATTTAGCTGAAAAAATCACTTTTTTCTCAAATTTCTGTGTGGGAAAGTTCTGGACTCTACGTGGATCCACAAATTTCCTACCACCCAGTGTTCCCCCAGGACTCCCGATAAAAATGGTACCTCACTTGTGTGGGTAGGCAAAGTGGCTGAAACAGGAAATGGCCCAAATCGTATTGTGGAGACTTTAAAATTACCTCTAACAAAACTACCTGGTATTGGGGGGGGCACCTGGTTTTTTGGCCCCGGACTTGCCGCCATCTAGGGAAACCTACCAAACCCACATGTTTCTGAAAACTAGACACCCTGGGGAGTCCAATGAGGTATGGCTTGCGTGGATCCCCCAACGTTTCCCTACCCAGAATCCCCTGCAAACCTAAAATTTAGCTGAAAAAAACATATTTTCCACATATTTTTGTGTGGAATCACCGTGCTGCCACAAATGTCCTACCACCCAACGTTCCCCTTGTTCTTCCGAGTAAAATGATACCTCACTTGTGTGGGTGTCCAAAGCAGAACTGGCTAAAAACGTATTTTAAAAAAAATGTAGCGCTTAGAATTCTCGGTGCTATACTCTAAATCCCTATGTTTTGGCCTCTTCCTAGTCACAGGCCTTTGGCCCACCCACACAAGTGAGGTATCATTTTACTCGGGAGAACAAGGGGAACGCTGGGTGGTAGGACATTTGTGCCAGCACGGTGATCCCATGCAAAAATGTATGGAAAAAGTGATTTTTTCAGCTAAATTTGAGGTTTGCAGGGGATTCTGGGTAGGAAAACGTTAGGGGACCCACGCAAGCCATACATCGCTGGACTCCCCCGGGTGTCTAGTTTTCAGAAATGTGTGGGTTTGGTCAGTTTCCCTAGATGGCCGCCGAGCCTGGGGCCAAAAACTCATGGGACCCCCCTTGCAAAACCAGGTTGTTTTGTGATAGTTAATTTTGATGTCGCCTCAATAGGTTTTGGGCCCTTGCCTGTCGCGGGTTCTTGACCCACCCACGCGAGTGAGGTATTATTTATATCGGGAGAATTGGGGGAACGCTGGGTGGGAGAAAATTTGTGGATCCACGTAGATTCCAGAACTTTCCCACACAGAAATTTGAGAAAAAAGTGATTTTTTTCCAGCTAAATTTGAGGTTTGCAGGGGATTCTGGGTAGGAAAACGTTAGGGGACCCATGCAAGCCATACATCGCTGGACTCCCCCGGGTGTCTAGTTTTCAGAAATGTGTGGGTTTGGTCAGTTTCCCTAGATGGCCGCCGAGCCTGGGGCCAAAAACTCATGGGACCCCCCTTGCAAAACCAGGTTGTTTTGTGATAGGTAATTTTGATGTCGCCTCAATAGGTTTTGGGCCCTTGCCTGTCGTGGGTACTTGACCCACCCACGCGAGTGAGGTATCATTTTTATCGGGAGACCTTGGGGAATGCTGGGTGGGAGGAAATTTGTGGATCAACGTAGATTCCAGAACTTTCCCACACAGAAATTTTAGAAATAAAGTGATTTTTTCAGCTAAATTTGAGGTTTGCATGGGATTGTGGGTAGGAAAACGTTAGGGGACCCACGCAAGCCATACCTCGCTGGACTCCTCCGGGTGTCTAGTTTTCAGAAATGTGTGGGTTTGGTAGGTTTCCCTAGATGGTCGCCGAGCCCAGGGCCAAAAACCCATGGGACCCCCCTTGCAAAACCAGGTTGGTTTGTGATAGGTAATTTTGATGTCGCCTCAATAGGTTTTGGGCCCTTGCCTGTCACTGGTCCTTGACCCACCCACGCAAGTGAGGTACCATTTTTCTCGGAAGACTTTGGGGAACGCGGGGTGAGTGTAAATTTGTGGATCCACGCAGATTCCAGAACTTTTCACCACAGAAATGTGAGGAAAATGTGTTTTTTTGATAATTTTTAGGTTTGCAAGGGATTCTGGGTAACAGAACCTGGTGAGAGGCAGTCAAGTCACCCCATCCTGGATTCCACTGGGAGTCTTTTTTTCAAAAATATATAGGTTTGCTAGGTTTCCCTAGGTGCCGGCAGAGCTAGTGTTCAAAAACTACAGCTAGGCACTTTGCCAAAAAAGGGTAATTTTTCACTGTAAAATTGTGGTGTGTCCACGTTGCGTTTTGCGCCGTTTCCTGTCGCGGGCACTAGGCCTACCCACACAAGTGAGGTACCGTTTTTCTCGGAAGACTTTGGGGAACGCGGGGTGGGTGGAAATTTGTGGATCCACGCAGATTCCAGAACTTTCCACCACAGAAATGTGAGAAAAATTTGTTTTTTTTGACAATTTGTTAGGTTTGCAAGGGATTCTGGGTAACAGAACCTGGTGTGAGCCAGTCAAGTCACCCCATCCTGGATTCCCCTGGGTGTCTAGTTTTTAAAAATGTATAGGTTTGCTAGGTTTCCCTTGGTGCCGGCAGAGCTAGGGTTAAAAAACTACAGCTAGGTACTTTGCCAAAAAAGGGTCATTTTTCGCTGTGAAATTGTGGTGTGTCCACGTTGCGTTTTGTGCCGTTTCCTGTCGTGGGCACTAGGCCTACCCACACAAGTGAGGTACCATTTTTCTTGGAAGACTTTGGGGAACGCTGGGTGGGTGGAAATTTGTGGATCCACGCAGATTCCAGAACTTTCCACCACAGAAATGTGAGAGAAATGTGTTTTTTTTGACAATTGTTTAGGTTTGCAAGGGATTCTGGGTAACAGAACCAGGTGGGAGCCAGTCAAGTCACCGTATCCTGGATTCCCCTGGGTGTCTAGTTTTCAGAAATGTATAGGTTTGCTAGGTTTCCCTAGGTGCCGGCAGAGCTAGCGTTCAAAAACTACAGCTAGGCACTTTGCCAAAAAAGGGTCATTTTTCACTGTGAAATTGTGGTGTGTCCATGTTGTGTTTTGCGCCATTTCCAGTCACGGGCACTAGGCCTACCTATGCAAGTGAGGTACCATTTTTCTCGGAAGACTTTGGGGAACGCGGGGTGGGTGGAAATTTGTGGATCCACGCAGATTCCAGAACTTTCCACCTCAGAAATGTGAGGGAAATGTGTTTTTTTTAACATTTGTTTAGGTTTGCAAGGGATTCTGGGTAACAGAACCTGGTGAGAGCCAGTCAAGTCACCCCATCCTGGATTCCCCTGGGTGTCTAGTTTTCAAAAATGTATAGGTTTGCTAGGTTTCCCTAGGTGCCGGCAGAGCTAGGGTTCAAAAACTACAGCTAGGTACTTTGCCAAAAAAGGGTCATTTTTCACTGTGAAATTGAGGTGTGTCCAAGTTGCGTTTTGCATCGTTTCCTGTCGCGGACACTAGGCCTACCCACACAAGTGAGGTACCATTTTTCTCGGAAGAATTTGGGGAACGCGGGGTGGGTGGAAATTTGTGGATCCACGCAGATTCCAGAACTTTCCACCACAGAAATGTGAGGAAAATGTGTTTTTTTGGACAGTTTTTAGGTTTGTAAGGGATTCTGGGTAACAGAACCTGGTGGGAGCCAGTCAAGTCACCCCATCCTGGATTCCCCTGGGTGTCTAGTTTTCAAAAATGTATAGGTTTGCTAGGTTTCCCTAGGTGCCGGCAGAGCTAGGGTTCAAAAACTACAGCTAGGTACTTTGCCAAAAAAGGGTCATTTTTCACTGTGAAATTGTGGTGTGTCCACGTTGCATTTTGCGCCGTTTCCTGTCGCGGCCACTAGGCCTACCCACACAAGTGAGGTACCATTTTTCTCGGAAGACTTTGGGGAACGCGGGGTGGGTGGAAATTTGTGGATCCATGCAGATTCCAGAACTTTCCACAACAGAATTGTGAGGAAAATGTGTTTTTTTGGACAATTGTTTAGGTTTGCAAGGGATTCTGGGTAACAGAGCCTGGTGAGAGCCAGTCAAGTCACCCCATCCTGGATTCCCCTGGGTGTCTACTTTTAAAAAATGTATAGGTTTGCTAGGTTTCCCTAGGTGCCGGCAGAGGTAGGGTTCAAAAACTACAGCTAGGTACTTTGCCAAAAAAGGGTCATTTTTCACTGTGAAATTGTGGTGTGTCCACGTTGCATTTTGCGCGGTTTCCTGTCGCGGCCACTAGGCCTACCCACACAAGTGAGGTACCATTTTTCTCGGAAGACTTTGGGGAACGCGGGGTGGGTGGAAATTTGTGGATCCATGCAGATTCCTGAACTTTCCACCACAGAATTGTGAGGAAAATGTGGATTTTTTGACAATTGTTTAGGTTTGCAAGGGATTCTGGGTAACAGAACCTGGTGGGAGCCAGTCAAGTCACCCCATCTTGGATTCCCCTGGGTGTCTAGCTTTCATAAATGTATAGGTTTGCTAGGTTTCCCTAGGTGCCGGCAGAGCTAGCGTTCAAAAACTACAGCTAGGCACTTTGCCAAAAAAGGGTCCTGTTTCACTGTGAAATTGTGGTGTGTCCACGTTGCGTTTTGCGCCGTTTCCAGTCACGGGCACTAGGCCTACCTATGCAAGTGAGGTACCATTTTTCTCAGAAGACTTTGGGGAACGCGGGGTGGGTGGAAATTTGTGAATCCACGCAGATTCCAGAACTTTCCACCTCAGAAATGTGAGGGAAATGTGTTTTGTTTTACATTTGTTTAGGTTTGCAAGGGATTCTGGGTAACAGAACCTGGTGAGAGCCAGTCAAGTCACCCCATCCTGGATTCCCCTGGGTGTCTAGTTTTCAAAAATGTATAGGTTTGCTAGGTTTCCCTAGGTGCCGGCAGAGCTAGGGTTAAAAAACTACAGCTAGGTACTTTGCCAAAAAATGGTCATTTTTCACTGTGAAATTGTGGTGTGTCCACGTTGCGTTTTGCGCCGTTTCCTGTCGCGGCCACAAGGCCTACCCACACAAGTGAGGTACCATTTTTTTTGGAAGACTTTGGGGAACGCGGGGTGGGTGGAAATTTGTGGATCCACGCAGATTCCAGAACTTTCCACCACAGAAATGTGAGGAAAATTTGTTTTTTTTGACAATTGTTTAGGTTTGCAAGGGATTCTGGGTAACAGAACCTGGTGTGAGCCAGTCAAGTCACCCCATCCTGGATTCCCCTGGGTATCTAGTTTTCAAAAATGTATAGGTTTGCTAGGTTTCCCTTGGTGCCGGCAGAGCTAGGGTTAAAAAACTACAGCTAGGTACTTTGCCAAAAAAGGGTCATTTTTCGCTGTGAAATTGTGGTGTGTCCACGTTGCGTTTTGTGCCATTTCCTGTCGCGGGCACTAGGCCTACCCACACAAGTGAGGTATCATTTTTCTCGGAAGACTTTGGGGAACGCTGGGTGGGTGGAAATTTGTGGATCCACGCAGATTCCAGAACTTTCCACCACAGAAATTTGAGGGAAATGGGTTTTTTTTGACAGTTTTTTAGGTTTGCAAGGGATTCTGGGTAACAGAACCTGGTGGGAGCCAGTCAAGTCACCCCATCCTGAATTCCCCTGGGTGTCTAGTTTTCAAAAATGTATAGGTTTGCTAGGTTTCCCTTGGTGCCGGCGGAGCTAGGGTTCAAAAACTACAGCTAGGTACTTTGCCAAAAAAGGGTCATTTTTCGCTGTGAAATTGTGGTGTGTCCACGTTGCGTTTTGTGCCGTTTCCTGTCGCGGGCCCTAGGCCTACCCACATAAGCGAGGTACCATTTTTCTTGGAAGACTTTGGGGAATGCTGGGTGGGTAGAAATTTGTGGATCCACGCAGATTCCAGAACTTTCCACCACAGAAATTTGAGGGAAATGTGTTTTTTTTGACAATTTATTAGGTTTGCAAGGGATTCTGGGTAACAGAACCTGGTGTGAGCCAGTCAAGTCACCCCATCCTGGATTCCCCTGGGTGTCTAGTTTTCAAAAATGTATAGGTTTGCTAGGTTTCCCTAGGTGCCGGCAGAGCTAGGGTTCAAAAACTACAGCTAGGCACTTTGCCAAAAAAGGGTCATTTTTCACTGTGAAATTGTGGTGTGTCCACGTTGCGTTTTGCGCCATTTCCAGTCGCAGGCACTAGGCCTACCTATGCAAGTGAGGTACCATTTTTCTCGGAAGACTTTGGGGAACGCGGGGTGGGTGGAAATTTGTGGATCCACGCAGATTCCAGAACTTTCCACCTCAGAAATGTGAGGAAAATGTGTTTTGTTTGACATTTTTTTAGGTTTGCAAGGGATTCTGGGTAACAGAACCTGGTGAGAGCCAGTCAAGTCACCCCATCCTGGATTCCCCTGGGTGTCTAGTTTTCAAAAAAGTATAGGTTTGGTAGGTTTCCCTAGGTGCCGACAGAGCTAGGGTACAAAAACTACAGCTAGCCACTTTGCAAGAAAAGGGTAATTTTTCATTGTGAAAATGTGGTGTGTTCACGTTGCGTTTTTAGCCGTTTCGTGTCGTGGGCACTATGCCTACCCACACAAGTGAGGTACCATTTTTATCGAGAGGCTTAGGGTAATTCAGATTTGTAAAGCAACTGTTATTACCTATTGACTTTCAATGCATTTCTGCCTTCCAAATGAAAGACAATATGAAAAAAAGAAGTCATTTTGAAAAATGACCGATAATTCTCATGCTAGTATGAGTATTCCCAATTTTGGAAATGTGCAAATATCTACTGATTCTAAACTCTATATTTTGTTCCCATTTCAGAAATACATAGGTGTCTTTCATACCGATTTTTCCATGTATACATTTTCCCAGAATAATTGCTATATACCCGGTACATAATAAAAAACCATTGCAAGTCGCTGCTCAGTTTTTGGCTCTGGGTTCGTCGGGTTCTTGGTGAACCTACAAGTCCTATATATCCCCACAACCAGTAAGGTCCCGCGGATGTAACGCTATATTGCTTTCAAAGAGCTGTCATAATTAGAAGAAGTTACAGGTGAAAACGTTAACACAAAAGGCTGTTTTTTTCAACTAATTTTCAATTTTTCCTATATTTAACTGTTAGTTTCTATAAAGAAACTTTGAAGGATGTACACAAATGACCCCTTGCTGAATTCAGAATTTTGTCTACTTTACTAAAATGTATAGCTTTCCAGGATCCATTATTGCTTTCATACCCCTTTCTACCATTAACTGGAAGGAGGTTGAAAGCACAAAAAATAGCAAAAATAGGCTATGTCCCAGAAAAATGCCAAAACTGTGTAAAAAAAATTGGTTTTCTGACAAAAGTCTGTCATTCCCTAAAAGCTGGGAAAATGGTGATTTCAGCCCCATAAACCCTTTTTTGATACCATTTGCAGGGAAAAATCCAGATGCTTTCATTTGCAGCACTTTTTTCCCATTTTTCCCCCAAAAAACAAAATTTAGCTGTATTTTGGCTAATTTCTGGGTCCCCTCCGGGGAATCCACAAACCCTGGGTACCTTTAGAATCCCCATGAAGTTGGAAGAAAAGGACGCAAATTTGGCGTGGATACCTTATGTGGTCAAAAAGTTACAGGGGCCTAAGCGCGAACTACTCCAAATAGCCAAAAAAAGGCTTAGCACAGGGGGGGAAGGCCTAGCAGCGAAGGGGTTAATGAGCAGACACACATCAAAAGTGCATTTTTAATGTATTTTATTTTGAATCCTTATTCTCTGTACACACGACAGTCTTAATATTGTTTTTAAGCACATTTGCTTTTAGACCATGCATTTATTGCGCTATGAATATAAATGTTTTTGCATTGCTTATGTATGTGCTTTTATGGTCTTGGGCCAAAATAAAGCTTGAACAAACAAACATAATATGCTCTATAAGTACTTAAGTAATACCTCGTTCTGTGTTGCAATGTCTAGTAAATACAATGGCTCCAGGTGAGATAGAGGCGGAAGAGCGGAGGGTGTTCAGACTGGTCAGCTGATCTAATGAAAATTTACAATGAAAATGGGCAGGCTGAAATCACTTATTCACAGGCGGTCTTATGTTCTGAACTCTTTTCAACAAAGCCGAAAAAAAAGCTGAGAAAAAAAGGTGTTTTCTATTAATTGCATGGATTTGGAAACCTCATATAGTCCTCACTGCTCCTATAATCTTGGAAGACATATTGGATGGGGACTTAACTTGCTGTGCTGCTTTCCCCACCACCCTGGAAAAAGAATATACCTCGTTTTTCCGCATTTTTTTCCCTGCAGGGAATTACAGCGCGGTTGTTACAACGACCGCGTTGTAACAACGCATATTATTACACCGCAAGTCGTAACAACGACTTGCGGAGGGGGGGCGCTGGATGTTGGAATAGTATAATTTACTATTCCAACTCCAGTATGTGCAACAGTAGGGAAGGTGTTGGATTTTAAATCCAACACCTTCTGCCCCCTCCGCAAGTCGTTGTTCCGACTTGCGGAGTAATGGTATGCGTTGTTACAACGCGGTCGTTGTAACGACCGCATTGTAATTCCCTGCGGGGAAAAGTCTTCAAATAACGTGCTCACAGTCTAGTCTCTTTTTCTGTTTAAGTATGGGCTGCATTGGGCCACACTCCCATGTATTTGATGAAATGTTTCTGTGGTATCACAGCAGCGCATATTTAGCACCAGTGCAATCTGTATTACAGAAGGGGCCGAGCAAGCCTCTGTGGCCCCTTCTGTAATACCAAAGTGCCCCGTTGGTTCAAAAAGTGGGCGCATGTGCCTGCAGTTCCTCAGAGGCACTTTTGATAATATGGCCCCAGAGTGTAACTTTGACTAAGTATCTAACCTGATTACGATTGCACTGCTTTACCTTCTTGTGTGCGGTTATTGTTTTCTGTTTTGAGGCTTCACTGCTCATATTTTTTACTGAGCAGCATTCATCTGTTTGCATTTTCTTGTCACTTGCTGTTGAGTATAATATCTGATGTATTTCCTTTTGGTTTTTTTAATTGTGAAGGTTTTCTTTGTCAGACAGCCCTCACTGCTAGTATATTCTGGCCGCCTTCTTGATTGTGGTCTTACCTAATTGTCCACTTAAAGCCACCAGCCTTGCAGTCTAGTCACTTTTTATGTGTCAGTGTGTTTGGCTGCTGACCTACTTACAACAAGGTCAACTGCTCTTCGAATGCGAACAACATATATGCAGGGAGTGCACTTCTGGCGTATCCAAGGCAAGCCAGTCTGTGCTTGCTCCAACCAGTACCCTGCCAACACAATCCCCTGCAATGGTGCCTCACGTACTACAAATGAGTGCCCCAAAACTATATCTGGTAAACCCCCTATTATCTACAATTAAGCCACTACTGTATTTATTCGCTGCATTAAGCACATCACGACCTGACACTATAGTGGAGTTAAAATTTGATAAACAAATAAACATGAGAGTCTATTGCTAGGCTATTGCCTAGGGCTAGACAATCCCCTGTCTGTCCAACAACTCAGCTACGTGAGAGACATTTACTTACTATGTGCAGGTACATTTTCAAACATTAGTTCAAATGTTATTTTGGAAATCCTCTCAATGTCTACGCTAGGCAGTATTATGAATGAAAACCTCCAGGAACTGTCTCAGTCAGTTTGAGGAAATAACAGATACCAAGGGGTACCAACATAGTGCTGCAGTTTCAGGAACCCCCGCGAGTTCTTGGATGTATTCTTACCATTCAGAAGTCTGCGCTTTTCCACTGCATGAATACAATTGCTGTTTAATCGTTCCTTAAACTTAGGAATTGTACCCGGAACCTGGCAGTCGGCCATTTTAAAACCATTGCTTAAATCCCTCAATGGATGCAAATGACCCAAACAACTCCTGACCCGTTTCCTTGCTGTTCTATCTAGGTAAGCTAAAACAAAAATGTTTTTATTTTCAGACATCCCAAGTCTCTTTAACGAGTTTCAGTACATCTTGGTCCTGAGGAAGGTGGTCATACCACTGAAACGCGCGTAGACCATAACTGCTTTTGAGAAGTGGTCCCTGGGAGCTTAATCCATTGAGCTGGGTGCTTTGGAAACCACTCTACATGCTCTTCTGAAAAATTGTTTTTGGGACCCTCCACAGGGTCGGAACTCTTTTATTTCGTATGTTGTATGATTAGTGTGGAACTGTAAGAATGAGGTTAGAATGAGAGTTTTCACTGGTAATGAATGTTGAGAGTTAGTTTAAAAAAAATAAAAAATAAACATTCTTGCATTTTGGGATGTCTAGTGTCACATATATTGGAATGATACTTACAAGAACTAATTTATGAAAACTTAGATATCATATGTGTCATAAATGTATGTACCCTTGTAATAACTTTTAGAGATATGTGTCTATACAAAAAGAATTTATAAAAATAATTAAATGTACGATAAAAAGTTTTGCTATTTACAAAAAGCTTGATGTTTAAAAAATAAAAAAACAAAATGTTATGATATATGTCTAAATAGCTAAATACAATGTGGGTGTTGTGGCATTATAGAACCTTAATGGTCGTTTGTTAAATTAAATAGGTCGGCATAGAGGTTCTTACCCTATCTACATAAGCTTCCTGAGAAGCTGGCGTTTGATCAGCTTGAATAATCAGCAGAAGAGAACTCTATAGTAACTGACTCCAGGTAGCCATGATGTCTTTCAGGTAGTTTTATTGAGTTAGTTACAAGTAGATGAGTTGTAGAGTAACAGCCCCACCAGGAGCAGTCTTCCTGCTGCTCAGCCCATACTCCAATTGACACACTCAAGCATCCAGGCACCCAAACATTCCATTTAAGACTCTCACACCAACATTCCATGCATCACATTCACACTGGCTGAGCAGCTAGGGAGTAAGTAACCAGATAAATACAACACAGATTACTACATACCTTCCCTTCTTCTACAAAACAAAAATAGCAACCACCAAGAAGAGGAAGGTTCAAACAAAGGGAACCCCAAGAAAAAGGAAAATGGAAAAGTAGAGAAAAAGCGAGAAGAAAGTGGACCCAAAGCGTGAAAGGATCATAGCAAAGAAACCAAAGAAAATCAGGCGTGAACAAATAAGAAAATACAATGGAGGTACACGAGAGTAAGTACAATAGAAAGAGAAAATGAAATAACAGGTTAAGACCGAAGTACAAGAGAAAGGAAAGAGAATACAGAGAAAATATACAAAAAGTACATGCAATAAAAATAAACAATGAAGAGGAGATGCAAAGATAAATATTCAAAAAATATATATTACCCACCCATCATCCTCCAATAATTTTTAAAGAAAACATTAGAAATGGGTGACGGACACCGGAGCAGGCTTTCCCCAACAAACAGGTGAATAAATGGACCAGAAACATGGAACATCTACACCAAACATGAAGAAAAAAAATGGTTAAGGGGAAAGAAATGTTGACTGCTAACCATACAGCTCATCAGGCCTAGGGGCAGACAACCAACGAGTGTTATGATTAAGGGGAAAGAAACGTTGACTGCTAACCACACAGCTCATCAGGCCTAGGGGCAGACAACCAACGAGTGTGCACAAAGTACGCACATACAATGATACACATGGGACTCAAACCCATTAGAACCTCTAAATGAAGGTTAGAAAAGTGTAAATAACAATTAAACACATGGGACTCGTACCCATAAGAACCCCTGTGAGGAGGTTGGAAACATGCACAAAACAACAGAACACATGGGACTCGTACCCATTAGAACCCCTGTGAGGAGGTTAGAAACGTGCAGGGAACAATAGAAAACATGGGACTTGTACCCATTAGAACCACGTAGATGGGACTAAACCCACTACAAACTGCGTAGATGGGACTAAACCCCACTACAAAACATGGGACTAGACCCATTAGAAACTACGTAGATGAGACTAACACCCACTACAAAACATGGGACTAGTACCCATTAGAACGACGTAGATGGGACTAAAACCCACTACAGACTGCGTAGATAGGACTAACACCCACTACAAAAACATGAAGTGAAACACCAGGTGACTACACCAAAAACTGTGAAGATACGTTGAAAGGGACTAAAACCCATCAACTGTGATAAGGGTGATTCGTAGCCAAAAACTGTAGTATGCATAATACAAGATTCCGTGGACAGTAAGCAGGGAAAAACTTGCACAATGAAAGAACGAAACCCAAAGCCGGTGAGGGACCCCTCACCCGAGTAATGCTACTATGGCCACACTCTAGACTTATTGACACCAACAAGCATGTAACACAAACTGTCACACATTAACAACAAATTGCAAGAAAAGTTGGTCACACTAGATTTGGAATCAGACCAATTCCAATAACCATGAGGGTTAAACAAAAGAAAAGTGTATTTTTCAATGCCTTTGCCCCTAAAAGAAAAGGTTAGCTGCAAACTAAATAAAACTTTAAATGTCAGGGAACCCCACAGGAATTACATGAAGCGTATTGATACAATTTCCAGAGAAGCATGTAAATGTGTAGTAAAAATATATAAACCAATCCAAAGTCAAAATTTAGTAAAAGGGTGGCATCCAGACACAGGTGCTTTACCAAAATGTTCCTTACTTCAGCAGAGGAGCCATAGACGAGGAACATGCAACGTGCCCAGTCTTCGTATTCCGGTGCAACCAAGAAAGTACACATGCAGATGTCGAGACCTGAAAAGATGGAGGCTGGGCAAAGCGAGACACAACCAAAAAGGTTCATGATTCCAAAAGGAACAGCGGAACAGCAGTGCACCAAGGTCTGACTGCATAGGTTGCGGTTGGCAGAAAGTGTCTTGAATCAAAATGGATTTCGTGGGACAACACGTACTCCAGTACTTGCGGCTAAATCCAACCACAAGATGGCGGCACGCAACCTACGCTGCGCCGGGTGGTTCAAGGCACGTCCCAGCTGGAAAGCAAAACAGAGCAGCTTGATGCAGCGTAGAAGAACAAACGTCACAGAGAGTGCTACAACCCCTCAGCGAGACTCATGGGCACGGTAAGATGCACGCGCACTCCTACAAATTTAAACCGCAGTGAACGGTTTAACTGACCACGCTGCATAGACGAGCAAAAGTATAATAAACTCACCAACTGTTTGAAAACAAAAGTTGACATGTGCCTTGGAGAGTTTGTTCGATTGTCACCGACATACCCCATGTTATTCTGGTAGGGCTTAATCAGCAAAACTTGACAGCCAGGATGAGACTGGTTTTAAAAAAAAATATTGAAGCGCACACCAGCGTGATGTAAAAGCACACACCTGTTCAAAGAAGACTGATTAACCATGAACGACGCAGTAGTAACTTGCATGGCAGACGCGTGTCCTTGTGTGTAAACAGGCTTCCCAAAAGTGAAATAACGCCACTGAAGAAAGCACCCAAAATGAAAGTATAGAAATTGATCCACTCAAGTAAATCATGTGTAGCAAATCTCCAGAAACAAATCCATTTAGAAAAGACAGATGGTTGTAGAGTGGGGTGAACACTCCAGGCATAAACTCCATAAATGATCCCATGTTGAGCAGTTGAGCCATTGATCTCGTGTTGAGTTGTTGATCATTGTCCAGTATTCAGTGAAATAAGTCCATGAGCACTCCTCGCATGTGCTGGTGTTGGCCTGCTTGAGGAAAATCAGACGTGAGCAAAGAAAGTGCACAGGATCACACAAGCTGTCATAGAAGAAAGAATACCCAGTCCTTGTAGCCAATGAAGTACGCGCAGGCTGTGGCTGTCTGATGTAAGAGACACTGGTGGGGCTGGCACGCCTTGTACTTCAGACTGGAGGTTTCTTCTCAGTTTCTGTAGCTTTCCTTTGAAGATTTCTTGTTTCAGTAAGACCTTTTAAAACACGCGTAGTTTCGTTTCAAGAATCGTCACCAAAAGTCTGTAGTAACTGACTCCAGGTAGCCATGATGTCTTTCAGGTAGTTTTATTGAGTTAGTTACAAGTAGATGAGTTGTAGAGTAACAGCCCCACCAGGAGCAGTCTTCCTGCTGCTTAGCCCATACTCCAACTGACACACTCAAGCATCCAGGCACCCAAACATTCCATTCAAGACTCTCACACCAACATTCCATGCATCACATTCACACTGGCTGAGCAGCTAGGGAGTAAGTAACCAGATAAATACAACACAGGTTACTACAAACTCCTTCCAGCTGGACTTTTGCTCAGGCCTTGGCACCAAATTATGATCTGGATAAGCTAGTTAACGGGATGGTGTCGGTCAGGCGCTTTTAAACCTGTTCCTTCCCTTTAGCACCATCAACCATTCTATACCGATTGACACCTGGCCATGGTAAGCTTTGCGGCAATGGTCCGCCACTGGCTGCAGTTATTTCTAGCGGATAAATACAAATCCGATGCTTTCCCTCCTTTCTCTACAAAGGCAAAGGAGCTCAGCTGTGGTGTGCCTCAAGGGCCACAATTGTCACCTGTCTTGTTTAATCTGTACATGCGGGCCCTCACAAAATGACTACAAGAGGCAAGGGCCCAATTCTGTATGTATGCCAATGATATTCATGATATTTGTGAGCCCTACCACCTCCCATCTGAGAAGGCCATCCAGAATTCTGCTGCAGTAGTTGCTGTTTTACCACTCCTGGCTATGGAAGTAAACTAAACCGGTAAAGTTCAGTCCCACCCCAGATGCTCTTGCTGGAATAGCACTGTTTCACCACAGGAATGGGTCCCCCTATCTACCGGTCAAAGCTGCACCCAGCCTGCGCATCTATATTGGCTCCAAGTTTGCTCTATACACCTAGGCTGCAGAGCAGCCAATATTTGCATTAACCGACTAAAAATGTTGAAGATTATTTTCCCTTTCAGTGAGTCTGTTTTGTATTCCTGAAACAAATGCTCTAATACTTGTTCAATTAGATTTCAGCTGTTTTGTCCACCCACTCAGTAACTCCTGTAAATATCCTGTGCCAGCTCCACTGGTCCACAATGCAGCTACCTGGCTAATAATAGGGATCTCTAGACGTTACTATATCATCCTGTTCTCAAAAATCTTTTAATTGGCGGCCAATGCTCAGTAGAGTTTGCTTTTAAGCCATGAAGATTGCGTACAAATGAACCTACCACAACACTAAGGATATTGAAGACAGTAAGTTCAACGGGCAGACCCTAAGAGGGTCCCTGGGTTCATCCAGCCATGCCCCTTCCACCGATCTTAGACACGGAGTCCAACTTATTAACCTCTCTAGAACTACTCAAAACGTGTCTATTTGGACAATAATCCTTTTCCAGGTGTATGGTTTTATGTTTACTGCACTGTTGAGTAATGGTTCCAAGTTTATACACTTTGCTGTGTTCTAGGCAGCGCCAAGAACCTTCCTGGGTATATGCATTTTAAAAACGTGTACAGCTAAACCACATTGCACTGATATGTACAGCATCCTTGTTGTACTTACTGGCACGTAAAGCCCCATTTCAATACAAGCATTATTATCAACATGCTAGCTACTTCAACACCCATGTCCTTCTGTCGTCCTGTTCATAATGCACTGGGCTGTATCAGGAACCGGGGCTGGCCCGCTGGAGAGGCATTAAGCCTCTACAGCGGGCCAGCTCCTGGTCCCTAATACAGGACACCCGATCATGACTGGACTGGATGCTATTTGCTTAGTATGCAGCTGCAGAGTCAGTTTTATTTGTTTCCTTTTCTCTCTGAAATACTTCTATTTTCCCTCATACAGGTAGGTAGAAAAGGCCTTCTACTCTAGCCTCCAGCTCTCTCTACCTACCACTGCAGATGCACTACCACACTTCTTTCCAGATTGCTTGTTTTACTAGCCCAAATAACATGATACCCTTAAAAGGAGCTGTTTATGGCAGGAGAAAAAGACAGCCATCCAATTGGGTAAGGACACTGCCAGGGGGCTGTAGTTGGAAAGGGGCCTTGGCTTGGACATTTTCACAGCTGGACCGTGGTGTTATGTTGCGGCCGCGCACCTGATCACCACGGCTGCAACCCAGGGGATGAGCACCAGACTGATTGTGAGACCCCGCGGCCTATCCAATAATCATACAGAGACAGGGTTGTGGTGTATACTTCTCGGGACCTGGCCGTACCTAACCATGCCCAGCCGGGGTAGCCTTTTTATTACTTCTGCACCACGTGGTGCGGACCAAGCCAAAACAACTCTCTGCCCACGGGGGCACACACACACACCTAGCCTCAGGGCATGATGTAACCAACCTAGTCACTCCAGTTACGTCTCTGGAGCGACACTACATTCCTCCCCAAAATACAACATGAGAACACATTATAGTCAGACTACAACAAGTCATCACCACTTTACAATCAACATTATGTCGGAAGTCCTGCAGCTTGCAGGTACCTCTGGTAGCACCTACAAAATGAAGTCACATACCTGAAAACGAAGATTACCTTACTTTAGCCATCACATAAAACCCTCTTACACCAGGTGGTCTCTCAGTCTAATGGATGACACAGGGTTGCTTCGAAGACCATACTGGGTACATGTATTGAGACTGGGCTGCATATCTGATAACCAGGCAGGGGAACTCCGTGGGGACACCACTAGCACACTTTGAACTTCTGATCCATCAGGGCTGGAGTCTGACGACACCCCTCTGGATAGTCTGCATCAAGGCCAACCTCCGGGTCTTCCAGTGCAGGGGCCTCCCTACCGCTCCCTCGAGAACGGTCACGTGGGCGAAAAAAATGCTTGAATGCTGAAATGTTCCCCATGATAGTTTCTGCCCCGTCGAGCAGTGACACGGGTGCCCTGCAACAATACGATGGTCCACCGATGTCATTCAAAAGACAACCGAAACTTGCTGCCCGGGCAACGGTCTCGAATGATTACCTCATCATCCACTTGTAGATCAGATACCTGAGCTCTTCGGTGATGGCTCACTTGATCATTTGACTTCTTCCGTTGAATATATACACCGTGATCATTGGCTGGATCCGGCAACAATTCTGATGGTGAGGGATTGTGTCCGAGACTACTCAACCCATGGAGAGGTGCCCTGGAGCCCGACCTGTGGTAGAATGGGGAGTCTGGCGATCGTCTTGTAGGAATGAGTTAATGGCAAGTTCCAGAGACTGTTGGCTCGCTGAGGCAATCCGAATCACTTTGGTCAAGGTTCTCATAAACCTTTTGGCCTCCTCATTTGCCTGAGGCCACCTCGGGGTAATCTTTTTGTGTGTTATCCCTAAAGAGTTGAGATAAGAAGCCATCTCTTGCCCATGGAAAGGCGGGCCATTGTCATTGAGCAGTTCCTGAATCAAACCATGGGTGGCCAGAATCTTCTCCAATTTCGGCACTACTTCACTGGCACTTAAAGATGAGATGCTCTCTACCTCTGGATATTTGGAGCAGTCATCAATCATCACAAGAGTATGGTGCCCATCAGGGAGACTCCCAAATTCAAGACTGGCACACACCCACAGACCCCATGGCTCCTTTTCGGTCACCACCAGCGGTGGGGGGCTGGCATCCCCGGTTACTTGGCACCATGGACACAAGCGGACCACCTCCTCCACCCTTTCATCCATCAAAGGAAACCACACCTTTGTTTGCAGTCGGTTCTTGGTCTTAACCATACCCTAGTGTCCAGCGTGGTCAAGTTGAATGACCCGGTCTGTGAGGCCTATGGGTATAACTAGGTGATGCCCTCTCATCAGGCACCCATTCGGATCAGCAATCAACTCCTGACTAATGTGATGTAGGCTTTCCAAGATCCGCTGGGCCTCCGGGGTTGGTAGAGACCAATTTTTCATGAAGGCATGCCATCTGTTGGTCTTCACTGTCTCAAGAGGGTAAACAGCCATTACAATGAGGCTGTTACCCTGCAAGTCATTCCATCGCATGCGTTACAACGCATGTGATGTAACAATGCGTAGCCATTACTACGCATACCATTACATCGCATGCGCTTTTACAATGCATGCGATGTAATGGCTATCCACATCGTTGTGAGGAAACTGAGGCTGTTCTGTTTCCTCACAATGACGTGCACTGCCCCTCAGACGACGCTGGAACCAGGAGAGAGGAACCACGAGGAGAGAGAGGTAAGGGGGCTGGTGCTTGGGGTGGGGGTTACTTTTTTAGGGTTTAGGGTAGTGTCGAAGTAGTGTTGGGATGTTTGTGTAGTGTAGGGTTGTGTTTTAGGATTTAGGGTAGTGTCGGGGGGGTCATGCAGGGTAGTGTTAGAGTGTAGGGACCGGACTGGGGTAAGGGGAGGGTCGTGCTGGGGGTAGTGTTTTAGGGTTTAGGGTAGTGTTGTGGTGTTTGTGTAGTGTAGGATAGTGGTTTAGGGTAGTGTCGGGGGTCGTGCAGGGTAGTGTAGTGTTGTTGTAGGGAGAGGACTGGGGGTAGGGGGAGGGTCGTGCTGGGGGTAGTGTTTTAGGGTAGTGCTGTGGTGTTTGTATAGTGTAGGGTAGTGTTTTAGGTTTTAGGGTAGTGTCGGGGGGTCGTGCAGAGTAGTGTTTGAGTGTTGGGACTGGACTGGGGTTAGGGGGAGGGTCGTGGTGGGGGTAGTGTTTTAGGGTTTAGGGTAGTGTTGTGGTGTTTGTGTAGTGTAGGGTAGTGTTTTAGGATTTAGGGTAGTGTCGGCGGGTCGTGTAGTGTAGTGTTATTGTAGGGAGAGGACTGGGGGTCGGGGAGGGTCGTGCAGTGGTACTACGTTAGAGTTTAGGGTAGGGTAGGGTGGAGTCACTTACCTTGCAAACGTTTACCATGAGTATGCCTTTACCACGCATGCCTTTGCGTTGAAATGCAATGCGTGGTAAAGGCATAGTCGTGGTAAAATTTTGCATTGTAATGGTAGTCGTTGTAATTGACATCACGTGGTAATACCCGCGTTGTAATGGCATGCATGGTATTGCTATGCGATGTAATGAGTCATATTCTCTCAAAAGCCTTTTGAAGGCACACATCTTGACTGGTAGCTTGGCATAGGACCTCCACAGAGAGCGGAATAGGACGTGATTGATCAGTCACATATCGTACATATTCCTCCGTCTCATCAGTGTCTGCTTCTTCCTTCGGAGTGGCCACCAGAGGGTGCCGCGACAAATAGTCTACCGGGTTGTGAGATCCAGGGCGGTACTCCACAGTGCAATTATACTCCCGGAGTTGGAGCATACACGTGGCAGCCCACCTGCTCTAAAAGCAGCACCATGACTTGCAGCCCACAGGGAAAATGTTGCAGCGCACGCCTGGCGAGTCCAGCCCTGAAAGAGCCCCTGTGATACCACCTATAATACAATAACTTTCACTGAGAGAGACCACAAACATGGTCCAGGAAGCAATTGTCCAGTAATGCATCCTAGGACGCAAGTCATGAATAGTCCCCAAAGGATTGCCCTGCCTTTCCTCATCACCTTCTCTACACATCAGACCTTGCAAGCTTTATAGAGAATTGTCATGCAGACTGAAGATGGTCACATGGGAGTACCCAAGCTGGAGTAGTGGGGAGGCTCACCCAGGACAAAGTAGGCATGGGTGCTCTAGGTGGTCGTGAGAGACTGGGCTCTATGCAAAAGGGTTTTTGCCAGGGATGAGGAGAGGCAGCACAGAGAGAGAGAGAGAGAGAGAGACCACAAAAAAGGAAGCACATAAATTCCTCAGAGTAATTAGAGCCCTGCAACAATCATCACTACTATACACAAGCACACACACTTTAAACTCCTCACACAGCTACAAAGCTCTCCACAACACTGGCCCTGTCTACCTGAAAAGCCACATTCCCTTCCACCAACCTTCCAGACACTTCCGCTCTGCCGTCTTCTCGCTAGCACACACCCCACGCATACATAAAACAATTACAAGGGCAGCATCTTCTTGTACCTGTCCTCTAAAGCCTGGATCCACATCTCACAAGCGTCCTCCTCTCTTCTTGACTTTCGCGAGAAGCTGAAGACCTGCTTTTTGAGTAAGACCCCAGGGCTGGCCGCACACACCTGTGACAGAGCACCTGGATACCCTAACGGGTGATTAGCGCACTATAAAAACCCTAATAACATAACATAACATACTACACCCTGACAAAATGCAAGGTGGGCAGGATCAAGGAGTATCGGTTCTCTTGGATACATGCACACAAACCAGGTCCCTTCACTGACCACTGCCTGAGGGAAGACCAAACCACCTTTGGCACAGTAAACCTGCAAGAGAAAAGGTGCAACAAAAGATCTTGGTACTTCGAACCCACATCTCCAAACCCTTTTCTTCTCAACTGGGCTACAGAGCTCACCATCACATCATGCTGGATGGACAAGGGGGCAAAAATATGGGAGAAGTCAACCCAGAGAAGGGACAAAGGGCCTCCACAGTGCAGAGGCAGGTTCTGAAAACCATGGCATTGGAGGTGACCAGGCTCCAGTGTAGCATTTCTCCAATGCCTCGCTGAACTAATGGTATTTCAGCTAAGGGAGCCGGAAACACTTCCAAAGATAGAGCTAAAAACCTACCTCATACAGTAGGTTGAGGGAGAGATAACCTCCTAATCTCATTTTAAGGACTGTGGGGCATATTTACAAGCCCCTTGCGCCACTTTTGCTCCGCCGTTGCGTCACTCATGTGACGCAGCGGTGACGCAAACCATGCGCCACGTTGCGCAATATTTACAACGTGACGCATCTAGGGAGATGCGTCACGATGTAAACCCCTGCGCCACATGAAACCTGCGTCAGGTTTCATGTGGGCGTTCCAGCGCAGGGTGGGCGTTCCCTCGCAGGTACGCCACGTAAAAGTGACGCAGTGAAATCTACAAGATTTCACTGAGTCACTTTACGCCCATGCTGCGTCAAAACCCTGCGCCTGCTTGAAGCAGGCGTAAGGATTGACGCACCATGTTAGGGATAGGGCACCCCCGAGCATTGCTGGAGCTGCGTCGCGCTTGCGACGCGACTCCAGCAATGCGCCGCCTTTCCGTCGGGGGATGCTACACTCATCTGCCATTCTGTGCGCCACGGCGCGCTGCATTGTAAATGCGGCGCATCGGCGGTGGCGCAAGGGCAAACTTGCGTGTCGCATCTTCCCTGGCGCATCCCTGCTGATTTGCAGGGATGCGCCAGGGAACGTAAATATGCCCCTGTGTCTTTTTGAGTGAATAAGAAGGGATTGGCAGTGGTATGGAAAAAAAACAATACTGTACATGCACATGAACGGCGGTGCATGTAAACCCGCTTTAACAATGGAAGACCCTTGGTGAGGTCTACAGTGGTCACCCTGGACCTGATGTTAGCAGAAGCAGTGGGATTACCTATGCCCAACAGAGCCAGGAGGGCTAAAAATAGACTTCAAAAGTAAGCCCTTGGATGGGTTAAGGGTTTGGAAAAACCTCTAGTTTTCCTGCATTGTACACACTGGTGTCCTTGAACAACTTTGTGCTGTTCTGAACACATAAAGGACTGAACTGGTATTATTTAAAGTAATAATAGGCAGAATGAGGGCTCCTTGAACAAGGTGGGGCCATATTGTCCCATGATTAATCGAATATAGCCCAGTGGAAAAGGCAGGAAGCAGCAAGATGTCACTTTGCCTAGGGTCCCAAATTACCTTGCATTGGCTCTCCCCAAAGTGTTCACTTTAACTGGACGATGACGCAATCCACATCTTGGATTCCAGAGCACCAGAGCAATATCTCGTGATGTAGATATTCTGTGACTGTCAGTGGGGTGTTAGTCTGGAGATATCTGGCTATAATTTAAAGGAACAAACATCCTAGAATGCCACCACGAATCAAACTTCATGTATGTCATTTTGGAAGATCTACCTTTGATACAGTAAAAGGGAGAGCTACCAAATAGACACTGAGGCCCCAGCGCCTTAAGACCCTTACGTGTGAGTAGTCACGCTTTACAAGCCACCTGACTGATTGATTGATTGAGGCATCTCAGAAAGAGACCTCTCTGCCAGGTCTAAGATTTATTAGGACGCCGTCCCCCGCATCCGAAGAGCCACAACGGGAGGAAGATCCTTCTCCTACCTGGCTGCCAAGACGTGGAACTCCCTACCCATCCACCTCCGCCTTACCCAAGACCACCTCTCCTTCAGGAAGCAACTCAAGACCTGGCTGTTCGAACAGTAGCGGACCCCCCTCCCCCAAGCGCCTTGAGACCCTCCGGGTGAGTAGCGCGCTATACAAATGATTGATTGATTGATAAGGTGGTTCAGAGAGGGCATACAATTTCTCTTGCTGGATACCTTCACATTTCCAAGACCCGACTTCAGCGTTGCAGAACGCCTCTTCACCAGTCACTATTCACAACCTGGAGAGCTTTTGTATATTATCCCAGGTGACCGAGCACCTCGGTGAGGACACGACCACCCTCCATAAAAGGCTGTCATTCATTCAACCATAAAGTAGGAGGGAAATCCAAGACTCTTTATGAGGTGCCCCTTCTTGCCACTGGCCACTGTCACTCTATTCCAGAGGATTAGCTTTCATCTGATTTGCTCCTTAGATACTTGTATCTGTAGTGTCAGTAGCTTAATCCTCACGGTGGATGATAATACCACTAATGTGCTTATGCTGCACTATCGTTTACAGTTCTGACAGTGTAAATATATTGCAGACCTTAATATACACTTGCAGGGTCTGCATTTGTATATTTTGAGTGTGTTTAGTTCTCACTTGACCACAGAACGAAGCTTTAAAATAAATGTGGTTTTCTTGCTTTGCTCGTGCCAAGCGTGTAGACTACATTTTATATTATTTGGGCTAAACTTCCACATGCCATCTGTTCTCTGCTTGAGTAGAAGTGGGATTCTCCATTTCCTTGCTGACCTGTAATTCGAGTGTCTGCACATCATTTCCTGTACGGTCATTTCCTGTGGAGAAGGGCCTAGCTCGAACTTTCGGAATGGGGTTCGGAAATAATGATCAAGTGCATTATGCACAGCTGGATATTAAAACATAGCAGTGGCGGCTGGTGATTTTTGAAAGTGGTGAGGCATAAAAGTTCAGGATGAGTGGCCTATGACGAGGGAGCATAGCGAGTGAGGCCGACCGTCATAAGAAGGGTTAAGGGGTTCTCCCCTTGGGAAAAGTTTGAAGAAAAAAAGGGTAAATGGTGTATTTTCAAGCAAATTTGAGAAAGCAAGAAGGTTTATAAAGCAATCTATAAATTTGAAAGTGTTTCTTTGTCACTGGCTCATTACAGCAGAAATCCACCATTGGGGTAACCACCTCCAAAAATGTACAGCATTGAATTTCACTCAGGCCTCCACCAAGAACCTAGACCTGACATCTGCCTTTCTAAAGCATCACAAACTTCACTGCAAATCTGACATTGATGGTTGTGTAATCAGAGTTTCAGAGTCACGTTGCCTTTGACCCTCAGAACCACACATGTGGATTCATAATAATCAAATTGTATTGTTACCTACTTTCTTTCAAGACACTAATACTTCTGCGGAACGTGCAGCCATACCACTGAAGTTAAGGCAGAAATGTGCTACTACTGAGAGGTATCAGGCATTAGGAGCTAAAATTCTTTTTCTTGCGGTTTGCTCTAAGGCTGAAATTGCGGAACGCTGTGCCGTGATTTCTCACACCTACTTATTATGCAAGCGCCTTCCCATTGATCGCGGCAGGGTAGTCATGCAGGCCATGTTGCTATCCAAGAGCGTGCATCAGAAACAGCCATGCAGACCTTGCCCCAGCTAGCGCAGCAGGTTAAAACAAGCATTTGCAATGCAATAGGTCTCGCATTTACACGAGTTTAAGCTATTGGTATTGTAAATGACAATGCCTTTTATTTATGTTTTAAAAACGAAAACAAAAATAAAAGGCATTGTTATTTGCAATGTCAATAGCTCAAACTCGCGTAAATGCGAGACCTATTGCATTGCAAATGCTTGTTTTTATCCCACTTAAAGCCCTCTGTAACGCGAGGGAGGCTCCGCGTGCAGTGTTTACGCTGCAGTTAGTACAGTGTGATGAGTCCGCCATGTGATTGTCATCACAGTCTGAACGGTCAGTTGCTTCAGACCTACAACTGCAAACCATATTCCAAGCCTGCCTCATTTTTAGCACAATACGCATGGTGAACATAACTGTGTAAACAAATACAAAAAAAACTCATTTTTTTCCGCAACGCTTGTAGCATCAACGTTCGCTCGAGCAAGGTTGGATTTCAAACGAGAAGTAGCCGCCGCGTATGTTTATAAGACTTTATGGGGGGGTGGGGCGTGGGTGCTTACAAGTTTCATTCAGGCATCTACTTTACATTCTTTTTAAACCCTAAATGTCGCCTTACCTAGGAAAGCAGCGGTAGTTCTGTGGTCTTCACAGGAGGCGGGATTCCCAGAATTCTTCAGAGAGGGGCTGCGAAGAGGAAGAGTGGTGACGTAAGCCCCTCTTCCTGTCTGGCTAAAAAGGAATGGAAGGATGCAATCCAATCCAGTCTGTGCAGGGACGGCCTTCGATTAAAAAAAACAAAACATTTAGAACAGACAGCCGCTTGTCGGTAACTGCCTGGTCTTGCAAGGGAGGCGTGTTAGTTTTACGCTACAGTCTCCTCGCAGCCTGTACCTGACCGCCGTCTCCCAGGGTCTGTGTGCTGTATTTCCTCGCTTGGGTCAGCTGCTGAGTAATACACTAGTTCAGTGATGCGTTGAAGCCACGCCGTTGCCGGGGCAACCGGGAGAAATGCTATCCAACGGAGCATGCAGCGCGGGAGATAAGGAAGCGGTTTGCTCATTGCGCCCTTTAAACCTTACAGTTGGTAATTTCTTCCGGGTCTAGGTGCGCCGTTCATTAATGTCAGCATGTAGGTTCCTTTTAGGATCCGAGAAATTCCAGTGTGTGTGATCTGTGGAAGGTACACCACATGTTCCCGCTTTTATAACAAAACTAGTTTAAAAAGGTCACCGCTGGTTAATAGGACATACAATTGCACATTCTCTGACAACTCAAGCCACTGCTTTAGGTGGGATAATCCCACCATCAACACATATCACACTTTCTCACTCCTCTCAATCACTGTCTTTTCACTCTATGGGCGCTCTGCAGAAAATTGGCAGAGCATATAGTCAGACAAGCGCGGTCCCGAAAGTGAAAGAGGACCGCGCTGCAGCTGGAGCATGGGGATCTCTTGTCTTTATGGGGCCATGTGTTTCTAATTAGAAACACATGGCCCCATAAAGATAAGAAAGTGCTTTGCGACAGCAGCAAAGCAGGTCACCGAGTCTGGATCGGAGGCGAAAGGGCGTGAACCCAAAACACTCATTCCAATGGCAGGCCACCGTTTAGCATAAACGGTGACGCCAGCCAATGGAAATGAGGGGCGGGGCTTCAAGCCCGCTTCTCAAACTCCTCTTTAACAATAAATCTCGCCGAGCGAGCTGCGCATGTGCGCAGCAACGCTAGGCGAGACCTACAAAATTACAGCTACTAAGCTAGAGCACTCAGATTTACAGCACGGGGCACAAAACCTGGCTGTAGGTTTTTCCAAGGTTTATGAAATTAACATAATTTACAGCTCAATTACGCCATCCTGTAGATATCGATAACCAAGCAGCAACCACACGAGAGAGCAAAAAATATTACGTTTGTCAAAACAGTAAACCTTAAAAAAGCAAGACGGAAGCTGAGAGATTGCCAGGGGACCAAATAGAGACATAATGCACTTGGTCATTCGCTGAGGCGTTGTTATTATGGTTGGGGCATATCCTGTTTTAATAGTTATTCTCAGTATATCAATTAAATCAATTAAAAAGCACAAAGCAGCTTATGAGAAAAATAAATCTCAAGACAGGTCTAGGAAGTTGTGCTTGAAAACCACTGAGTGTATTTCACATCGGCCTACTTCTAAATCACAAAATACCTCAGAATATGACGTTTGTCATTATGATGTGTGATAATACAGACGTATAGAGGAAGGCTGCATAACGAAAAGCCAGGAACATAAAAAATATCAGATTTACTGAATTGAATAGAAGCGAAAAATGCATCACAGTTGGAGGTTTGCAGATACTAGAAGTCACGGTGTGGGGGAGAAGGGGTGGGACTGGGAGGCACAAGGGAACGAAGTAGGTCAGTTTGTCAAACAGCACAAACAAAGGTGGGGGAGACCCTGTCTTGGTGGCAGGTTCATTTACGTGCACTAACTACACCAAAACGTAAAAAATAAAAAAGTTACCAGTATACAGACAGCCTTTTTCTCTACTACAACCCATTACACAAAAGGAACGAGTTGTGGAAGTCTCGACGAACCCACCACCAGGGTCCAGCCATAGTAGTTTAAACATTCAGGACCCGGACACTCACCAAGTAAAAGAAAATAACCTAGCGATCAAATGCACTTATTTCCTGCATTAACAGCGGTGATCATTTTTCTCACTGTGTCACTCGACGCAACATGACGGCCCAGAAGCCCGAACGCCGTAAAATACACAGTCGCGGCTGGCATGACTCATGGGTGGGGGGGGTGGGGGGGTGTCGCGTGGGGAGGGTGTCGCATTGGGAGGGGGGTCA
This sequence comes from Calotriton arnoldi, assembly GCA_963921515.1. Classification (NCBI taxonomy): domain Eukaryota; kingdom Metazoa; phylum Chordata; class Amphibia; order Caudata; family Salamandridae; genus Calotriton; species Calotriton arnoldi. The sequence continues at coordinate 803,264 of CAWUFW010006742.1, forward strand.
TTAAAAAAAATACATTTAAACTTACTTTCGCCTCCGGTCCCGCGTCACGTCGCTTCTCCTCTCCTCTCTCTGCGCCGCTGCCTTACAAGAAGAAGGCAGCCTCCCTCTCCTCCCCTAAGCCAATCACTACGTTCAATGGCAGCGTTGTGATTGGCTAGGACGCCGACCCCACAGGCTTCTATGGGGAGGCCATTTTCTCTATGTAGGCTGCATGCAGCCTACATAGAGAAAATGCAGAGTGCGTATGACTGGTTTGGTCGGCCCTGGGGCCGACTAAACAGTCAGAGCACTCAGAGTGGGCAAGCCACTCCTCCCCTGGACTCCTGCAGGACCTCCCACCCGCCCCCAACCAGGCATACCCTTCTGCTTTCTTGCAGTGTGAGAAGCAGAAACATAAAATGGTATTTAAAATACCATTTTATGTTTCTGCTTCTCGCACTGCGAGAAAGCAGTGGGGCAACGCTCCTCCGCCCACGTGGAGGAGCCGCCCCTGAAACATAGGCTTCTAAGAGAGAAACCCCCCACCAGATCTATATGAAAACTGTGAGGAAAAAGGTGTATAAGCTCTCCCTAATGAGGGAGGCGTAGGGAGAGGAACCAGGTGTTGGAGAACACTCTGCATGTCAGGCATTTGTCTGAGAACCCTCTAGTCAGTGCTTAATTTGAGCCGGTGGTTCCCGGTACTCGGCACTGACATTTAATTGGCTACACCGGCACTTATGACAGCTGCCACAAGGTGGCGCTGTTTGTATAATTTAAAGATGAGCAGAACGGGGGGGGGAGGCGCTAGAGGGCGCGCATGCAAGATGGCCGCACTTGCGTGAGGCTCCTTGCTGCCTAGGCCCAAGATCCGTCTTAATCCTGCCCTAACGCCTATTCCTGGCATGCCACAGTGAGGGAACAGCGGCTGCAATCCCAGCTGACGCTTTGCAGCTTGTTAAAACGCTTCGGGGGACAGCACTACTGCTGGAATACGCCGCGTGAACTGCTGGCTCCAACTGCGGCGCGGAAGATGGCGGCTGATTGGCTGCCGTAGCTGAACAGCTCCCGGAGAAGGAAGCGCTGATAACTCTGGGCGGGAACTGCCTGCCAGCCGATCTCCTGGGGACCCCCCCCGTGGCAAGTCTGCTGTGCGAGACCCCGAGCTACCGATGCGGAACTCGGTGCTGGGCTGCACACGCCATCACTGAGAAGAACGCCACTAGCAACGGCGCGAAAAGAGCAGAGGACTGCGAGGCCCCGTCCCACCAGAGGCCGTGAGTAAACTGCAGACGCGGCGAAAGAGGGGGGCGGAGAGGCTGCTTTGGTGCTGAGTCTGCCCGGCTCCCCCGAGCGATCTCCTTCGCAACTGAGGTGAGGGGCTGTGGTGCCGGGAATCTGTATGGAGCACGTTACTGCTGCCATAACTCACAGAGTCAGCAGCCCGCGGAGACTGAGTGAGCTGCTGGGGGCAACGGAAACAGTGCAGCACGATCCGCGGACTGGGCGCCTCTGGCATGCCCTAGGCAGCTGAGGATCAGTGAAAGGCGGACTTGCGTGCTACACAAGGAGAGGCAGGTGTCTGTCTAAGCGCCTTGTGAGGGACCTGGACTTTACCCTGTTCTGGGCTTCAGTGAGTGAGAGAAGGACTGCTGATTGAGACTACTGGGTCTGGGCCTCATTAAACAGAGATACATAGAGCGCCAGTTTGCGGGGACCCGGGGACGGGTTAACCTGCAGCAGCAAGAGGAGCCACCTCGCGGTTCACTAGCGGGGGGACCGCATTGTGTGCTCCAACCATTTGAAGGGCTGTGGACGGCTGTCCATGTGCACGGACCAAAGGCGCCCTAACAATTACACTTTGGAGAGTGCCCCCTATGATGATACTGGCGGGCCCTCGCTTGCAGGACTAATTGGCAAGGCCCGAGTCTGACGTTGTAGCTCACCGGACATACTGGAACAACACGGCCTGCTCTCCTGGTAGGTGCAACGTGGAGGAGCATACCGGACAGAGAGCAAGCTATGGGCAAAACGGATGGTAGGCAATCCAAGCTACCTTTTGAGGCACGCAAATCCACCAGGGCTTCGAGCGATCCCGAGCACGCAATGGCAGACGGCCCAAGCTCCGGGTTCCAGACTTCAACTGATGATCTTAAGGAACTACTCCTCACAATGAGACATAGTCTCACATCAATTGAAGCCAAGATGGATGCGATGAACACACTTATAGACAATGTCACTCACAAGCTCAACCAACACAACGAGCGCATCAAAGAGACGGAACAGCGCATTTCCAATTTGGAGGACACCTCTGCGGGGAGGATGGAACAACTACTCAACATGGAGCGCTTGCTGAAAGTTATAGCGGCGAAAAATGAAGATTTGGAGTCGAGATCGCGCCGCAACAACATAAGAATTCTTGGCATTCCGGAATCCACCAACACAGGTCGGATGGAGGAATTTGTGGAACGCTTACTTGTGACGATATTTGAAAGAAGCGCCTTCTCCACGATGGTCGTAGTGGAAAGAGCCCGCCACTCCCTGGCCGCTCGTCCACCACCTGGGGCTCCCTCACGACCGATCATCGCGCGAATGCTCAATTATCGAGATCGTGACACAGCCCTGAGATTAGCACGAGAACGCAAAACAATTTTCTTTGAGGGCTCTGAAATAGCCATCTTCCCGGATTTCACATTGGCGGTCCAGGAAGCCCGGAAAAAGTTCCTGCCAGTAAAAAAGAAACTACAGTAGGCCAACATCACCTACGCCATGCTCTTCCCGGCGAAACTCTGGGTACCACATCAGGGCAAGCAGCATTACTTCACCAACCCGCAACATGTCACAGATTTCCTGAAAACCACTCTCCGGAGATCCCCTTGGAACGAGCCTTCATTGAGCCCGACCCACGCAAATACAGTCCTATCAGATATAGAGTGACACCGCCTGGAATGAGACAATTTCCCCAAGAGCTGGGTCTTCCAACTCAACCCCTGGCACAGTGGACTGTTTAACGGAGCAGGCGGCAGACCCGCACAAGGTTCAACTGCTCACTGAACACTGGCATCGCGAACTCGGCTGGTCGAAGTCTTCATCTGCTATAGATACCGTCGGACAGTACGGTTGCATTCCCCACACATGATATGGGCATGTATTCAGGGCGTAAGGGGTACTGACTTAGAGCCTGGGCACCCTCGTGTCCATGAGGGGAGACTGTTGTGCCCTCAAGTGTTTATTCCAAAAAGGGTGATCCCCAGAATGTTAGAAGTTTACGGTTTTCTCACTTCTTTCTTCATCTTCCCTTTCTTTGTAAGGGCTGATTTTTCCTTTTATTTCGGATGGGGCGGGAAGGGAGGGACCATATGGCACAGCAGGATTGGGCTGCTGATGTGGGAGGGAGGCAGGATTGGGCTGCCGTTCAGGGAGGAGGGAGGGACCGTTGGAGATGTTCAACATCGCTTTCTGCACAGGCACAATCACAGGCTACCGTCCTGCTCGCGCAGAGTTTTTTCAGTTGATCTGTTATGCAATACATTTCCCGTACTCTATAACTGACTCAACCAAGGCCGCCTAGCTATAACTTCCTCACATGGAATGTGAGGGGCCTGGGAAACCCCATGAAGCGGAGACATGTCCTAGCCTACCTGGATAGACACAACATACGCTGCGCCATGCTCCAGGAGACTCATATTGGCCCGACCACTTTCGCTGCCCGGTGGGCTTCATATAGATGCTTCTCGATATACTCCACCAATGCCCGTGGGACGGTAATCCTAATTAAAAAAAACATCCCATATGTACCCATTGGGGCATTCGCTGACCCCAAGGGCGTTATTGCCTTACATGGGGACGGATAGCGTCACAGTCCATAACTATTGGATGCTGCTACGGACCTAATCATGACGACCCTGAATTTTTTAATGTCCTTTGGGGTAAACTCTTGGATACGGGCTCCACTCATATAGTTTGGGGCGGGGACTTTAATGTCACTCTAGATCCGGCAATAGCTCGGCAACGCCCATTACCATATCACTACACAGGAGCCCAACGCCAGCTTTCAGAGATAGTTACCGCTCATGGACTGATAGACGCATGGAGAAGTCTACACCCCACTGTCAGAGAGGGCACATGTCACTCCTCAACACACTCCACATGGTCACGCATAGACGGCTGGCTATTGACCAGAGGTTTAAAATCGTGGCTCATGGCAGCGAGACACCTCCCACGCACTTACTCCGATCACTCACCCACGCTGATCTCCCTTACTCCGCCCTGCTCATCGTCACCTTACCAATCTTGGAGGTTGCCGGTGTATGCTCTGCTCGATCCCCTATTCCACTCAGAATTGGAACAAGAGATTACAGACTTCTTCCCACGCAACATAGACACTGTGCCTCAGATTTCCATGGTCTGGGAGGCATTTAAAGTGACCATCAGAGGGGTTTGCATCGCAAAAGGGGGAGGCATATTAAAAGACATTCGGAACACGCTTCGTACCTTAGAAACTGACCTCAAAAAGCTAGAGGAACAAACGAGCTCCACTCCTAATGCTGCCTTACAGGAACAGATCAGAGATAAGTTGACAGATTACCAAGAGACTGCAGAATGGGAAGGCAAATTTAGAGGGAAGTACCACAGCGCCCGACAATATGGGGAAGGGGAGCGCCCTGGGAAGGCTCTGGCAGAGCTAACCCGAAAACCACGATTTTCAGGCACTATTTTGGAAATTACTGACCAAACGGGCAGAGTGCACAGGGACACTCCAGATATATTGAACACATTCCATGATTTTTACAACACTCTTTACAAGACTCATCGGGTACAACCGATCAACTTCGAGCCCTACTTCGAGGACCTGGCGCTGGGGTGGTTGGGGGATACCCAGAGGGAATTTTTGCTGGCAGACTTTGAAGACGAGGAGATACTATCCGCTATCATGCAGCTGCAGTCTGGCCGGGCCCCCGGCCCGGACGGCCTGCCTGCAGAATTTTACAAAACATATAGTAAAACCCTCATCCCCATTTTAAGACAAGTGTATGAGGAGGCACGAGAAACGGGCATGCTCTCGCAAACAATGCGAGAAGCACTCATTATATCCCTACTGAAGCCAGGGAAACCAGGAGATAAGTGCGACTCCTATAGGCCTCTCTCACTGATAAACTGTGACGCCAAAATCTTGGCGAAACTACTCGCCAACCGAATAAGCCCTTTGATGACAGCGCTGGTCCTCCCGGACCAATCGGGGTTTATACCCGGCAGGGCAACTTCGCAAAACCTACGCACTCTCTTTGCCCTCATGCAAGACATCGACCCCGACCAGGCTGCTGTGGCGGTCTTTTTGGACGCCACCAAAGCCTTTGACTCCCTCGAATGGGATTATTTGGCTTTTGTACTGACGAGAATGGGCTTCCCCCCCCTTTTTAGCATGGATCCAGTTATTGTACACTAAACCACAGGCCAAAATACTTATCAATGGCATGTGCTCATCCAGGTTTCATATCACGAGAGGAACGAGGCAGGGTTGCCCGCTCTCCCCACTCTTATTCACCCTGGCCATGGAGCCATTGGCGGCTAAGCTCCGGCAACACCACCGTGAACATGCCCTCATATACCCTGAAAGACAAATCCTCATATCCTTGTATGCCGACGACCTTAACTTATATCTACGCGATCCCGAAGAGAGTCTGAACCCTATACTAAGGGCGTTCTTGCAGTTCGGAAGGCTCTCTGGGATCAATATTAATTGGAGCAAGTCACAAATTTTCCCCCTCACAGACGCGGTAAAGAGATTCACCCCAGACTTCCCCTTAACTTGGTGCGAGGGTGAAGTAAAATATCTAGGGATAGTAATCACCAGAGACAGGGAACACCTCATGAGGGCCAACTATGGCCCAGCGCTAGGCACATTAACGGAGTCCATCACAAGGTGGATTGCAATGCCTCTCTCGATGACCAGCCGGATAGCTCTAATAAAAATGATTATCCTCCCTAAGATGTTTTATTATTTCACTAACATCCCCTATGCGCCCAGTAAATCCTTCTTCAAAGCCCTCAAAACGCAACTCATTCGATTGACGTGGGGGGCCAAACAACCCCAGCTGAAGTAAAGGCACTGACCCTACCCTTCGCTCAAGGAGGTTTTGAAGTGCCCATTATGGAGCTATATTATTGGTGCGCCCAGGCACAGTTCGTGACTTTCAGGATACATCCACCACCATACATGCCACACCTGGCGGTAGAGCATTGGCCATTGGTGCCGACTCCCTACTCGGCTTACATAAGCGCTCCTATCAAGCCCAAAGATGCCGACCCAACCACTGTGGACTGCACAAATAGAGCTTGGAGGGCAATAGCCAAACGCATGAATGAAGACACGTTATACTCTCTGCTATTGCCACTACCAGGCAGGCTAGACATTCCAGTTACGAGTGAGGGAAGGTGTCGACAAATGCTTCGCAAGTTTGACATTCACACCTGGGGCGCGCTATATGACAAAGGTACTTTCCGAACACGGGAACACTTTTTAAAAAACTGCCAGCCCACTTCCATGGAACTCTTTATGTATATACGGCTTCGGCACTATGTCAAGTCCACCACCCCTGATTTCCCTGCCGAACCACGCACTCTGGCCCCGCTACACGCGTTACTACAGCGCTCTCCCCCACCACACGTAGTGTCCATGCTCTACCGAGCCTCCCAAGCGGACAGTCCTCACGCCTCTTATGGAGCGCGATCAAGATGGGAGGCTGATTTGGAATCCCCTATCACTGACGACCAATGGGCATTTTGCTGCCAGCAAACGGGAAGAATCTCGGCAAGCAGTAGATTGCGAATAATACATTTCAAATTCCTTCACCGTCTTTACTATACCCCGGTACGACTATGCCGGTTTGGGCTTAGGGACAATAATAATTGTGATAGATGCGGGAAGGAGGGAGCAGATTTCTTACACCTAGCATGGGAATGCGCCCCCATTCAATCATATTGGATCACAATAACTGAGGCCCTTAGCCAGATGACAGGGCTACGTATATCTAACACCCCACTTATCACACTACTGGGGCACACAAAAGATCTTGAGGCACCATTCAGGAGGTACATATCACTGGGGCTGCTCCTTGCTAAACGTGGGGTAGCGTGTAGGTGGGGGAGAGGGAGAGCACCAAAGTTTAAGGACTGGTTGCGCGACCTTGTCTTCTGCCAAGAGCAGCTGACTGTGTACGCTGAGCTGATGCCACCCGCGTCTCGCCCACGAGACATTTGGGAACCCCTACGGGCATATCTGGGGGAGCAATCTGCTGCAGAGGCAGAATCAGGGGACACCAATGTAGACCTGGAGTCTGCGCTCCCAGCAAAGTGATGAAGAGGGAGTAGACAGGAATGTAGTAAGGTGGAATGTAAAAGGTATGAATGTTATTCAACACATGCCACCTGCGGGCACGGCCTGTAGCCAACCTGATGTATGTTAGCTGCTAACTCTGTGATTCTCTGTGTATACTATGCTTTCTATTACACTGATTGTGTATTGTTACCCTGTGAGGCTGACTGGCTGTTGGCCCATATTTGTCTGCGTTTGTTGAAAATTAATAAACAAATTTAAAAAAAAAAAGAAAGATGAGCAGAACAGCAATTGTTTATTAATTCTGTATATATTAAAATCAACTAATACCTGCCACTCAAGCAATTTTTATAGCTTTGGGGGCCAGGAACAGTCTGAATTGTCACACTTGTAGCAGCGTGCTGGTTATTTTTTGTGTAGGTACTGTCACTGGAAACGCCGGCAGTGGCAATGGGTGGTGTAAGCTGTGGAGGTCTCCTAATAAGAGCCCTGACATATTAATTTTTTTTACAAATTAAGCACTGCCTCTAGCCAACAACAGATATGCAGAGGGCATTATATGACTCAGACTAATATACCGCTGCAAGGCAGTCAGGACGTTCTAGACCATTCCAAAATGTGTGAGGTTTATAGTTTCTTCACTTTGATAAAAAGTATGATTGTTGAGTTATCTAATATTATTATAATAATCCTAGTTCATATGATGTACATACAATCAGCAAATAATAAACACAAATTATTATAAAATAACAACATTTATGTGTGCATTGATTGTGAGTGTTTGTGGTGTGCGTCTTTCATCAAGTGAATGAGCTTCTCAAGCTGGTATGTTGGATTCTAAAGACCCCAATTTGCCTGTAAACCTGTAAACACAATCTAGAGGAGGGAGTTAGAAACTGGCTATCCATTTTCTTTTATCTACAGAGGCAAGAACCACCTTTGGGGTCTAAGGTAGTATGTCAGAAAGCCCTAACTTTGCAATCTGGATCCAACAGGAGTGATGAATGCTTCCTCATTTGTCTGAGCTTTAAGGATCCTATCCATTAAATGTATGTAATACGGACCCAAATGCACTGAGAAACAATAGTTCAGAAATCCCTTTATATTGCAGAAAGTGTTTTATTTCTAGTTCACTAATTATCAATAAAATAACCTCCAAATATAAATGTTCAGAGTCACTTGCATAAAACAATAACATATTTAGAATACTTTTGTGACCATAGTGACGTGTTCCAGAATACCAGGCATCTGTGGAAACAAATCTCCTCAATTTTTTCTTGGCATTCGGATAGCAAGAACCTGGCTGCAGCAAATAACATCTTGATTGCCTAACAAGGAAGCCATGGACCACGGAGAAACTTATACTCAACATCAAAGAAGGTTGCAGCTATTCCTAAATTACCTGCTCAGTGCTGTGGCGTAGCGCATCTTTCAAAGACATGAAGCCTTTTACAAAATGGTGCAGGTGATTCTTGTCCAGATCCAGCCTTTCATATCTTTGACTGGAGCTACCACGAGAACACTCAAAGTGAGATATCTGCGTCTACACAGAGTACAGAGAGGTAAGCCACAGTTTATTACAATCTACCAAGATACGATCCCTGTAGCAAAATGGGTTCCACTCATTTAGCCCACCCAGATTTTTTGCTTTTGATCGCCCAGTTTTTGGAACTTTACTGTAGGTGAGTCTCACTACCTGAGTTTCACTCACAGTAAGTAATTGGACTGCATGTGTTTACTTCCAGTGTCCACCTTTAAAGATAATGCTGCTACGACGCAGATGGTGTAAAGGTTGGGCTGATAACATGTGAACATGTGTGAACATGTGTGGACTGCTCGTGTGATACTACCATCATGTGCAGCCCAGTAATTGCACACAGATAGCTTGGAGCAGAATAAGCTCTGCAAGAATAGATATTGACTTGGGGTAGGCCTTATAATTTTAGTGGCCATTCATAGATAAGACATTAGGGTTTACTGGATTATCTGTAGTGTCACTATATTATACACTTAGGTGAGATCTGCCATAAAGTGCAGGTTTGCTCCACTTTGGCCTACACAGTCAATAAGGTGTCAGACTGGGGCAAAACATGCACACCAAGTTTGAATATGCAGGTCCCAAGAACCTACATACACATCTTATAGGTGGTCCACAATAGTCACATTTTCCCAGTTCTGCTCAGAATCAGATTTCAGGCCTTTTGTTCTCAAGCAGAGAACAGTTAATTATGCTGCTCTCCAAAAGAGGGTACTAAGTTCTCTCCACACAAAAGGAATAATTATCAGTGTTTGACTCAGGTTCTCAGAGGCAGATGCGGCTCCTCCGCTTTGGCGGTGGAGCGTCGCCCCACTGCCTGGCTCAGAGCCAGCAAATGAAAACTAAAACGATGTTCTAGTATCGTTTTATTTTTCATTTGCCAGCTCTGAGCTAGCGCTGTAGGGAGGGGCTGGGCTGAGGCATGGAAGGGGAGGAGTAGTGCTATGTGCACTCCCTAAGTGCGCATATGTGTTTTCGGCCGGCCGTCTCAGGCAGGCCAAAACACACATGTGCACTTAGGTTTCTCCAGCCCAGCTGCATTGAACAGCTGGGCTGGAGAAACCCCACAGACTCCCTGGTCTGATCAGAGCGTCATTCCAGCCCGCTTAGGCCAATCTCCGCGCTGCTCTGCAGCATGGGGATTGAATGGAAGTCTGTCCCAGGGGCTGCTGGGACCATGAAGAGGAGAGCAGGCGCGACGCAACATGGAAGGCGGCCTGCGGCTTCAGGTAAAGTTTTTTTTAATATATATATATATTATTACTAACACCCCCCCTGCATGCCTCCACGCGCAACCCCTGCTGCGTTCCCTACACCTGCCCCACCACTGTTTGTTTGTGGCGGCCGCCACTGCTTAGAGGGACAAAGGAGGAAGTCCAGACATTTGTAGCCGACACAGGAGGACCTTCCCCTTGACATTTTGGTGGGAAAGTCTCTGGCAGTGATGTCAGCTAGGGGTAGAGTTGAGGCCTTCAGTGGAACTCTGCACATAGGCAACTTGAGGGCTCCATATTAGATTGTTCCAGAAAGCCATGCAGGAGGGTTGGGACAAGGGTGGAGGGATTATGTGGCATCCTAGGATTTTTCAGGGGTGCCTGGCATCTACAACTTTCCACCCACACTTAAAAAATCCCCGAACACGGGAGAGACAGGGAGTAAGACCCTTGACCTGGACGGGGATGGCGGCAACACCAAGGACAGCGGGAAAGATAAGCCACCAGATACCCTGATGGACCAAGGATTTTGTCTGCAGCTGACACTTAGAGATGGGTCTCTCCAGGGCCAGTGGCACTGCCCCCTTTACATTCCCCTGAGGACCAGACTTCTGTGCCTCAGCAGGGGGAACGGAAAGCAGGAAGCCAGGAGAGGAGAAGGCTGGTGCAGGAAGCTTCTGAAACCACGTCCCTGCGAAGAGTGCTGTTCTAGAGATCAGAAGGCCACTGATCCAGGTGGCTAGGGTTCATCAACAGGAGCAAAATGAGCCCAGGATCACTGAAATCAGCCCATTTAAAGCGGTTGACCTTTGACCCCCCCATGCGAGCAACGGAACGTGTGGGGCTCTGCGGCTCAGTTCACGATTCCCACCAGGGAGGGCCAAGCCCCTGGGATTTGGAACATGGTTATTTGAAAAACACCCAGTGAGGGGCGTGTGTTGGGCCCCATCCCAGGCCCCATAGACAAAGGAAGGGTCCTGGTACTGCATCCCCGGGACCTGCAGCCTTCCTCCCCCTCGCACAGACTGCAGACGGAAGCGTGAAAGAATGCTAACTCTGTGCCTGCACAGCACAGTATTGCCCGAGCAGGGGGCCGGCAGGGCAGTGCGGTAGTGGGCTCCCAATGCTGACCAATGAAGGAAAATGCTCAGGGTGCCCCGGTTGGGATCAGGGCACCCCTCTCAAAAACCAAAACAAAACCAGGCGCGTGCAGCCCCGAACATCAAAACAACCGCGGCCAAAGCCACTAATATATTCATGCTCCCAGCTCCAAGCGCTCCATAATGCCCCATGTGGGCTGTTTGGGATACTGTTTCTCTCCTTGTGGTGCCTCAAGGAGGGGCAACGGCACCACCAACATGCCTCAATGTGGTTTTGTAGTGTAGCTCCTATTTCCCTAATAGGCTCTGCGCATTGGAATAATATATCCTATAGGTTTGACATAGGACTAAGGTCGATATGTCCCTATCGAGTATATTAAACTTAATTACTTGTGCCAGCTAGCTCAGAGACCACTAGAAACTCCTTGAATAACAAGAAGGGAGTAGTTTCTGGCAGCCGCAAAACATGACCACTTTGTTTCCCTTTAGAATCGGAACATGTCCCAGAGTCGTGGAAATAATAGATAACCGTTTCACTCAGCTCAATTGTGCATGCTTAGTTTTCCTCAAAGTTACACAGAAAGAATAGACGGGCGTTTCAATAAAAGATTTATTGAACAGTCTTGTTTCTCGTGTAAGTAATATGTGCTGTTACGATCACAAGACAGTATGCAAGATAAATAATGTACAGCGTAAGCAGAAGAAATAAATAATACTGCACTAGCATTATCTTTTAGTAGATATTTACACACATAAATAACATGAACTAAAAATGCGAGTACTCATATGATGCGTACCTACGCTAGTTCTACCCCAATGTACCTAACCTAACCTAGGTGTAGGGAAAGGTAGGAAGTAGGTGAAGTATTCCTTACTACGGTATACTAAGAGTATGTTAAGCCTAGTATGCCAAGTATGCCAAGAGTCCCTCTAGGTTCTAGTCAGCTCCATACCTTAAGAATGAGAGAGGTGGGAATCTCTTTCCGGACTCGAACTCTAACACCCCGCGAGGGAAGTCAGATCACTGGAAGCGGGACTCTCTGCGAGCAGGGATGACAGCTCTTCTCAGTGCGTCAGGCCGGGATACGGGCTCCTCTGAAGTCGAGGTCTCCTCTAACTTGCTTGGGCAAGGGAAGGTATATTTATACCTGGTAGGTACTTTGGAATGTTAGCATTGACGTGAAGTCGGACAGAGGAAGATGTCAGGAATGAACCCTTAAGGTATAATGGTTCATACATAATAGATGAGTTCTTGGAGAAATCAATAGTCCTGTGCTGGGGGAACTCCCGAAGCTTAAGGGTCTCGTTTCTAAGAACTCGTTGTGACGTTAGGGTGGACCGATGTCGGTGACCATGCCTGTATTTGGAGTGCACGGTTAATGCCTAAATAAGGACTGGGATTCTATGCCTATATAAGGGCAATGCGAATTGTGCCTATATAAGGACATGATTCAGGAAAACCTATATACGGACACCTAAAGCGGAATACAACACCCACTCCACTTTCGTATGTACGATAATACTAAAATGCTAAACATTTAAATGCTAAACATAAAATTGAGTACCACATGTCGCTAAAAACATTCTAAAAGCATTGAAAAGGAGTTAAACCCGTTGAAATGCCAATGGTACTGTACATTTTAAGCATTGTTTTCATTTCAAGCATATATTAAAAATAAAATGCAACTTGAAAGAATAAACAGCAAAATTTACATATGACGAAATGATTGATAAGTTGTTCAAAAATCAAAGTCACTTCATATCATGGAAATTAATTAAAAAAATTTAGACAAATAAGGTGACAATGTGTCCCTGGAAGTACTTTGAAGTCCGTACTATAAGAATAGTTCTACTGTAAGCAGATTGATTTGCCATGTATTTTCGGAAAAGTTCAATTTTGGGAAGAGTTCCAAGTTTTGAAAACATGAAGGCCAAATTCATTGCGTCTCTGGTACACTGTGAGCCGAATCAAAGTCAGTGTACAAGTCTGGTGTAAACATGAGATCATCTATTTCCGTAGCCAAAATATCATCTACCGAAGTTGGTGACATTTGGAACACCTCGCTCAGAATGTTAATTGCACAGAGATGAGAAACATCGCCTTCAGCAGAAGATGCAATGTTCGCGTCCGTTGTTACCTGTGTGCCTGTTGATCCATCTCGTACCTCAGCAGCAGCCGGAAGCGTCTGTGAGATCTCAATGAATGCCGTCATCAGGATTGGAAGCCTCTGGGGACAACACAGAGCATGGGCTGTTATCGGGTCCAGCAGAGTATCGATATCCGTTGGCATGACTGATGGGAGTGTTAGACAGGTTTCTAGCACGCATTCTTCACCGCAAAACAGGCAGCGTAGAACAGGTAAGATGCAATCTTGCCAGATTGGTCTGAATAACAGGAACCATGTTGTATTAAGCTCCCGTAGACGAGGTATGCCCAAAAGTTGTACTATTCGCTCACGGCACTTTCGTTCAAGTAGAGCTTTCTCCACTTCGCTCGGAGTGATGTCGGCGAACAGGCTGGCCATAGCGTAATAGCAGGAATAGAAACAGTATTCCTGCAACAAGTGCTAGAATTAATGGCACACCACCAAACACTGAATGTGCAAAGTTTGGGATGATTCCGAGGACCGCCTGGAAAGGTGCTTATAGTCCGGAACAGATGGTCTTAAATACATGTACAATTCCGCTTGTATCTGACATGTTAAAGATACGTCCTATCATTTCTACGAAATGTATAGGGCAGTTTGTACGTAGTAAAGCCTGTATCTCAGCCGAAGTCCTTGCAACTTGTAGATCATAGGTTTCTTTGGCCGAGGTCAAAGGCACTGTTTGTTGTATAAGCATGGCTTTCATTCTGCTTAAAGTATCAAATCTTATAAAAGAGACATTCAACGAAGGCCACAAAGGCGACTCCCTGACTGTGTCTATTGGGGCAAACGATACTTGCATACAGCAAGTGACCCTGGAGTTGACCGTTACTAGATATGGGATGCCTGGCAACATGCCACAGCAACTCTGATCATTCAACATGAGGTAACTCCCATTAGAAAGTTGTCCAAACGTTGGATTAATCACAGCAGCTGGTGTACCCTGCTGATGGCAGGACAAATTTGCCACAGAACCATTACAAGCCCCGTGTAAAGAAATGTCCTGACAAAGTAGTGAACCGCTTAGTGCACTTTTACAGTGTGTACCGCTCAGAAACACTTCTCGATCCTCACTCCTACATCTATATGTGTATGGCAAAGTCCAGGATGTCTTAATGTATTCCTTACCCAACCTTTCATACTTGCCTGCTTGCATTTGTTTGAGGCAATACTGAAACTGAAAAGTAGTCACAGGTAGAGTGATTTTGCCATGAATAAGCCATTCTGTAGCTGATTTTTCTGCCACAGTGAGTGGAAATTTTTCCAGTTTTTCAATGCTCAGCACTGTATACTTCGCTCCCCTTTGTGCCAGTTCGATCTGTTTATGAGTTAGATTGTATTCTGCAAACAGAGCCGACGTGTTGATAAAACGCCAAGGCACATAGCCCGCACGCAAAGATTGCAGCGTCCAGCTTAACAACACAATAGAACGTAATTGAGATTGGCCTTGTTGTAACATGGCTAAATCTTGTTCTAGTATGTCGATAGCAAAGGATACAATGTTGTCCAATGAATAGATTCTGGATGACAAAGTTTTTAACCCGTTATCGACCACAGTGAGAGTTTTCTCTAAGTTAATACGATCAATTTCACGTATTCGTTCTGCGGCCTCCATCTGTGACACCTTCCATGCTTCATTATAAGCAGCATAAATGCCGGCATATATGAAACGTTTTTGACGCGGTTTTCTTGGTCCAAGCAAGAATTCCCTAAGGTCTGCGTCTTCTTTAAGTAAGGATAAGTGTTGTTTCACATCCTTAAGTGTAGATTTCTGCAGCCAATCGAGGCATAATTTTCCTACACTGTATGTTGTTACTACCCCTGGATGTTGTCTTTGGACGTATCGTGGGTCTGGCCTGTGAATAGTAAAGCCCTGTGCTTTATTCAGGAATCTTTCTTGACAGGTGTTTGTGTCTGTGGGCCAGATCAACCATTTTATCCAATCAGGATTTGTTCTGTTGAGTTGTAGTATTGTGTCAACTGTAACCGCTGCCTGTGTATTGTTATCACTTGCATGTGTTGGTACAGAAGGTGTTTTCATGTCTTTGATCTTGGCTAACCCAAGGCAAGACGTTTGTTGGACAGTGTCATTCAAAAACATTATTTGCTGAGGGATGATACATGCTCTAAATAAAGCTTCTGTCCCCTGCACTTGCCATTCTTTAGTACCCCAGACCGATTTTGTGTCTATTGAGTCTTTCCAAAGGTTGTATCCCTGTCTAGACAATTGGGCACTAAATGCTGCAGAGTAAATCTGTTTTGTATTTGTTAACATAATTTTCAGTCCTGTTTTGTTTACATTTTTATAGTAAAATGTTTCTGGGTCAGATGTATTGTATCCTGAAAAATGTGGGAACTTTTTAGCAAATGTTTTTGAACTACCTTTTGGAGGTGTAGTACAATGCTCCCATTGGTTAAACATAAACACATTTCTAGGTGTTGCAGATTTATGCAAAAAATGATGACCATAGTGGTTATAGCAATACAGCTGTTCATAGTCTGATGAACCATCTAAATATTCATTATTAGAAAATGCAGCAGACCTCTCTAGATCAAACATTATGTCATTTACAGTCTCAAAGTCCCAATCATCAGAATAGGTACTGGACAAAATAAGATCACTTAGTGAAATTTTAAATAAATGTGGAATGTTCAATTGTTCCATCGGGCCGAAGATATCGAAATCAGTTTTGTCCCACACTATACCATCCTGTATAGGAACGGCTGTGATGTTCACTGCTGACAAGTCTCTTGCTTCACGATGGGAAGATTTGTGAGGTTTCAAAAGTAAGTTCACATCTTTTCTTTCAGTGTTCACATGGATGTATCTGCCATTTATAAGCACACTTAGGGGCCGATTCCGATTCGGGCCGGACCCGGAGAGATTTCCGACCGAATCGGACTCTGGCAGTCCGACCGAACGAGTACGATGCGCACGCATGCTATCGGACTCGATTCGGTCGGACTCCCATTGAAGTCAATGGGAGCCGGTCGTACAACGCGTACGCGGGCTCCCATTGACTCAATGGGTGCGAGGCGAACGAGGGCGCCCCCTACAGCGGGTTCGCGTCGATGCGGTTCGCGACACACACGCACAGGTAGGGGGGACCCATGGGTCCCCCCTGTGTGCGACTCGCGTGGCTACGCGTACAGGGGGGTCCAACACGGACCCCCAAAGTCCTGCTCTGACAGCTGTTTCGAGCCGGACGGTGCGGGTCGGTCGGACTGCTCAAGCCGCGCATCGTACTTGCCCGGCCGGGGAACGTCTCCATCGCGCGGTGCGAGTCGAGTCCGAGCGAGTCGGTCGGTGTGGTTCGGACCCGTGAACGAGTCGGTCGGCGATTTCGCGTGCGCTCGCATCGTACTCGCTCGGCCGGACGCGCGTTCGAATCGGTCGGAAAAGAGGGCTCCGAATCGGATCCGGTTAAGCCGAATCCGATTCGGTGCGCTACCGGCCGAGATTGGAATCGGCCCCTAATAGTCATAACCAAAGCTAGCCAAAGCAGGAAGAAAAATATTCCAGAAATAATCCATAGTTCAATCCATGGTGAAACCAGATAAGTTTTTTTCAAAAAATGAAGAAAGTCTTGTACTTGCTGTTTGAATTTTAATGATGCTGGCGACGTCTCAGGCTCACTCGGATCCTCAGAAAACGTATCAAAGTTAATGAAATAGCCAGAAGCAGTTCTGTCAATTGTTGGAATTGCATCAGGATTTGTTGAAATCGCTGGAACCAGTTGATCACGTGTTACATTGGTGTAGACAGGTGTATTTGGGCGAACTGTTACTTGAGTTTCAAGAGGGATGAGTTCCATAGCATTGTTGCTTAGTCCATCTGTTACTGCTGAATTCTCGGTGGTTATCAGTCTTTCAGTCTGAACCTCTTGGATAGTAGCGAGAGGAGTGTGTCTGCTACTAGGTCGGAGTCCACGAGGCCTACTATTTAGTATTGGCCACATACTGTGGTTTGATGAGGTCGATGGACACAAATCTTTTCTCCTTTTTTCCAGCAAGGGGCAGCAGAAGTACTGTTCTTGTTCCGTGGATAGCTAGGACAGGTACTGGTTGTCTGTAAGAAGGTCCAAATTCCTTCTTGTCCGCAATCTTCTCTCTGACTAGATCCCCAACTTTTGGAATCCAGACAGGCCTTGCTGGGACTGCCGGTTTTTCCCCAGTGGTGGTTGGCTGCAGGAATACGTTGCTTTGTTTCGATCTTAGTTCATTTAGATCCTGTAAAACAGCCAAACGATCTTTGATATCAAAAGGTTTATTTTCCACCACTGTGCCTACGTGTTCGAAGTCAGGTACCCACATTCTTCTCCCAAATAGGACCTCATATGGAGTGACCCCCCCCTAGAGAACTTCTTGGCAAATTATTTAATGAGCGTTGGACCCCATAAAGATGTTTGACCCACCCATCACCCGAACCTAATACCCTAGCTGTTATAGACTGCTTTATGTCCCGGTTTTTCCTTTCCACAACAGAATTTCCCTCAGGATGAAACGGAGAGGAGTACCGCAATGCAACGCCAGACTGGCCATGGCTTCTTTGTAAGCCCGAGAGCTAAACGCAGGACCCTGGTCAGAATGTAGCGTGCCTATTGCGTATGTGCCGATAAAGACTCGCAAATATTTTATAACAGTTCGAGCGTCAGCCGAGCGCTGAGGCCATATCCATAGGAACCTTGAGCACGAATCCACTGCGACCATTATATATTTATAGTTACTGTCCCTTTGCAAGAGACCGCAGTGGTCCAGGTAAACACAAGCTAATGGTTTGTCTGAAATTAACAGGGGTGTCTGCGCAGGACGTTTCACTGTGGAGACTTTCATCTGTTGGCATATGTCACATTCTAAAACATAGTTCTTGGTTTGTTTCCTAATGCCAGGCCACCAATATCTTTGCTTGAGTAAAGATACTGTTGCAGAAACACCTGCATGGGCAGAAGCTATCCCTTCATGTGCTGCTAGGATTAGTCCTAATCTACGTTCCTTGTTTGGAATTACCCTATCGCCCACTCCAGGGATTCGAGCAAAAGGAACGTTGTTCGCATCAATTACATAAGAGTACTTGAGTGGAAACTTTTTTGGTAACGCTGCACCACTGCCTTTGCTCGTAGTATTGACAGCCAACATTATCTCACTGTCTATTCTCGTTTTTGAACGAGTGATCGCAGCTACGGAAGCCGTTTGAACAGCCCCCTTTGCGGCTTCATCAGCCAATGAATTCCCTGCAACGTGAACGCCATCACGTTGATGACTCAGTGTATGGATCACGTGAGCCTTTGGTAGTTCGTTTTTTAACTGAACTACTTGTTCCCAAAGCGTTTTATGCTTTATTGTGCCACCTTTTGCATCTTTGAACCCATTTTCAAGCCAATTTTGTATATATTCATTATACGACTGAACACAGTAAAAAGAATCGCACACTATTAGTGTGGGGAATTCGCGATCTGTACTTTCAAGTGCCAGTTTGAATGCTTGTAGTTCAGCCCGCTGAGCTGTACAATCTCCTAGAGATTGAGTTTTTGTGACCATAGGTCTGAAGATACCATCTCGCATGCGACCTTTAACGATTGCACGTGCTGCACTGTAAGCTTGCTTACCCCCTGTTGCGGGTTGTGCGGATCCGTCAGTGTAAATTATGAATTTGTACTGATCGAGAGGCAGAATTTCAGTGGGTAGAGGACATTCATGTTCATATTGCAGGAACGCTTGTGTTTTTAGATCAGGATCAAAAACATATTCAACATCTGTTGCAGCAAGAGAGTTAACCCATTGTATCCATCTAGGATGTAAAGCTTTTGCATTCGGGATGCTCGCTTTTGTGACCGCTTCTAAAGCTGGTTCAGGGGTTACGACAATAATGCGTTTCCCTTGGGCTAGGGCTCTTTCTTTTGCTACAGCGGTTTGAACTGCTGTCAGAATTTTTTCTGTTGAAGTGAAGCGCATTTCTGCTTGTGTATACAAATGAGATTTGTATGCAATTGGTACTTTTTCACCCTCATTAAATGTTAAGTAGGTGAATCCGCATTGACCCGAAATTATTCGGATCACTAAGTTGCGTTGACTTAAGCGTGTTTGTAAGTGATTTGTTGCTAACATGTTAGCTTGGAGTGAACGCAAGATTTCTGTGTGTTCTTGTGTCCAATTTTTGATTGAAAAATCAGGTTTGATTAATTCGTATAGAGATTTAACCCTTTCTGCGTAATTTAGAATGTACGTTCTTCCAAAATTTAGGAAACCCAGGATGGATTGTAAATTTTTCAGCGTTTTTGGAGGTTGGAGCAGCGCACACTTTTCTAAAAAGTTAGCTGCCAAGCTCTTTCCTTCACTTGAAAGCTCGTATCCTAGAAAAAGGACATTGAGATGGGCAATTCTGGATTTTTTAAAGTTGGACTTGTAGCCCTCAGAGGCGAAGCCCAATATAATGGTATTCACCCTGTTCAAGTGTTTGTTTAGGTCATCGTCTGTCAGGTAGATGTCATTGACATATGACAATGCCTCATTATCATAAATTTGTAGTAACTCTGTTACCCTCGCTGAGAATAACCCTGGGCTGTTCTTGAACCCTTGTGGGAGTCGACAAAATTGACGCTGGGTCCTCATTTTTGAGAAAGCTGTTAAGTACCTGCTTTCAGGTGCTATGTTTTGACAAAAGAAACCATTTGAGATGTCTAATGTGGTTTTATATTTTTTGCGCACAATATTATTCATTAATGCTGTGCTATGTGCATTTTGCACTGCAAATGTTTTTGAACAAGTGTTTAAGTGTCTGTAATCCAAAACTAGACGATATGTATTGTCTGGTTTGGAGACAGGAAACAAAGGATTGTTCATTGAAGAGGTGCATGTTTCAAACACCCCTTGGTATTCAAGTTGATCTAGGATCTCCCTGACCTGCTTTTTAGCTTCTTGTTTTATTGGGTACTGCCTTTGTGCAGTAGGTTCATGTTTCAGATGCATTTTATGGTGAGGTGAGTCCTCATCCCATCCTACATGATTTTTATATAATGCTGGGGCCTGGGCTACTGCCCATTTCCTGGCATATGTATATTTTAGGTGAATTGGAATATGGTTGGAGAAGGCAGGCATAATAATGTCCTTGCCATGTGGGCACTCCCTGACAAATTGTGGTGGCCAGTCTTTTTCTGCTAGAAGTATGTCATAGCCCCTTGAAAGTTTTTCCCAAAAGAGTGCTTTCACCTTTCTTGGTATGTCTCCCTCCATCCGGAGTGTTATTTCATATAACTTTTGTGGAGTACTAACCCTGGTGTCTACAGTCTCAACTGTAATGTACTCATTCAAGTCCACTATCTCCAGAAGTTCCTTCAGGTTCTGGTGAGCTATTATTTCTGCAGCACTGTCCAGCATTATCTGAGCCCATTCTCCGTTCTTGAGTTGTGTTCTCAGTATCCTCGGCATGTCTGACCTTCAGACCTGCTACCTTCTTTTTGGAGAATTGAGGTTTTGTTTTATTTTTCTGAGCGTGTTTATCTTTTTTGGATTTCACGCGTTCTTCTTTATGTTCTGACCGCCCTCTTCTTTCCGATGTCTGTGACGAGATCTGAAAGGTACGAGAGGAACGTGTATCAGTATCTTGATACCTGTCAGGCTTTTTCAAATTATCCCTATTCCTGAGGTTATACCACCTTTCAGAGGGCTCCTTTTGAGGAGACCTACCTGGGGACTGAGAGCGTTTCTCGTTTGAATTATGTTTATTAGTTTCCCACTTCTTTTTAGAAGATGTAGGAGTTTGTTTAATAGAGTCCTTCTCAGGACTTTCAGATAGTTTTGGCTTCAATGGTCTTCCACCCAAACTATCTCTGCCTAATTCTGCATAAGATTGTTCTATTATTCTGGGTAGTTCTGTTTGATGTTCTGTAACATCGAATTCTCTTAATCGTTGGCGGATCGCCACTGCTGCTGCCTCCCCTTTAATATTAGATAATATTATTGTTGAGACCTGGTCGAAGTTTTTCAGTAGTTTCATACCTAAATTCAGAGCAGGCTCTGCCCCGTATTCGTTTTGAATTTGTTTCAGGACATCAGGTATAACTGCAATTGATGGAACACCATGTGTTTTAGTATAGATGGCAGCAAAGACTGAGCCCCAAGTGGTGCAGTCTTCCAGTTGTGGTGTGATCCCCATTGGTAAACAGATTGCTAGGATTCTGTGTTTCTCATAAGGGCTAGTATTTGGAAATACTGCTTCTATTTGAGTAATTTTTTGAGCTATCCAGAACGGAATTTGCTCACGTTTTGTGGGCATTTTACCCATGACTGCGTATAAAGTCTGTGGTGTAATTTTTAGTGTAGTCCCCGGTTGAGGGGCCTGGTTTGGAATGGTCAATGGTGGTTGGACTGTGAAAGTCTGCATAACATATTGGACCAATTGTCTGTAAATTTCTATTAACTCTGTAAGTTGAGTAAGTAATCCTCATCTGTCATTATATCCAGTTCAGGATGAGGAGTGTAGCCGGCTAGAATCGGCCATGTTGCTCCTGGTCTACCTAGTGGACCGAGCCTGGTAATGTTTCTGTGATGTTTTAGGGCGCCTTTAAACCAGAGCTGATGCTCCTGGTATGTTAGTGGAATTTCAATATCCTCGAAAGGAATATATTCCTCTGGTGGATCATCTTCTTTGTAGAAGTGAAACAGTTTTGTTACTGAATTTGATTCAGGGAATATTATCCATGAATAGAATACCTCTGTCTGAAATGATTCATGTGCCTCTATCACGAAAACTGCTCTACCGCCTCTTGGTGGTAGGCCGTGTTTTATAAGTTTTAGAGTGATGGCTCTTCTTAAGTTTGGATGGATGTCTATAACACCCTCCTCAGGTTTATTTAAACCGGTTAAGTTAAAAGCTGTTACGACTGAGTCAGCCGCAGCTCCACCGTTCTCGGAGTCAGGCATTTGTTTTTTGAAAAATGTAGAACAAGTTTCAAGGAAACAAAAGATAAGGTGCACAATATTTTGGAACACTGTATCCTTCAACGTTGAACAAGCCAAACAGCTAATATATAGGGTGCTTCCCTATTTAGCTTTGGCGTATACTTAACCCTGCCCACTCCAGACGTCTTATGGAGTATATGGGTAGGGGTCTCTGAGAGAAAAAGCACGTCTGAGTTACTCAGTATCTAGCGTTAAATTACCGCCTTATCAAACGTTGGGCGCCATGTAGTGTAGCTCCTATTTCCCTAATAGGCTCTGCACATTGGAATAATATATCCTATAGGTTTGACATAGGACTAAGGTCGATATGTCCCTATCGAGTATATTAAACTTAATTACTTGTGCCAGCTAGCTCAGAGGCCACTAGAAACTCCTTGAATAACAAGAAGGGAGTAGTTTCTGGCAGCCGCAAAACATGACCACTTTGTTTCCCTTTAGAATCGGAACATGTCCCAGAGTCGTGGAACAATAGATAACCGTTTTACTCAGCTCAATTGTGCATGCTTAGTTTTCCTCAAAGTTACACAGAAAGAATAGACGGGCGTTTCAATAAACGATTTATTGAACAGTCTTGTTTCTCGTGTAAGTAATATGTGCTGTTACGATCACAAGACAGTATGCAAGATAAATAATGTACAGCGTAAGCAGTAGAAATAAATAATACTGCACTAGCATTATCTTTTAGTAGATATTTACACACATAAATAACATGAACTAAAAATGCGAGTACTCATACGATGCGTACCTACACTAGTTCTACCCCAATGTACCTAACCTAACCTAGGTGTAGGGAAAGGTAGGAAGTAGGTGAAGTATTCCTTACTACAGTATACTAAGAGTATGTTAAGCCTAGTATGCCAAGTATGCCAAGAGTCCCTCTAGGTTCTAGTCAGTTCCATACCTTAAGAATGAGAGAGGTGGGAATCTCTTTCCGGACTCGAACTCTAACACCCCGCGAGGGAAGTCAGATCACTGGAAGCGGGACTCTCTGCGAGCAGGGATGACAGCGTCTTCTCAGTGCGTCAGGCCGGGATACGGGCTCCTCTGAAGTCGAGGTCTCCTCTAACTTGCTTGGGCAAGGGAAGGTATATTTCTACCTGGTAGGTACTTTGGAATGTTAGCATTGACGTGAAGTCGGACAGAGGAAGACATCAGGAATGAACCCTTAAGGTATAATGGTTCATACATAATAGATGAGTTCTTGGAGAAATCAATAGTCCTGTGCTGGGGGAACTCCCGAAGCTTAAGGGTCTCGTTTCTAAGAACTCGTTGTGACGTTAGGGTGGACCGATGTCGGTGACCATGCCTGTATTTGGAGTGCACGGTTAATGCCTAAATAAGGACTGGGATTCTATGCCTATATAAGGGCAATGCGAATTGTGCCTATATAAGGACATGAGTCAGGAAAACCTATATACGGACACCTAAAGCGGAATACAACAGTTTGAGGGGCTGCAAAGACTGCAGCAGCCCCCATACCCTAAGATGCATTTAAAACACTAAGACTAGTTCTCCCAGGCCCCAAGCCAATGACCTGGGGAGACTTTCCACATTATTCAGAGGACTCTGGGCTGGAGCATTTGCTCTGCAGCTAGGGAGTGCAGGAGCCTCTAGAGGTTGGCCCTATGACTGCTTCTTATATGGCCAAAAAGTGTAAGAGAAGGACTCATACTCATCTGATATTGATTTGCAGTGCTTTATTGAATATATAATGCTGAGGGTGATTTCCAAAAACATTGCAATGTTTTTATTAGCAATAATGATTGCCTTTAAACATGGTAACTGTTTTCAATGGTATGATGGTGATTTTTTAACATGTGATTATTGGTCTTATGATGTTGGTGACCCCTTGACAAAGCAAATAGGCTTGCCTCTTATATTGATGTAGTGACCCCTTGACAAAGCCAATAGGCTTACCTTATATATTGGTGAGGTGACCCCCTGACAAAGCAGAAAGGCCTGCTCAATTTAAAGTGACACCCCCTTGTATTGTGATGTTCTATCTGGTATAGGTGCAGGGGTATTGTGATTCTGTGGGTCAGGACCCACTAGGGGTCAAATGTGATTTCGGAATGTCACCAAAGGTATTTCCATCTGCCTGATGTACATATTTGTAAGTTAATGCATAGTATTTAGTAGTATGAGTGTAATAAATGTTGTTTCCATTTTTCAAAGAAAAAGCACTTACTGGACAATAATTTATTTAGTGTTATTACTGCAAGCGTGCGAATGGTGATTAAGAGCCCACACCATCTTCCCAAGTAAGCCTTGGGCTGCTCTGCTTCTCTACCCTGAAAAATTCAAGTATCACAAAATGGGTGCTTGGTTCCCAGTGAGGAGACAATTGTGGATCTGTGACTTACACAAACATCACATCACATCCTGCACAACTAATAAACCAATTTCTTAGAACCCCCATATAATAGGGAGTTTTGGGACATAAGGTTCTCATGTTTGAGGTTTCTAAAAGGTGCACTCCAGCTTGAGAATTCAGTGCATTTGTCAGGTGATGCATCATTTATGTCACATCAGTGAAGTTAACAACAATTCAGGTAAAGGTTGATACCCTGAGACCTAAGGACTGTGAGAAATTCATAAACAATGTTGAAGGCTACTGTTATGAGGCATGGTAGGTTGTGAAAGATATACCTACTCCGTCTGTTGGTCTGCACCAAATGTTTTGCCGTAGTCAAATCAGCCTTTCTTTTTTGTCATCTTCATAACAATTCCCCTCCAGCATACCAGAAAGTACTGAAAGTAGGTGGAGCACAATGTCCTATATAAGACAGCATCTTACCTATTTTAAGCAAAGAGAGTGTCTAGAGGTCCTGGTTCTGGTGAGGGCCTTTTGGAAGACCATAGAGGGACATGAACTTGTAGTACCGATACCAATGTGACAGAACAACATGTAGGATAGGGACCAGTTCTCACAGGTAGTCAAGAAGTTGAATGGCCCACATTAAGGGTGGGGGGGAGTCACATGAAGACAAACCAGAGATGTGAAGCTCATGGACCTTATACAATTCTAACACAGATTTGATGAGAATGTCAAGAGTTATCTGTGGCATAGAGGACCTTGACGAGGAAGAGTGAATCATCCCTGATTGGTAAAGTAGTTGCAAGAATGGCTCCACTGTGGATACAGGGGGTCCAACTAGTCGCGGCTCCTGCAGGTAAACGCGGTGGGGCGGGACGGGGGGATGTCGACAGACGATGTAATAGGGAAAATTTAAAAAATAAATAAATCCTATTCCGTCTTCTGTCGATATCCCCTCGGCCCCACCACTCTTACCGGCAGAAGCCGTGACTGGGTCCAACATAGTGAGCTGATGCAGGTGTTCCATATCTTCGTAGACCCTTATTTAGCTATTCTAGCATAGTGATCAATGGGGAGCAGAATATGGACTTAAGAGGTTACAGACTGATTTAATCTCACCTTTTTAGAAACATAGTTATGTTAGTTATTTACATACATCAAGTGCTAAATTGAGAAGATACAGGCTATTGTACTCACACATTTCCAGAGTGCCCAAGCAAGTCAGATAGATTTGATTTCAAAGACAGATATCAGTACCTGTTTTTGCGCCGAGCACTGGATGAAAACCCAGGTCACAAATGGATATGCTTATCACATAATAAGATTTGATGGGTTCCAAAGAAATTTAGCACCATATCATTGAACCATTGCCATGGGTCTGGCTTGAGGGTATTGGCAGATTAGATTGAAGGACTGTGCAGAGATCGGTTCAAGCTTCACCATCACCCTTGAGCTCTATAAGTGCACTGTATTGTCCAAGGCTGAATGAATGGACCCAGAAATGTCCAGCACATGATGAAAATGAGCCGACCTAGCTCCAAACCTTTTGTCCTGCCTTCTGGCAAGGCTGGAAATCTCACATGGAGCACATCCAGGGAGTGTTAAATCTAATCAGACACTTTTTAGTTCTGACTTTAGCCAAGACCCTTTGATTTTATTTATATTATATAAATTTCTGCTTATACAGGCTTTCATCCAGCCCTCTTCATCCACAGGTCTGCTGTTGTGTCATTTACATTTTTCTTCTGTCCACTACAGCGTACTGCATGATGCAGTGTGTGAGCCCACTTCAGCTATTGGCTAACTTAACTCTGAGTGACAGCATTCTGCTCTTGCACAAGTTGCACATCTACAAAAAGGTAGTCCCCTTCACTAACAGGGGCTACTGTGGCAATGTGAGTTGTTGATTAAGAAAAAAACATTGGGGCATATTAGCAAGACCGGCGATAAAATTATCGCCGTTTTAGCGGCAGGAAACTGCCGCTATAGAATTCCAATAGAAGCCCAGGTTAGATGTGCAGGACATCTAACCTGGGCTTCTATTGAATTCTATAACGCATATTAGCAAGCCCATTATCGCCGTTTTAGCGGCAGTTTCCTGCCGCTAAAACGGCGATAATTTTATCGCCGGTCTTGCTAATATGCCCCATTATTTTTGCTTTTAGTCAATGCTTATTTTATTGCTGATGGCTTGGCGAAGCTCTTAACACAGCTACCGATCCGCTCGTATCTTGTCATGTGCTGTCCAGGTGCTGCTATGCACGTTCACACTTTGGTGGCAATATTGTATGCTTTTTTTAGGTCGAGCCTCGAGCGCTGCTCTGGCGAGACTTTATGTAAGGGGGTTTCAGAAGCTGACCACACGCTCGTGCGTCATGGCCTTTTTCGGGCGGTTACGCGCGAGCAAAAGGCCATGGTGCACGAGCGTGTGGTCAGCTCTGCACGCTGCCGCGCTCGCCCCCGCTCCTCTCTCACGCTGCCGACGGCTTTCCGTCATGGCTCATTAAGCGCTCGCGGCACCCTAACAGCACGCGATCACTTTCGCGCGCATCACTCGCGGCACGCTTGTTAAGAATTTCATGTCAGAGTTACAACAGAAATCATTATTTTTACACAGTTTTAGATCGAGTGTGACAGCATGAATATAAATCATAGGGAGAAACATGTATATGATGCTTCGTATTATCAAACGTTCCCCAAGCGCTTTCAAGCGGTCATTGACGGATTATTAGCTCTTCTATAAACAAATAAATAGATGACGTCCCTCCGTGCAGACCGGAGAATCTAGACATCGGGACGTACACACACACTCCCCTCCCGTGGGCCTTGGCTCTACCCACATGTCTGGGCTCTGCCTCCTCGGTGCTCTGCCCCTCTCCTCGCTCCCCTCCCATTGCCCCTCCCTCCTCTCAGCCCACCCCCTTCCCCTGCCTGGGGGGGCTCAGGTTGGCATGCCAATCAGCGCCCGAAGCCTGAACAGGCTTCCCTCCAGTGGACAGGTTGTAAAGGCCGGGCCGCTCACCATGCGGCCTCTCATTGAACTGGTGCTGGGCGCTGCTGCTGCTGCGCGCGCGCTGCTCCGAGCCCGGACCATGCCCGGGGGTGCCCGCCTCCTGCCCCCACTGCTGCTTCTGTCGCTCTGGCCGCTGCCGCTGCACCTTAAGGTAAGGCTGGACTCTGCCCCTCGACTCGCTGGCTCTCCTTGGGCGGGCAATAGCGGCGGCCTGGCCTGGGTGAATATGGGGGATTTCGGGACAAGGCGGGAACCTATGAAAGGCCGGTAGGGCTGGGGTCAGTGCGTCATATATGGCGCGGTACTTCAGCCCTAACTACCAGCTCATTCTGGCTGCCCAGAAATCACAACACAATGCATGCCGAATTTTTATTGGGCATACTACTTTTATTTGGGAATCTAAACCTTAATAAACGCCCCATTGCGTACCTGCTGATTATGCGCAATGTGTACACACACACAGAGCGAGAGAGAGAAAGAGCACTCCCCTGAAGCACTCACCTGGCGAACTCCATACTTTATTTGCGGTCTTTTATGAAAAATTCCCATCCCAGAATTAAGGTGCACAAGTTCAGTTACGCCTTTAAATCTCACTAAAGGACGCTGGTTCATCTCAATGAAGGATGTGTCTGGGCCTCACTCGGGGACCTTTGCCCCCCCCCCCCACCTCCCCGAGAGGAACTTCCATATTTCCTCAGTTGGGAGTTTTTGCATCTCATGAAAGGAACGTGCATATCCCACCGAGAGGGCGTGTACATTCTATTGAAGTGAGCTTGCACATCCCACCTTATTCATCCTCCTGAAGGGAGTTGGTGCATCACTAGGTCATTTATGCATCCCTCTGAGGGGAGATTTCGTATCCCACTGACAGGAGCTTGCATATCTCATTGACAGTAGTTTGTGCATCTGACTGAGATGAACTTACACATCCCACGGGGCAAGTTTTCACATCCTAATATGGGATGCATGCCCACCCTACTGAGGGGACCTTGCACATGACACTGAGTGGAGCTTGCACATCCCATTGGCACTGAGGTAAGGTTGCGCATCCCACCAGTTGGACCTTTTGAACATTTCTTAATCACCCTTCTGAGTGAAGTCTGCACATCACTTAAGGGGGGTTGTGAAATCTGGCTGAGGGAAGCTTGCACATCCTAATAAAGGAAGCTTTTGCATTCCACTGAGAGGAGCGTGGAAATCCTACTGAGGTAGCTGACGCATACCATTTATGGAAGCTTATGCTTCCCAGTGAGGTGATATTTTTCATTACTCATAGGCACCAAAGGTAGCCTGCACAACCAACTGAGGTGAGCTTACACATCCCTCTGATAGGAACGTTCAACTGAGGTGAGCTTACACATCCCTCTGATAGGACCTTGAACGTTCAACTGAAGGGAGCTTGCGCATTTCACTGAGGAAGTTTATTCTTTTCACCAATAGGAATTTGTGCATTTGACCGAGTGCGACTTGTTCATCTGATTGAACGGAAGTTATTATTTGAACTGAAGGAAGCTTGCAATTTCCATTTAGGGGAGCTTGAACATCCCACTCAATGGAGTTGGATTACACTAAGGGGAGTTTTCATATAACCTTGAAGAGACCTTGCACTTACCACTGAGGTAAGCAAGCATACACAGAGGAGGGTCGCTTGACACATCCAATTGACGATCTTGCACATCCCACAGAGGGAAGCTTGCATATCCCACAGAGGGGAGCTTGCACACGACAGAGAGGGGATTTGTACATCCATCCCCCGGAGAGGAGTTTGTTCTTCCCACTGCAGGAAGCTTGCACATCCCGCTGAGATGAGTTTGGCCATTCCACTGTGTACATTTTTCACATCCTTTCAAACAGAATCTTGCGCGTCCCAATGATGGAGCTTGTTTAACTCTGAGTAAGCTTTTAGATCTCACTGAGGGTACATTTCTTGTTTATATTATTGCTGATTACATTTTTTTTTTCGATCAACATTTTTAGTTAAACATTTGATGTTTATAAAATGTACAAGGTTACAGCCCCTGCTTATCGAAGGCATACGTTTTTATTAGCAGTTGCTTACAGTCTTTCCGGCTTTTTCCAGATTACATTTTATTGTACTGTGGTGTTGTTTTATAGCCTAGCGTGTTATGTTGATAAAGTACAAAGGTTTTAGCCTTTGATAATTATCTTCCTTCCAGGCACACACACCGATATTTGTTTAGGTGGCATGATGTTTATACAGTTCAAAAGGTTACAACCCCTACTGATCCTGTGCGTTTTAAACACAAACATACAGTTGTTTAATAGCAGCTGATTAGTATTTGTCTGTGTTTTTAAGGTTACATTTTAGTGTACTGTGTTGTTGTTTTTTAAGCCAAACGACTCATGTTAATAAAGTACAAAAGGTTTCAGCCTTTGATCATTGTGTGCTTTCCAGGTACATACATACACAGTTTTGAACTAAATTCCAAATTATTTTTCTACTGTGTAACTTTTCAACCAAGCACAAAATGTTAGAAAAAGTACAAAACCTTTCGGCTACTGCCCATTGTGTGCTTCCCGGGCACACAAAAACATGTTTTTTACTAATCTGTTGCTGCATAGCCTGCCAATCATATGCCTCTAAGGTACAAACATAAATATTTTGTATGTGCTGCTTCATTTAGGTCCGTGTTGCATAAATACATATAGTTTTGTAGCATGTATTACATATATAAAAAAGTCTTGGTATTATTAGTATCCTTCTAAGTATAACTTTCTGCTATTTTCAATTTTGCCCCATCCAACAGTTTAAAAGCACTGCACCTCCACACCACCCTCCCCCCCCCCTTTACAGTATTATACTCAGCCCAGTCTTGGTGGAAGCAGCCGTAATCAGTAAAACAGTCGGCAACCATAAACAAGCATTGGCATAGCCAATAGGTCTCGCTTTCGGGACCTTATAAGTATTTAGTTATGCAGCACAATATCCTTAGTGCAACAACATTAACTGTTGTTGCATAGCCAATAGGTCTCGCCTTTGGGACCTTATAAGTGTTTAACCATGCAACAGTTAATGTTGTTGCACTAAGGATATTGTGCTGCATAACTAAATACTTATAAGGTCCCGAAAGCGAGACCTATTGGCTATGCCAATGCTTGTTAAATACGTTTTTACAAAACTCATTACAAAAGAACAAGCACTGACAAATCCCAAATGATGGCCACCAATTCCAGACAACTCGCTTTGCCAATGCTTATATTACCATGAAATCTGAAAAGTTCTTCTTTGCCCAAAGGTAAGTCTTTAACCTAAGGCACACTATAAGTAGTGGAACCCAAATACCTGGGTAGTTTAAAGTAAAAGCCATGTTGCTCTGATCGTAGCATAAGACTTGTTTTTAAGGTTACAGCATTGAGACAGACCTAAGTTACAGAATGATCCGCTTTTCCTGAAACTTTTTGATTTCCTGGTTGAACAGGTAATGATTATGTACATGCTTTGGAAGCCAAGCTCCTTTTTAGGTTTCGCCCTGCACAGTGCTTGCTCTGTGCTTGCAAAATCTTCTGTAAAAAAAAGTTTATAAAGGGCTTAGATCTCACTCATTACTTAACATGGGTGGGCTACGACATCACTCTTGTCTCCTTGCTTCTTATTGGACAGCTCCTCCTGCTTCCGCTTTCTTTTCTTGTCTTCAGTGGAGCATGGACCGAGTGCTGGACCCTGACTGCGGCCAGTGTCCGTCCAATTGCAGCTCTCATACAGAGGCACCTTTTTTTGAAACGGCAACTCTTAGCAAAGCCTCTTTTTCGTTCTTTTCTTAGGTAACAAACAATAGTTTTATCTTAGGCAGGGCATTTTAAAACACAACTAAGCATCTGATGTACCTGAATTGTGTCTGTATTTTGCCTTTTACCCCACATTATAAATTGTGGAATTGTAATTCTTTCCCTGCATTTATATTACAATATTACACGGTTCAATGTGTATTTTGGGGTACTGTTTTTCACAGTGTGGCATGTCATGATTTTTTAAATCTAATTTTTAATTAGATTGTGTTTATAACCAGGTGGCTTAGCAGAACAATCAAATACAACACCTAAAACGACTGAAATGGTTTTAGATGTCTAATCTGAAAACAGTTCGAAATTCAAAATAACCCAACAAATTAATAGCCACATGTTTTTTTGTCAGAAAATGGCTAAGTAACACACGCAGGAAAATGAATCTTTATTTAAGCAATATCGTCTGTGCATGTTTAAAACGGGCAAAATCTCCTCATACTCAGAAATACTTGCTTAGAATGGCCTCTCGTTTTGACCATCTCCCTTACAGAAATCGGGAACACAACCAGTGTGATGCAAGCCTAAACCAGCAATGTTTCCTTTGCTGCAACTGGACGAGCCGCACCTCCTTTGCTGTGACAGAGGAATGAAGTGTTTATTATAGACACAAGAGAGATGGCACACGGGTCCTTCCTTTGCTCCATGAGTGTACAGCCACACAATTTAGATTTTGCAACAGGGCAATGGTTGATCAGAGATGTGGCTTTTTTGTTTCAAATGGGAATGTGTTTAATCATCAGTGGAAAGAGAAATCCCTCCAACCCTACCTGCCAGGTATGGTGGGTGGGTCCCCTGGTTGGGTCCCCTACCCCATCGTATTTGCCATGTGAGTTCTTAGGAAAATATGGCGAGGTTCAGCAACATCAAAACGTAGCTGGGGAAAAGACTCATTTCCGAGCGAGCAGTAGTAGGGTTATTAGAGATAAAGAATTGAGAAGGGATTTTTAAATGATTTTTTGTCATATCCTGGATTACGCATTACTAACAAGCATTGGCAAATCCAATAGGTTTCACCTATGCGAAATTTTATTAGACATATTTCACAGCAGTGCGGGTGTTGTACAACATAGCTTAAAAAAAACTCTATGATGCAGTCATTTCTGGCTGCGTCATAGCACTTTTTGTTCTTTAAGTCATGTTTCACAGCACCCCATGCTTCTGTGCAATATGTCTAAAAAAACTGATAAAGCCAATAGGTCTTGCATAGGCGAATTCTATTGGTTTGCCAATGCCTGTTTTTGTAACTATAATTGCTGGTTATTTAGTGCTCCCCTTTTAAACTTTAATCAGGAAGGCTATTGGGGGATCGAATTCCACCAATGAAAGAATCATTTGCTCCATTGGCTCACACCATTACTCCCCCATGGCATCAGTAGCATGCTGGCCTTTTGAGTTCTCCCTTAGATGTACTTGAAAGGTCTAATTTAGTAGTCGCTGCTATGTAGCTATCGATCCATTGTCCTGCCAACAATAATATCAAAGAAGGGCTAGTATATGAGTTGGAGGAACTTTTTGTATATACCTGACCTTAAGCGGCGTAATCGAGTGGATTGTACTGATAATAAATCCTCTGACATGAGAGAAGAATTTCAGGGCTGTTGCACACCGGGGACATCCCACTATTTATTGAACAGAACCTGCTCCCTCAGGAATCAAATATGGACCTAGATACATTGTGTAAATAATGCAACAAATCCTACATCTGTTTTTCAATTTATAGGGATAGTTTGCAATTGTTAAAGGAACAAAATATGATCATTTTAAAAATGGCCTGTTGGACTTGGGCCTCTCTGCAGGGTCATACCCAATTGTTTTGCTGTCCCCATCCTTTTTCTGAACTTGTTTTTGTTGGCTTTTATAAACTGTGCACTTTACCAATGCTAACCAGTGCTAAAGTGCTTGCGCTCTTTCCCGTAAACATGGTGAAATTGGCTTACCCCAGTTGGCCCATTTAATTTACTTGTAAGTCCCTAGTAAAGTGGTTCTACATGTACCCAGGGACTGTAAATTAAATGCTAGTAGTGGGCCTGCAGCACTCATTGTGCCACCCACAAATTTAGCCCTTTTAAATATGTCTCGGCCTGCCATTGTAGCCTGTTGACAGTTGTAAACCGCCATTTTGACCTGCCAAAAGAAACCTTTTGCCAAGCCTAAACCTTAATTTTTAATACATATATATCACCTCTAGGGTAGGCCCTAAACAGAGCGGGGACACACCAGTTGGTGTAACCAGGCGCTTTATCAATCAATCAATCAGGGGTTTGTTAAAGCGCGACTACTCACCCGTAAGGGTCTCAAGGCGCTAGGGGGGGGGGGTGCAGGTTCCATCCATCAAGGAGGGGGGTCTGTCGAAGAGCCAGGTTTTGAGGTTTCTTGCGAAGATGGGGAGCGATGTTGTCTGTCTGAGGTGGAGCGGAAGGGCGTTCCATGCTTTGGCCGCGAGGAAGGAGAAGGAGCGGCCTCCCGATCTGGTCTTTCTGGTGCGGGGGACCTCGGCGTAGGAGAGCTGGGCTGATCGTAGGGTCCTTTGGGGTGTGTGGAATTTGAGTCGGCTGTTCAGGTATGCTGGTCCGGTGCCGTGGAGGGCTCTGTGTGCGTGGGTGAGCATCTTGAAGGTGATTCTCGCCTCGACAGGGAGCCAGTGGAGTGTGCGCAGGTGCTGGGAGATGTGGCAGTGTTTTGGCAGGTTGAGGACCAGTCTTGCGGCGGCGTTCTGGATGTTCTGTAGCTTGCGGGTGAGGTTTTTGTTTATTCCGGCGTAGAGTGCGTTGCCGTAGTCGAGTCTGCTGGTGACCAGGGCGTGAGTGACGGTCTTTCGGTGTTCGAGGGGGATCCATTTGAAGGTCTTACGAAGGAGGCGGAGGGTGTGGAAGCAGGAAGACGAGACAGAGTTGATCTGGCGGTCCATTTTGAGCTCGGAGTCCAGGATGATTCCCAGGTTGCGTGCGTGGTCCGTGGGGGTTGGCGGGTTTCCGAGGGCGGGGGGCCACCAGGTGTCGCTCCAGGCATCGGGGTTTGGGCCCATGATGAGTACTTCTGTTTTGTTGGTGTTTAGTTGTAGGCAGCTGTTTTTCATCCATTTGGCGACGGCTTCCATGCCTTCTCGAAAGTTGCGTCTGGCGGTGTTGGGCTCGTTGGATAGGGAGAGGATGAGCTGGGTGTCATCTGCGTATGACACGATGTTGAGTCCGTGGGTTCTGACGATGGGGACGAGTGGAGCCATGTAGACGTTGAAGAGCGTCGGGCTGAGGGAGGAGCCCTGGGGGACTCCGCAGGTGGTAGGTGTGGGGTCCGAGAGGAAAGGAGGGAGTCTGACCCGCTGCGTCCTGCCGGAGAGGAAGGAGCGGATCCAGTCGAGGGCCTTGTCCTGGATTCCTGCGTCGTAGAGTCTGCGTATTAGGGTGCGGTGGGAGACTGTGTCGAACGCCGCTGATAGGTCGAGGAGGATGAGGGCTACTGTTTCTCCTTTGTCCAGTAGGGTGCGGATGTCGTCTGTTGCGGCGAGGAGGGCGGTTTCCGTACTGTGGTTTTTTCTGAAGCCGGATTGGGAGGAGTCGAGGATGTTGTGTTCTTCAATGAATGTGGCGAGTTGGCTGTTGATGGCTTTCTCGATGACTTTCGCTGGGAACGGGAGCAGGGAGATGGGTCTGTAGTTTTTGAGGTCGGTGGGGTCCGCTGAGGGTTTCTTTAGGAGGGGGTTGACCTCGGCGTGTTTCCAGTCGTCGGGGAACGAGGCGGTCGCAAGGGAGCGGTTGATGGTGTGGCGGAGCATGGGTGCGATGGTGTCGGCGGCTCTGTTGAAGATGTGGTGGGGCCAGGGGTCCGTGGGGGCCCCTGAGTGGATTGACTTCATTGTCTTCAGTGTGTCTTCGGTGGTGAGGGCTGTCCAGTCGTCAATCGCTGGTTTCCGGGTGTCGGGGGTGGTTGGTGAGGGTTCAGTGTGTTGGTTGTCTTCGTCGAAGTTGTCGTAGATGCTCTTGATTTTGTGGTGGAAAAAGGTGCTGAGTTTGTCACAGAGGTCTTGTGAGGGAGGGGTGTCGGTAGACTCGCTAGTGGGTTGGGCGAACTCCTTGATGATGCTGAAGAGTTCCTTGCTGTTGTGCGCGTGGGTGGAGATTCTGTCTTCAATCGCTTTTTTCCTCGTTTCTCTGATGAGTTGATGGTGGGCGTTGGTGGCGGCTCTGAAGTTGTCGTGGGCTTCTGTGGATTTGGTGTTCCTCCAGGCCTTTTTGAGGTGGCGGCATGTGCTTCTGGACTCTCGAAGTTCGGTGGTAAACCATCTTTACAAGTGATATTATATGACAGGGTGCAGTGTATGTAAAAAGTTGGACATGCACTTGTAACTTTTACATATCCTGGCAGTGAAAAACTCTTAAATGTGTTTATCACTACTGCAAAGCCTACATCTCCAGTAAGAGAACATTGGGTTACCTTATTACATTTAATAAGTGACAGTTTTCAATTGGAAGCAGGGGTGAATGTCGAGTTTGGTGTCAAAAGAATCATAATTTATAACCCTCTTTGACTGTAAAGTGGGATTTTAAGTAACATTTTCTGAAACTGCCACTTTTAGAAAGTTCCACATACAAATGGGTTGGTCCTTTTGATCAGCTGGGTTGGGCCACTAATATATTGTATTCCTACAGTATACCCAAACGAATAATTATTTAGTTAACATTCCTTTATTATAAGATCAAGTAATTATAGTATTTTAGTACATTTCACAAACACTTAGACATATCCTTCAGACAAAATTAACGTATAAGACACATTATTTCCAGACCTTGTCTGAAAAACGTAACTTTCACGAAATCACATAAAAAAATAATAATTCTAAACTGAGTAAACCGAGTGTATTTAATACTTCATACATATAACAAAAAAAATTAAAGTTAAACCAGTCTTATAATTTACAAAGTGCTAGAGTTTCTATTGTTAGTCTGTTATTCTTGTTCAAGGGCTGAAACTCCTGTCCAAATCATCCCCTGGGGGCTCTAATGCACACTCTATTTGTGTAGGCCTCCAAGGTCTCTTGTAGGATTGCCTACATGTGTTTTTCACTTTTACCAAAGAGTTCCCAGAGCCTGTCTTCAACGCATTTTAAACCTCTCATTGCTTTTAGGTTCTCCTCAGGACCTTGACTGGTTAATTCCCCTTCTCACTGTTATTCCACTTAGTGAATTTTCTCCTTCATTTTTATTGGTTGATACTTCCTCAAATCTGACTTGGTTCTTTTTGCTCTACAAACGGCTGTTGTCAATATTATTACCACCGTTTTTTGTTATTTCTAGATTTCTTGTTTTCCTTGGTGCTCCTGTCTCTCCGGATACACCCAGAGGTTATATGTTCAGGTTCAGTAATACAACTTTTATAAAATAAGCATTTTTTTTCCCCACCAATTTGGTGTCAGCAACCTATATCCTGGGTCACATGACTAGGTGTAGTTGGAAGTTGGTCTTTGTGTATTACTCCCAGACAGCGAGACAAAGAAGGAATAGGTGTTGGCAGGATGGGCCATCTCAGACTTAATATGGGGGAGGAGCTTTCACCTACCATATTTACACATCACAAAGGCTTTGCCTTAGCACACTCGTAAAGGGCTTCGCACTAGTCTTTTGTGCTCCCAGACAAGCAGGGGCCAGGGCAGGGAGGCAGGAAATTCCAAACACTCTGGGGGTGGAAACCTCCAGAACCTTATCCTACTTCAAAGCTGGCAACAAGTATAAATATTGGACCCTCAGACTCAATTCTTTGGTACACATCTGGACCTATGGAAAACTCAAACGTGCTGCTGTGCTGCTCTGCTGCCTGATTGAAAAGGACTAGACATTCATCTTGAACCCAGGACCACCAGAGTGACTCCAAGGGCTAGTTGGCTGGCCTCCTGATCAGAGCCTCATGGACAGAAAAGGCTCCAACCACCTTGAACTCAGCACCTGGACTCTGCCTGCTGGGAGTCTTACCCCCTACATGGTGCCACCCCAGTCTTGGACCCTTGGAAGTGGACCTGAAGGTGCTCTGCCAGCCCAGCTGTGGTCTCCTGGGCAGAACGGACGCAGCGCGCCACATCTCCTCTCAGCTCCGCATCGGAACTGCCACTGCGCGATGCATCCCCGACAAAGGATCTTGCATCACAGCTCCAAGTAACAGCTGCTGTGTGACACATCCCCAATGCAGGACTTCGCACCACAAGCCTTCATCAATAGAATCCTCAGCGATGATGCAGGACCTCGCGTTCCATGCCCGCTGTTTCATCAGAACCCCCTCTGCGCAACACATCTCCGACACCTGACCTTGCAACTCTCCACAACCAGGATTTAAGGTACTTTGTTTAGCTGGTCTAACTAGGTCCCTGTATCTGGGCTGCACTCTATCGCAATCAGCCTGAATTTGTGGCTTTGTCCCGGTCCGTCGCAACCAGATAACCACAGTTTGTGCATTGTGCTTCTAAGCACAGTTTTCACTTAAATCTTTAAAATTGCATATCTCTGGTTCTCCTGATTAGATTTTTGTCATTTTGGTTTCAAATAATTTATTAAATACTGCTCTATTCTTCTAAATTGGTGTGAGATTTTTCTTGTGTTGTGTTTTCACTTTATTGCTGTCTGAAGTGCAGCATAAATACTTTACACACTCTCCTCTGAGTTGTGTCTGCCTGCTTTTTTGCCAAGCTACCGGAGGTTTAAGCACAGGTTAATTTGTGGTTTACTTGTGTTTCACCCTGACAAGAACTATGGTTGCTGCTTGAGTAGGGTTTGACTCCCTCAACCAGTTACTGTATTTCCTACATGGCCCGATCAAGAGATTTCTCCAACAAAGAGGTAGGCGGATTGTGGTTTTTATATTGAGCTGAATAGTAGAATTAGACTGAAATTACTGCTTATCACTCTGTTGCAATTCAAATTGATGAGATGGTGAATATTCATTCCTGAACAAAAATGATACATTTACCTGAGTTTTTCACCACTTCAATGTAGGGGACATCTTTCATCAGCACTAAGTCAACTTTCCCTACTATGGGATGAAAATGTACCATAATGAAGCAATTAAGCTCTGCTGCTGCAGAGGGCTGCGTCTTAATTACTACTCTCGTACATACAGGTGATGTTGCGTCCTGTTTTAAAAATGTTACATAAAAACATGGGTGGACACCAGCCGCGGCTCCTCCATTAGGGCGGAGGAGCGTCGCCCCACTGCTGAAAATGCTGCAAAGTTGAAAAATAAAATGGTATTAAAATGAAAGGATTACCATTTTATTTTTCAATGCTCCCAGCTCGAGCAGAGCATCAGGGCAGGAGGGACCATTGCGGATGATTGGCAGCAGGGAGTAGTGGTGGTGGCTAACCCGTTTAAAGTGCACTTGTCACTTTGGCCAACTGTCTTGCAGTGGCCAGCCTAACATGCGCACTTTAAACCTCTCCAACCCAAGCTGTCTTAGACAGCTGGGTGGACAACAGTCACAGCCCCCAGTGCCTCATTGAGCATCAAGCCAGCCTGATCCAACCAATCCTGGTGCTTCTCTCATGCTGCTAAACATTATCAGCAGCATGAGAGGAGCGTCTGGATTAATTAGGGGAGTAGGCTCTGAAACCACATGCTTCAAAGGAGGACCGGAGGAGGCGAGCCAGTGGGTAAGTACATATTTTTATTTTTCCTTTTATGACCCATTGACAGGCATTGTGAGAAACTTGCACTGCCTTCAGCCTCAACTCCAGAGCTCTCAGTCGTGGGC
Organism: Calotriton arnoldi; assembly: GCA_963921515.1. Lineage (NCBI taxonomy): Eukaryota > Metazoa > Chordata > Amphibia > Caudata > Salamandridae > Calotriton > Calotriton arnoldi. The sequence goes on from CAWUFW010006742.1 coordinate 842,401, forward strand.
CACTAAAAACACTGTTTATAACGGGCCATGATTGAGAGCTTTGGCGTTGACCCTAAAGACATTCTCATCGTCTCAAGTACCTATCAGTGGGTAAAAATAAATAATTTGCTAGCCCCACCACATATACATGTCACCAGCTGCCACTGGTAGACACACAGCTCAAGATGAAGATACCACTAATATCTTTCCACCGATAAAGAGCTTTATGATTTTTTTTAAGAATTAAAAAATAGAATGTAAGAAAAAAGAAAATTGAATACTTAAATGTCATCCTGTCTCCCTAAAAATTAATGTAAGTCTAACAATTAGGTAAATGACTGCAACCCTTCATAGTTACCAAGGAGGAGGAAAACCATGCAGAGAAAAGGACTGCTGTTGGCAGTAACGAGAAAAAACTCTCATTTTATAAGGTGAACGAACAAAGGAAAAAAAAATATATAAAGAGAGAGAATAAAACTTCAGACACAAATCCCCCATTGCCTAATTGCAAATGGAAATGATTTCTTACTGATAATCTGAACCATGTGATTCCCAAAAGGAAAGCAATTTCATTCTAACACTAAACTTGGATTTTATGTCACAGTTTTGAAAATGTCACTTTAAAAAAGTTGGCAGTTTCTTGTCCTAATCATTTGGTGCCTGAGTCCTGGGTCACATGACTGTGAATGGTTGGCAGTTGGCCTTTGTGTATTCCTCCCAGACGGTAAGACAAAGGGGAACTAGGTGTTGGCAGTATGAGGCACCCTGCCAGGATGGGAGGGGTAGAGGTGGTCCCTGCCCCATTTACATTTCAAAGGAGCTGCCTCAGCACACTCACAAAGAACTTGACATCAGTCCTTTGTCATCCTAGACCTCCTGGAGCCGGGGGGGGGGGGGTATTTCCAGAACCAGATATGGAGGGAAGTCTAGAAGCTTCTTCCGCTTTAGAGGGTAGCACCAGGTATACAAATTGGACTCTCAGACCAACTCTTCAGTTCACTCCTGGACCCCCAGAAGGACTGCGTTGTACTTCAAGTGCTGCTTGATGCTTGCATTATACCTCAGAGGTCTGCCCTGCTGTTACCATAGGACTGCTCTTCTGCTTAAAGCTTGCCTTGCACCCTCAGAGGACTAGCCTGTTGTTTGAGACCTGCCTTGCTGCTTGATACCAGGCCTGCCAGAGTGACTCCAAGGGCTAGTGGTCTGGCCTCCTGTTCCGAGCTACAGGGACACAAAAAGCTTCAATAACTTGAACCTTGCTCCTGGACCCTGCCTTAAGTGAGTCCTATCATCCAATTGGTGCCCACCCAGTCCTTGGAAGTGGTGCTGAAGGTGCCCAAACAGTCAAAAACAGAAACTTGGGAAGTAGGAACTCACCACCAAAAGTGGCCTGAGAACCAACAGGAGTGGGGACCTACCTAACTGCTCTGCCTAAGGTGCATTGTTGGTCAGCCTAATTTTGTGATAGCTCTCACTACATTCTTCTCTACAGCAGCAAATCCTATTCAGACGCTCCTTTTCAGGGGGTCTTGGGCCTTGTGGAGCCCTGGTCGGCTACAGCCTGCTGCTTTGTTCCGCTGGAGATTTTTGACTTCCAGAAAAGTGACGGAGTCTGAACGTAGAAATCTTCACTGCAACTTTGTCCAGCTGCTCCCTGACAAGGACGCCTCCTCCTCAGACACTACCAACTGCCTTCCCCTGATGAACTTTACCTTCTCTGACATCTTTTTTTTTATTTCTCATAAGTCCAAAGGTAAGCCGAGACTGGGGCCTATCCACTCCGTGCATCCGAACAGCGCTCGCTCAATCACAGTCGGCCATAACTTTAGACTTTTCCCCAGTCACGCGCGACTAGATGTCTGCAGTTGGTTCTTTGATCTTTTAGGTGCTGATTTTCACTAAAAACTTTACAAATATATTAGCCCCTGTCCTACAGATTGGATGCAATTTGTTTTGGTGTCATATTATTTATTACATTTCTTTGTATATTTCTAAAATGGTATAAGATTTTTCTAGTTTTGTGTTTTCACTTTATTACTGTTCTGTTTGAGTGTTGCATAAATACTTAACCCATTGACTCCAAGCTAAGCTTGACTGTTTTTGTGCCAAGCCACGAGAAGGTTGAGCACAGGCTAATTTAGTAACTTTTGTGGTACACCCTGACAGGGATTTTGGTTGTTGCTTGAGAAGGGTCTTCATTCTCCTCAATCAAAAACCCAATTTCCTACACAGAAACTGGTACGGATGATTTAAACATTTGCCTAGACCAAACTTCTCCAACAAGTAGCTTGTAAGTGTTGGACTAGAAAATACTTCCGGTCGACTCCTCCTATTAGTATTATGCTTAAGTTAGCATTTGCTGCACCATTTTGTGCTTAGCCGCCATTTTATGTAATGATCGAAACTAACTTCTGTCGCATTTTGCCTGCCTCAGCGGAAAGCAGCTTCGATATTTTTTTTTTGCACTTCTCCAAGGTTGAGCTTCGCTGTCTTAATGAATACATGAATGTGCCTTTACATACCTTCCTTGTTAGATAGGCCCGTTCTCATGCTTACAGTGGCGGGCACAGACAGAGTAACCTTGAGGCAGAGATAACATGTACCCGATCCCAGGAGTGTAGTTCGTCTTCTGTGTCTCCTTTGTTAACCTGCTCCAACTGGAAATTTCCAGTTCTGGGTGGGTCTTGCTGGGCATTGGAAATGTATAACAACTGATGTAATGTTGGTGAGGGTCAGTCCCCTCAGTAGCATCTTAGGAGGCTAGTCAGACTGGACTCCGCTCGAGCGAATACTAATAAATAACTTGGTTTGTATTCTCTACTGTCTGACTGACTCTTCATTTGTATGGAAGGCTGAGAGGTGGTCGCGAGTGACCCGGGTGGCCCAAATCGGGTTACTTCCTTCATTTGGCACCCAAACAGGGACTCCATTGTGTGTGACCCATCCTCGCCCGCGGACGGGTGAGGAGGACGGGGCCACGTCGGGTCGGATGGGCGGATCGGGGATCCCTGCACGATAGAGCCTAGTACTCGCAGCTGCCCCACCTGTCTGATCGGGCGGTGCCTCGCCCAGTGGTCATCCCGGCTGGGGTCCTGAAAGGTGAAACCCTTGGATCTGACTGTTTGGTCCGAAGAGTCAGCAGTGGAGAATACATTTGTTTGACCTGTGTGCACCAGGTGAGTTTGCTTTGGTTCTTTGTGGTTGTGGCGCTACATTGGTTTGAATTGGATACGGTCTGCGGATCATCTTTGGACAAGCGCTTGATTTGTTTGGGCTCTTTTTGAATATGGTACCATTTGAGAATAGCATTTGACAGGGTCTGTGGCCCAATTTGGATGAAGCTATTTTGCAAATATTTGTTTGGTATACATAGTGAGCGTGCGTCTGTGGGAGAGAATGCCTTGTTTGAGCAAGTTGTGCCGTGTGGGATGTCGTTGTTGTTCTACTGATGCTCGATTGGAAGAGAGGCAGCCGGCGCCTACGGAGGGCACGTCGAATTTCGAAATGTATGTGAAGCATGGCATTGGCCCTATTATGTTTAGTACATTATGGCACAAATATACGAGGGACAATGCCAAGCTACAGTGGCCGTTAACAGGTACTTTTGATGTACAAAAACTAAATTTTCTGCAGGATAAATTGTTTGCGAAACGAAGTAGGCAGTCGATGTTTGATTCTCTCCAGGTATGGCAGAAGGAAGCTAAGCAGAGGCGGATGAAGGCATAAAAAGAGGCTCAGAAAGGGAGGACGCAGACAGTGACCCAGAAAGCTGCAGTGTATGATAGACAAAAAATAGAGAAAGGAATAGAGTGTGCGGATAGGAAGTTTCGATTACAATGCAATAAGTCTTATGTTTCTACAGAGGAAGATGATCAGTTCATGGAGGAACAATTGGAGACCCGACCTCCACCTCCGTATGCCCCTCAGAGAATATATCCTGCTATTCCGCAGCCCCAGCCATCTGCTCCTCCTGTCTCAGCAGCTCCTGCTTCTTCTGCTAGCGACCGGCCTGACTCGGTCACTGTCTCTCCAATCTCTCTTTCAGCTTCTCTCCCTGCTGCTACTATGACTCCCAGTCTTCCTGCTACACCTGTTGCTTCGGCATTTCTTTCCCCAGCTCTTGTACCTACTTCACAGCCTTTGACAACTTTAGTACCGGATGCTTCCGTTGCCACTGCCTCCCTGCTCTCCCATACCCCGACATCCTTGAGTATTGGAACGCCAGTGCGTGGATTTGGAAGTGGGGACTTGGCGGCTGCTAAGGAACGATTGGGACGGGTACTGATACGATCGGATGTGGGAGAGGAGGAGAAGAAAATGGTGGCTAATCAAGCTGCCCAGTGGGCTCGTAACCCCATCTATAGCGTAGAGGACGTGTGGAGTGTGTCAAAGGACTACGAGCCGTTTGTGCAGCAACATGCCCTCAAACACATGTCGGCTACCCTGATTGGGTTATGGAAGCAGTGTTTTGGTGGAGTGGCTCCTCAGGTCATCTATGATATCAGGGACCATGTATATGCAGCGGACATGGCACCTGATCAGATTTTTGGTAATGTTGCAGTGTTACTCGGTTATCGAGGTAGGCTGATTCAGAAAAGGCCAAAGGCGATACTTCAGTTCCCGATGAGGGAAGTCCACCCTTTGTATCATCCCGAAATACCGGAGGTAAGAAATGCACAAGATGATGTTAAACAGCAGCGAGTGGAAGGTCGTTTTCAGGAGCAATGGATTTATACTCCATGGAAGAGAAGTGAGGTCCTGTCCCTCAAGAGTCAGTTACCCGACCCTAGGAAGAATCCTACTGCATATTATAAAGAATTGACAGAGGCCGCATCATCGACAGTGATGACGTTGGCAGACATTGAGATGTTTTTTGGTTTATTGGTACCAGTTGATATTTGGCGGCAGGTGCAAACACAGGATCATGTTGTGGAATTGGGTGGCACTTGGGACAAGATCAGAGCATGGGATAAGGAGAGGAAGCCTGGTGAGAAGCCTAAGGCTGAGATACTACTTTTGCCAGGTCGAATTATTACCTACATGCACTCTCTTATTCCACCTAGAAGAGTAGATTGGGACAAGTTAACAGCATGTCGTCAGAAAAAAGATGAAAGTGTATCTGATTTTTTTACTAGGTTTGAAGGTGTGTTTTTGGACTTCAGTGGACAGGATTTGTCAATGGAAGGAGGGGTCCGATTGTTCGTTAACAGATTTGTTACGAACCTGCTCCCCGAGAACGCGACTTGGTTACAGGCTTCGGAAAGCACTTGGACTACCTCCTCCCCATCAGTGATATTGAGTATGGCACAGTATTATGAGCATAGAGAGAACGAAGAGAAGGAGAAGGTGGAGAAGAAAAACAAGGTGTTAAAAACGAAGGTGTTGATGCAGCAGGTATCTAGGGGGAACAGAAGAGGACGCGGCACTGGTCCGGCCCGACAGCTGCCCCGTACTAGCAGAAATGCTGCGCCTGTGGGGCCGAATCAGTGTGCATATTGTAAGGAGGAGGGACACTGGTGCAGTGAGTGCCCGGCATTGTTGCAGAAGGTAGCGGCCCCTAGAGTTCTCGTGGACGGGGTCGTGGGGCAGGTGGTCAGGACGGGGTTCAAGCAGATGACACGTCGCAGGGCCGCTCTGACCAGAACTATCTTGATGACCCTCAAGGGAAACAGTATTACCATGATGACTATGATTTGGACGAAGTGACGGGGTTGTCCCACAGTTAGGACAGCCAGGGACAGGGCGAGGGACCAGTTCAGATACCTGTATATCAGCGCGGACTGATGTTACTGTTGACTTGCAGGGCTCAGCTAAGCAATTCTTGGTGGATACAGGTGCAATGAACAGCTCTGTTTCTCATTCACTGGTCCCCCGGGCAGCCCTGCCTGGCCATAATAATGTTTCGGTAGGCTTTTCTGGTGTGCCGGTTGTGAGCCCCATATCCAAACCCCTTTCCCTGACCGTTGGTCCTTTTACTGTTGATTCGCCATTTTTGCTGACATCCAATTGCGGTGAGAATCTGATGGGATTGGGTTTATTGAAGAAGTTGTATGCTACAATTTATTGTTCCCCGGCAGGTGTCTATATGACAATGGGTCCTAATGTGGCTAGTACTAAGCAGTGTTTGTCCAAAGGTGCGCCCCTCCCTGCTGAATTCAAGGATGTGCCGCCCACGTTCTGGGCTACCGGTGATACGGACGAAGGGCTGTTGCAGATACCTCCAGTTTCTATTAAGATCAAAGAAAATGCTGTTTTGCCTCGTATTCCTCAGTACAAAATACCGCAAGCAGGGGAGCGAGCTCTATTGCAGATTATACAGGACTTGATTAAGTCAGGGGTTGTTGAGGAGACATCTGTGAATGTGTGTAATAGCCCTATCCTTCCCATTCTTAAGAGGGCACCCTCGGGCTCCTCTGATGACCATCCTGATGTCTATCGTTTTGTGATTGATCTGCGCGAGGTTAATAAGATTGTGGTCCCTCAGTTCCCAGTGGTCCCCGACATCACTGCCCTTCTGACAATGATTCCTTCCTCTGCCAAATTCTTTTCTGTCATTGATTTGAAAATTGCATTCTTTAGCATTCCGATCCATCCAGATAGCAGGCATCTATATGGATTCGCCCTAGCCGGCAGAAGCTTTAGATTCTGTCGGGCTCCTCAAGGCTATACTGAAAGTCCTAGCATATATAGTCAAGCTTTAAAAGGCCAATTGGATTCCTTCACACTTCTCCCAGGTAATGTATTATTACAGTACGTGGATGATCTCTTGATTGCTTCTGACACTGAAGAAGGTTGCAAAGATGCAACGGTTAAATTGTTGCTACATTTGGCACAGCACGGACATAAAGTGTCCCTTTCAAAATTCCAATATTGTCGTCAGGAGGTCACCTACCTAGGTCACCTACTGTCGAAGGAGGGTAGGAGACTAACAATTGAACGCATTAGTGCTATTGTTAAAATGCCCATCCCCAAGACACAGAGGGATGTGCGAGCTTTCATTGGCATTACTTTGTATTGTCGGCACTGGATTCCTAACTTTTCCTTACTAACAAAGCTGCTGTTGCAGCTAACCACTAAAGATGTGCATGAACCCTTGCCCTGGACGCCCGAATGTCAACAAGCTTTTGAGCAATTGAAAGTTGCGCTTTGCTCTGCGCCTGTGCTTGGTACGCCAGACTATACTAAGCCGTTCGTGTTGTAGGTACACAAGACGGCTGGTTGCGCGCTTTCTGTCTTAACACAAGCCTTTGGAGGTAAGCAGAGGCCATGTGCTTATTTCTCTGCTTTGCTTGAGAGCATCGCAAGAGCCCTCCCGAGCTGTCTAAGAGCGGTCATGGCTGTCTCTATCCGACAATCGGCAGGGCTCGTCCTTGATACCGATCTCACAGTCATGGTACCTCATGCTGTGGATACACTTTTGAACAAAACGAAGACGCAGCACCTTACCAGTGCGCGTCTGACTGGTTATGAACTGACCCTCTTTGCACCACACGTCACGATCAAAAGATGTGCCACCCTGAGCCCAGCCACGTTACTACCCCTCCCTTCTGAAAGTGAGGAAATAGACATACATGATTGTAGTTTTCGAACTGAAGAAGAGACGAAGGGACGGGTAGACCTGACTGGTGTTCCCCTATCTGAACCCCAAGGGGAGCTATATGTCGATGGCTCTTGTTTCAAATTACCAGATGGCACAACAACTGCGGCCTATGCAATCACTACCTTACACACAGTAGTCGAGACATCACAAGTTCCCTATCAATCGGACCAAGCTGCAGAGTTAGTTGCCCTTCTTCGAGCTTGTGAGCTAAGCGAGGGACTGACTGTCAATAGTTATACTGACAGCCAGTACGCCTTTGGAGTTGCTCACAGTTTTGGGCGGCTCTGGGCAGAGAGAGGATTCCTGACTTCACACGGGTTAAAGATTCAGAACAACCCATTGATACACAGGCTTTTGTCAGCTCTGACACTCCCCAGGAAGTTAGCGAAAGTGAAGTGCAGCGCTCACAAGACGATTACTGATGATGTGGGGAGGGGAAATGCATTTGCAGATCAAACAGCAAAGGAGACGGCTCGAACGAATATGAAAAAGATGTTTGTGGCAGGTCCTGCTAGATGGGTACCCGAAGTTACTATCTTTGAGGATACACTGATTAGTGTTAAGGAAATACAGAGTGAGGCAACAATTGAGGAGTTAGCAATATGGCAGGAAAGCACAGCACGTTTAGACGAGGATGGGTGCTTGACGGACAAGTCAGGAAAGCAAAGGTGGATGCTGCCGGACGCCTATGTCCTCCCTGTAGTCACTATGGCGCACGGGCCAGCTCACATTGGCGCCAAGGGCATATGCAAACTACTAGACCCCGTGTGGCAGAATGATAACATCCCCAAGACTGCTGCTCACTTGGTGAAATATTGTATGGTATGCATGATGTATAATCCTGGAAAAGGCACTCCTACACCCCCTGGTAATTTTGCACCCCCTTCCTTCCCCTTTGAAGTCCTTCAGATGGACTACATTGAGATGGAACGAGTCAATAATTTGAAATATGTGCTAGTGATTGTTTGCGCATTCAGCAAATGGGTTGAGGCATACCCCACTAAAGAGAACACAGCCTTAACGACGGCGAAAGCCCTCTTGAAGGAGTTTTTCCCCTCGCTTTAGTTTACCCCATTTGATCTGGAGTGACAATGGCAGTCACTTCAATTCAAAAGTCATCCAGCTGGTGTGTGATGGCCTACACATCAGGCAGAAGTTCCATGCTGCACACCACCCCCGGTCAGCAGGTTTGGTTGAGAAGTACAATGGTACTCTCAAACTGAAGATGGCAAAAGTTCAGGAAAGCACAGGATTGAAATGGCCAGATGCTTTACCGTTAGCTCTTCTGTCAACCAGAGCTATGGCTCACACTAGGACAGGATTGTCTCCGTATGAGGTCGTATTTGGCCGCCCAGCAAATGTTTGGGGTGTCCCGCTGCCAAAACGTTTTTCTGAATTTGAGTATCCTCTGTTAGTGGATTATCTCTATGAGTTGACTAAAAATTTGCGTTCTATTCATCAACAGATCCAGGACACTTTGCCACCGCAAACAGAGGGGCCCGGGCATGATATCCAACCTGCGACTACATCCTTGTGCAGCATTTCCAGAGGAAAGGAAGTTTGAAGCCCCGTTGGAAGGGGTCGCTGCAGGTACTCCTCGCCACCAGAAGTGCTGTGAAGGTGACGGGTCGGAAGAACTAGATCCACACCAATCACTGACACAAGGTACCATTGCCTCTCCCCTATGATCGGTGGGTGATCGATGGCATAGGTGACCACGAGATGGAGAACGTGCCCCGCTTCATCCCTTTTTCGGATGCCCGACTGACGTGGGTGAAAATGGAGGAGGAGAACAACACAGTGTTAAATGAGGCGGTGCCCCCTTAAATAAGGGCCATCCAGGATTCTCCTTCACCTGGCCCACAAGTGCTTGAGCCCCAGTCCCTTGGCCCCTCTGAATTTGAGCCCCTGTTTACTGATCACTCTGTGCCCGGAGTGGCTAGGTACAATTTGCATCCCCGACGGAGGGACAGTGCACCAAAGGAAAAGTCAGATTAGTAGGGATGGACTGCAAGGATGAAGAATAGGGTGCATGTACCCTGTCTGAGGTACCAACGATAGCTTAGGGAAAGGGAGATTGGTGCATTGTCCAAGTCATTGAACAGGATAAGCTGAGGGTGTCTTCCATAAAGGAGGGGGTGCCCTACCCTGGACGGCGTGGGATTTCTTCAACGGGCCGCGATCGCGCTGCCCCACCGTAGTGCTCAATAGCACCACCGTAGATAAACAATAGGAGTCTGCCAGCGAGACTCTGAAGGACGCTGGAAACTCTTTGCCCATCCTCTTGTTACCAACACCATTGCATTGCATTTTTCCCCCCTAATCACCATGTATCCTTTTGGTCGCCCAATTGTTGAGGAGGAACAGCCTTTTGCAGCACCACGTTCGGAGAGGGATGGGGTTGGTTGGCACAGTTGGTCAAAAGGGGGTAAAACGATTTTTATAGTGATTGTCCTGATTTCCCTAATAGCAATACTTGGAATAATGTGGTTTCTAGAAGAGAAATATCCTGTGCACTCTCTGATTGGTACAACACCTGCCCCCCTGAACATATGTTTGTCACCCTGGCTGCTCACAAAGGTGAACACAGAAAGACATATGTAGATAACGTGTTCCTCCAAATGTTGCATCAGGCCCATGGTACGTCCAATGTTACAAATTGCTGGATCTGCGGGTTGCTCCCTTCTGTAACGCACAAGAATGACGTATTGCTGTTCATGTCTTTTTCTTACCTCGCGAGCTGTGAAGGCTGGTTCCAGCTCTTTACTATGGTATACACTCATTATCATTCTGATACTATGAAAATGACCTTGGCTGATTATGAAACTGTCTTAGAGTATATACGTGTACATCAGGGGTTTACCCCAGGGGAGCAAGGGACACCAGATACATTGTCCCCGACAGCCTGCATGAATGTGTATGAAAGAGAACAAAATGTAACATGGCTTCGAAATGAAATGTCGGATTTTTGGAGATTTAATGTCACTGAATATTTCAAGTCCTTTCAAATACGTAATATTACTCATGATGTGGCAATGCCAGTGCCAATGGTTAACACGACAGCGAGTTTCTGTGTTAAAGGGAAAGGAAAAGTCAGGGTGGGGGTGAGTAATTGCAATTATACCTATGTACTTAGCATGGTAAATAGCCCACCTCTGCTGCCCCCTCACAATGTTTACTTCGTTTGCGGATCCCAGGCCTATGTTTGGCTTCCTCGGGGATGGTCTGGAATATGTTATCTCTCATTTCTCCTTCCCCCAGTGTATATAGCGCCATCCAATTACCATAGGAATCACCGACTACAGCGCAGGAGTGCTCATCTGTTTCGTGTTAAACGAGTTATTGACACTGCAGACATAGATCAGACAGACACCACTTTGCAGCAGTTCACTGATGCTATGAAGGGTATTGTTCCCTTTTGGGGCCCCATGTCCAATAGTCTCAATATTCGTAAACTCACCAGGGTGGTGGAAGGAGTAATAAATGCAATGGCTGGAATTCTGACTAATATTACAGCCGAGCTCCAGGCTACGAGACTCGTTGCCCTTCAAAACCGGATGGTGTTAGACGTCATCCTTGCTGATCAGGGTGGGGCCTGCCGCGTCATTGGCAGTAGCTGCTGTGTATACACACCGGACCACGCTCCGAATGTATATGCTGCTATACAGAAGCTCCATAGACCTGCCTCTGACATACAACAAGAGAATGGTACATGGTCTCTCACCGGGTGGTTTTGGGGCCTATTTACGTCTTGGGGTTGGAAGATTATCATCGTCCTGATCGCCATAGCTGGTATCATTTTAACATGTTGTCTGTGTATACACTGCCTTTCTGCCTGTTGTGCCTGCTGTGTACAAATGTTGACACCTCACCCCAAACACCTAGAAAATGACTCTAGGAATAAGGCCATGTTGATGCAAGATATCCAGGACATGATGTGCATTGACGAGGGAATATTTGAGTATTAATGGTGTATGTCTAGATTTGTAATATGTTCATTACGTACTGTAAAATGTTTTAGCTTTCACTAGTAGCAAAATTAGTTAGCAAATGCTAAAAGGGGGGTCTGTTGGACTAGAAAATACTTCCGGTCGACTACTCCTATTAGCATTATGCTTAAGTTAGCATTTGCTGCACCATTTTGTGCTTAGCCACCATTTTATGTAATGATCTAAACTAACTTCTGTCTCATTTTGCCTGCCTCAGCGGAAAGCAGCTTCGATATGTTTTTTTTTTTGCACTTCTCCAAGGTTGAGCTTCGCTGTCTTAATGAATACATGAATGTGCTTTTGCATACCTTCCTTGTTAGATAGGCCCGTTCTCATGCTTACAGTGGCGGGCACAGACAGAGTAACCTTGAGGCAGAGATAACATGTACCGGATCCCAGGAGTGTAGCTCGTCTTCTGTGCCTCCTTTGTTAACCTGCTCCAACTGGAAATTTCCAGTTCTGGGCGGGTCTTGCTGGGCATTGGAAATGTATAACAACTGATGTAATGTTGGTGAGGGTCAGTCCCCTTGGTAGCATCTTAGGAGGCTAGTCAGATTGGACTCCGCTCGAGCGAATACTAATAAATAACTTGGTTTGTATTCTCTACTGTCTGACCGACTCTTCATTTGTATGGAAGGCTGAGAGGTGGTCGCGAGTGACCCGAGTGGCCCAAATCGGGTCACTTCCTTCATAAGCTACTGCTAGCTCACAAGCTACCTGTGAGCAGCTCTCCTGTATGCATCCCAACATTCTAAATTAGAACTTTTACTTGGCTGAATAAATTTATACCAAATTTGAAAAGAGTGTATTCAAGACAAAAATGCGTGTATTGTCAGAACTCATACTTTGACGTTTGGGAAAAAATGCTTGAATTTGCTAAATATTCGTAGAGCTAATATTTAAATGATAAATCATGTGACGATGGAGAGACTTATTACTAATATTATTACCTTAATGCCACGAGAAATTGGAGCTACAACAGTTATGTATTACCTATGTAAAGGCTTTCCAAATTACCAAAAACGTTTTTTACATTAATACTAATAACCCTGCCTGATGCACTGAGATAATTGCTAGTAATTTTGCATAGCGTGACCAGAAATGCAATCTTGCCTGATGTGGTCATTATTACAACACTAATAACGCTAGCAGCTCAGGAAAAATTAGTTGAGCATAAGTAGCTGTTATTACAGAAAAGGGTGGAGGCCTCTGGCCTAGACAGTATTAATGTGTTAAAATGGAAAACAAAAATACTGTCCCAGAATACATTGCAATATGCTGCATGATCATGGGTACTCACAAATATTTTCCCGGGGGCTGCAAAGTTTGGTCTATGGTGTGACCGAGGGCCGCACTGATGCCAGCGGGGGGGGGGGGGTAAAGTGGAAGTAGGGGAAGCAAAGCATGTATATCTAGTTGCTGTCTTTTAAAATGAAGGTGTTCCTAAAGTTAAGGGCATAGTTACTTCCTTTCCCTAACTGCAATTAATATTTAAATAAGTGTTTGCTGTATATTTAATATTTTTCCCATGTTATCGCTGAATCGTGTAAGCAGCAGCCCAGTGCTGCTGCTGCCCAGGGGGCCGCATGTAAAGGTCAGGAGGGCTGCATGCGGCCCCCGGGCCGTAATTTGAGTATCACTGATCTAACTTGCCTGCTGCATAGTTTATTCAATTATGCCACATAATATGGTCATCACTTGCCACATAATTCCAGTACCCCAGGCTTATAATGCCTTTAAATACTCCCACAGGGCTTCTAGTGATGACAGACACTTTAGCACTATGTCCCTGCCACCACACTCCCCCCTGTATAGTGTGGAGTGCAGGAAGCCTCCGTTATAGACCCCCCAGTCCCACACTCTCTCCGGCACACTGCCAGGAGAAGATGGACCTCACAGCAGGTCTCAGTGCATTCACACCTGTCTGTATACATTGTTTGGGGCAGGAAGCCCAGAGAATGCACCTGTCACAATGCCTGGCTTTCTACTGTTGATTATATAATTAATTTCTGATGCTTTGTTGCACCTGTTCTTTGTGTGTTAGGGAAGCTCGCACTCCTGACTTTTCGTTGTTGTTGTGTCTCGATGTGTGTGACGGAATTTTACACTTACACGGTTGTTTCTGCTTATACTGGGTATATAGTTAGTCATATTTTACATTTAGTGGTAGATGGGCGGATAGTGCTCTACTGAACCACTGAATTCCATATTTGTTCTGCTACTTTTGACTTTAGCCCAAAACAAACCCACTTAACTTCTTACACACTGTGCCTCAAGTCTGCACGTTCACTATAAGATATTGTGCCAAGTGCTGGTGCAAAAGGTTTTCCACTCAAGGAGGACTTGGCATAGCAAATTCTTTGAAAATTACTGATCTAAGGAAATACACCTCTGCAGCAGGCCCTATGTAATGTAAATCTAATTAATAAATGTCTAGTCATCTGGCCATTGTCCTGTCCATGTTTATTCATCCACAAAGTGCCTAGAGGCTAACCAACACTCTGGGGGAAAAACTGTGTTATTAAGTCAACGCAGGGCAAAGGAGAAGAAGCAGAAGGGCGTGGTGGGAATTTGTGGAGGGAGGCAGGCAGATGGAAGTGATGCTCCGGCATCAAGCTCAAAGCTTGCTTTCAGCTGGTAGGGCTTGTGATTAAATAACAATTACAGTGTCAGAGGAGTATGTATAAACAGTACTCACAGCACCCATTCGTAGGAGGACGTTAGGAGTGCTTGTTCTACTTCACAGGCCCTTTCAGGGACATCCAGAAAGGGAGCTTACTTAGGGTCCTGGTTGAGCTATTGGTCAGGGGACACCAGGTCGGACCTCCCTTACTAGGCCGAGTTGGCTTTGGTTTGCTACCATTTTGAAGTTCTTTGCATGTAAACGTCACTGCTCAAGCGCAATAGCAGTACATCCAACAGTTCATGGCACGGAGGTACTTTCAAAATCCTCATACCTTCACGAAGGTACTTTCGAAATCCTCATACCTTCACGAGCAATGGCCTATATATTATATTGGCAATTAATAGCATAGAGCAGTAGTTCTTAAACGGTGGTCCGGGGGACACTTGGGGGTCCTCAACGCCTACTCAGGGGCCAGCAACTCCTTCGAAAATTAAATAGTATTAACAGATTATTAAAGTATATATAAATAAGCAAAATTGAAAATGTTAAAACGTTCTGTAAATGTCAAGGAATTTTAAATCGAGGGCTAAAAATTAAGTTGGTATCTTCATATTGATTCGTGGGACCGGTGCTACTGCATCAAACAGAATATAGTATGGATGATAGGTGGCATGAATTGAATTTAGAAAAGCTCCAACCTTCCCATTAAAATTAAAATTTTGTTTGTTAAATATTTGTTTGTGAATTAAATAAAATATTTCATCATTTATATATTTGTTGATGAATGTTTGTTCCTTTATTTTTTTTGTATTGTTTAGCCGTTCAACTCATAGCAATTGCTTTGACCCTAGATCCGTTTTGGTCCCTGGATTCTAATAATGACTCAGTGGGGCTCTCCGGATTCCAATAATGATTCCTTGGGGGTTCCTGGATTCCAACAATGAAATATTGGGGGTCCACAAAAGTCAAAAGGTTAAGAACTACTGGCATAGAAAACAAATTAAAGCATCCCTTGGTGCTTTTATGAGTAAATATAATATTATGCTACTCAGTGTTGGTCGTTTTTACTTTTTTCACACAGATTAATGACTAAGGTGGTCTTACAAGCATACATCGAAAAAATTGATCTGGTTCCTGTTCCCAGGACAACAGGTCTACCTGACATTTCCCAGTCCCTAAGGTAGCAAGTAAGCCTATATGCACGGGAAATCATAGAAACAATGATGAGGGTGTGAGAATACCTTGAGATGCTACATGACACCTGACATGAGATCTGCACATACTACCCCAGGCCCGCTTTGAGCTGGAACCACTAGGGCTAAGTGAAGACGTGTGGTGTTGACTAATGAATCTAAGAGTGACCAGAGACATTTTTCTTTCTGGACCGGCATTATCCTCCTAAGAAGGTTTCCGTCTATGTATGTATCAGTATTTATATAGTCCGAACGTAGCTACTAATCAATGGAGCACTGTACATTACTACATGGGGGAAAGGGTTGGGAGATGATTTACAAGACCATGTACATCAAGTGGGGATTACACAAATAAATTTCACATTTTTATTTTAGACACAGGAAGAGTAAGTGATTTTCTCAGAATCACATGCGGTCGGGATTCAAACCAAAGTCCCCAGGATCCAAAGTCTAGCTACTAGGACAAACTTCTTCCCTAATTATTCCACCACACTCCCTACCCACACACAGGAAGTACTACTGCTGCCACAGAATATAATTCCAAACTTCCCAAACTAAAGAAGACTGGCACATATGTTTTCGGTGTTAGTGGTCATTAGTAGACAGAAGGTCTATTGAATCCAGTTGCCGGGTGGCACAATACCAGTGGGTGGGAGGGTGATGGTCACGTTATTATAGTATTTGGGACCATGTTTGGTAAACATTGTGATGCCTACACCCATATGTGAGTCTGTCAGCCCACTGATGATACCACATCTAAGTTGTGCTACAACAGGTACACATATAAAGACACACAACTACTCTCCGCCCTGAGACCCTCATTCAACTGAAATTGCTTGGAAGGTGCGGGGGAGACTACAGGGAGGCAGCTACACCCTGTGGCCCCAGTATTGAATCTAAGGAAGTCCAATATACAAACATTATACAAATGTCCTGCTCATTCCATATCCCTTGAACAAGACTGTAATAGAGGTGAGACAGGAGAACCCTGTGACCTTCAATAGTGTCCTGAACAACAAGTTTGTTGTGTAAATCATTGTCATTCAACCTCAATGGGGCCCCCTTTAGACCCCTAACTTGGATCGCAGGCATCTATCTCATGATAAGGCCGGCTGTCCAGTTGGCATCAATCAATCAATCAATCATGTAGTACTTGTAAAGCGCTGCTTGTCACCCGAGAGGGTATCTGGGCGCGTGCTGTGGTCTCAGTCGAAGAGCCAGGTCTTGAGCCCTTTCCTGAAGTGGGTCAGTGAGGGTGCGCTGCGGAGGGGGAGGGTGTTCTAGGCTTTGACGACGAGGTGGGAGAAGGAGCGTCCTCCAGAGCGGCGTATGCAAGGTATCTGCGTGAGGGTGAGGTGTGCGGAGCGGACTTTCCTGGGAGGTCGGTGGAAGTATCTGAGGTCGGATCCATATTAGTTCCTACTGCTACCACCTTATAGACACGCATGCTTCCTCCCAAGGGTATATCTGTCATCGAGATGAAGTGCCTTTCAAGAAAGTTGAAAAATGTTGGAGATTAGCATCAAACTGACAACAATCATAAAGCATCAGAGCCAGGAACTTACCACAGGGCATGGAAAGTCGGGCGGAGCAGAAATGTCACACCCATTGGACAGCCTTGGCCCAGCCCTAGGCCTGTGTACACCTATGACCAGCCAGCCTAAGGAACATTTTAGGGGCCCGTCCCCCAGGTTTTACAGTGGGACCCATCATTTTGTGTTATATCAACGAATATATCATAGTATAACATAACATATAATAACATAACACATCATACATAACACGATGATGAGGAAGGCAGGGCAGACGCTAGGCTGCGCCCCAGCTCCTTGGGTGATAACCAACCCCCAATCACAGTGTATTTTGAGCTTATGCAACTTAACATTTCACGAAAACTGTGTCGCCATTACGAGAATAAGCAGAACATCACATGACATATGGAGATGCACACTAACATGTACAGAAACTGCGAGGTCGGTGCATCTGAAAGGCTGGGATGACTTTAGGGCATGATCAATTACGTCATTCCATTCTTTCAAGGCAGCATCTTGCCAGGAAATGTCACCCACCAGTCAGTCCGCCGTCGGGAGCTGCTGCTGTCCCTCAGCCACCTGCACGTGAGCAGGGATTCTGCGGTTCTTCGGCTTACTTAGCTCGAAGAGCACGTGACCGCCAGAACAGTTTATATTATGAATTTCGAATAAAGAGAGATGGTGCAAGTGAAAGAGAGAAGTCGGCAAAGAGTATGGATTTGATTCAGGGCCGGCGCTAGGCATGGGCAGTGTGGGCAGCTGCCCAGGGCCTCGCGCTCAGCTGAGAAACAGGGGGCCCCCCCGCTTCACTGTGAAAGGCCACACTTTCACAGTTAGCCCAAGCGTGGTGGCATTCGGGTGGGTGGAAGGAGCAAACAGAATGGGGCTGGTACAGCAGCTGGGCCAGCAATTATGTTAGCTCAGTGTCAGGGGCGAGGCAGCGCCTCTGTTAAGTACCGGCCATTCTAGGCGCCCTTTCGGCATTTTGTTGCTAGGTGATAGAAGGCCCCTTTGTTTCCAGGGCCAGCCGGACACCGGTAAGGAGAGGTGGGTGAGGGGAGGAGGGAACAGCCAGATCAACTGGCTTTTGTAATCTTTGCATCACACATAGCAAAGATTGCTTTGATGTGAATGCGCATTTAAAATGTATGTAGAACTGCCCGTGCTAGGGCAGTGTTGTGCAAAATGCCTCGTACTGCTTCAAGGCCCAGGGGAGGGGGCCCCCCTTTCCTGGGCCTCGAAGCGCTGGAGCCAGCTGTAAGGTCTAGGTGTGGGGGCCCCCTTCCCTGGGCCTTGTAGCCATTACTCCCTCTTTCCTCTCCTTTCATTTATTTGGTCCTCCGTGAAATTGACCAAAAAAGAAAAACACTTTGCTGGAAATGTCTTTTTGGGAAATTTTTCTATTGCAAAGTGCAGCCTCGGGATGGAGAGAAATAAAAGTTTCAAAATGTGAAAAATAACTAAATAAAGCAAGACAGAGTGGGTCGCAAAGTGGCCAGATTGATTTTATTCACATCCAAAACACAGCGCTACTTTACAGAGTTTGCCAGTGAAGCGCTACTTTTATTTTCCCTTCTTTCTTTGAACAACATTGTTTTCCCAGGGTGGGGAAGTGCACCATTCCTGGAGGTACTGCAATACCTGGTTGATTGGAAAATAAAATGCGTACTGCTGCTCTGTGTTCACGGATGTGGACTTTTTAAACCATACTGCTTATTATTTGTAAGGATATAAGTATTGAAACGGGTCCCTTCTGGGCCCTGTAGTCATGTCCTTAACTTTTCAGGCAAAAGCACTCACTCATTTCTGAATAATAAGTGCAAAAGCGTTAAGGTAACCATGTTGTTCCTTCCTACATTTCACATGTGTTACTTAATCTTTCATTCCCTATGAGTGTTTGCTTTTTCCAGGATGTTGTTACTTTTTTGTTTTTAGGCAGCATATTACTCTTAATTAATCGTAATTTTGAATTGTGTCACATCCAGGTGTTTATAGCGAGGCACAATTGGGTTGTAGTTGAGGGCAGTGCGAGTTTCTCTCAGTGGGGCAGTATGGTGTTCAGGGGGGGAAAGGATGTGGCACTATCATCAGAGCTGACGAATATGGGACTGGGGAACCAGGTTCAGCCGTCATGACCAGTCTCCCAGACCACTCTCTTGAGGGAGCACATTCCTTTGCTAGACCTTAGAAGGTCCTGCTAGACCCGTGGTACTCATAGTACGGCCCGCGGGCCGCAGGCCTTCATTGGAGGCCCACGGACCTTGCCTGCAGTTTCCACGGCCGGCAGTAAACACAGAAGATGACCGCAGGCGCATACGTAGTGAATACGTATTAAATAGGTATTCACTACGTATGCTCCTGCGAGCTTCTTCTGTGTTTACTGCCGGCCCCTGTCACGTCAGGGCACCTTCGGAAAGCTTCACAAAGGGCCCTTTAAAAGTCAGCTGTAAGCGCTTTCACAGCTGACTTTTAAAAGGGCCTTTTGGGAAGCTTCCTAGTTAGGACAAAGACAGATAGAGGCGCAGAGACAGATAGAGGCGCAGAGACAGATAGAGGCGCAGAGACAGATAGAGGCGCAGAGACAGATAGAGGCACAGAGACAGATCGAGGCACAGAGACAGATAGAGGCGCAGAGACAGATAGAGTCAGAGAGACCGATAGAGACAGGGACAGATAGAGACAGGGACAGATAGAGACAGGGACAGACAGAGATAGAGACAGGGACAGAGATAGAGACAGGGACAGACAGAGACAGGGACAGAGATAGAGACAGAGACAGGGACAGACAGAGACAGGGACAGACAGAGACAGGGACAGACCGGGACAGGGACAGACAGAGACAGGGATAGACAGATAGAGCCAGAGACAGGGACAGACAGATAGAGACAGAGACAGGGACAAACAGGGACAGACAGAGACAGGGACAGACAGATAGAGACAGGGACAGACAGAGACAGGGACAGACAGACAGGGACAGACAGATAGAGACAGAGACAGGGACAGACAGGGACAGACAGAGACAGGGACAGACATATAGAGACAGGGACAGGCAGATACAGGGATAGACAGAGACAGGGACAGACGGATAGACAGAGACAGGGACAGACAGACAGAGACAGGGACAGACAGATAGAGACAGGGACAGACAGAGACATGGACAGACAGATAGAGACAGAGACATGGACAGACAGAGACAGGGACAGACAGATGGAGACAGGGACAGACAGGGACAGGCCGATAGAGACAGGGACAGACAGGGACAGACAGAGACATGGACAGAGACAGATAGAGACAGGGACAGACAGAGACAGGGACAAACAGGGACAGACAGATAGAGACAGGGACAGACAGATAGAGACAGAGACAGGGACAGACAGAGACAGGGACAGACAGGGACAGACAGACAGGGACAGACAGATAGAGACAGAGACAGGGACAGACAGAGACAGGGACAGACAGACAGGGACAGACAGAGACCGGGACAGACAGAGACCGGGACAGACAGAGACCGGGACAGACAGATAGAGACAGGGACAGGCAGAGACAGGGATAGACAGAGACAGGGACAGACAGAGACAGGGACAGATGGATAGAGACAGAGACAGGGACAGACAGATAGAGACAGAGACAGGGACAGACAGATAGAGACAGGGAGAGACAGGGACAGACAGACAGACAGAGACATGGACAGACAGAGACAGGGACAGACAGATAGAGACAGGGACAGACAGGGACAGGCCGATAAAGACAGGGACAGACAGGGACAGACAGAGACATGGACAGAGACAGATAGAGACAGGGACAGGGACAGACAGGGACAGACAGGGACAGACAGGGACAGGGACAGACAGATAGAGACAGGGACAGATAGAGACAGGGACAGACAGATAGAGACAGGGACAGATGGAGATGGGGACAGACAGAGACAGACAGATAGAGACAGGGACAGACAGGTAGAGACAGAGACAGGGACATACAGGGACAGACAGAGACAGGGACAGACAGAGACAGGGACAGACAGAGACAGGGACAGACAGAGACAGGGACAGATAGAGACAGGGACAGACAGATAGAGACAGGGACAGACAGATAGATAGAGACAGGGACAGACAGAGACAGGGACAGACAGATAGAGACAGGGACAGACAGATAGAGACAGGGACAGACAGACAGGGACAGATAGAGACAGGGACAGACAGATAGAGACAGGGACAGACACAAGAGACAGGGACAGACAGAGACAGGGACAGACAGAGACAGATAGAGACATAGACAGATAGAGACATAGACAGATAGACAGATAGAGAGATAGCAGATAGAGAGATAGAAGATAGAGAGACATAGAAGATAGAGATAGAGATAGATAGAGACAGAGAGCGAGATAGAGATAGCTAGAGAGAGATAGCTAGAGACAGATAGAGAGAGAGATAGCTAGAGAGAGAGAGAGATAGCTAGAGAGAGATAGAGATAGCTAGAGAGAGAGAGAGATAGAGAGAGAGATAGAGAGAGAGATAGAGAGAGAGAGATAGAGAGAGATAGAGAAAGATAGAGTGAGATAGAGATAGCGGTAGAGAGAGATAGATAGATAGATAGATGTGTGTATGCCGGGTCTGGTGGCTCAGTGGACGAATGCGTCTGCTGGGGCCTGTGTTCAACCTCATGGTCACAGTTTTTTTTTCTTGCCCTAGCCCCGCCCCCCTCCCCCACTGACCCCGCCCCCACCGGTGCGGCCCTCGGCCACAAACCACACTCTAAATTTGGCCCCCCGAGAGAAAGTTTGTGAGTACCCATGTGCTAGACTATAGAAGCCCTGGTGTCTTAGCACCAGCAGGTGGACCATAGCGGTGGCAAGTGTGGGTTAGCCTTGAAGGCCTGTCCACCACAAGCCATACTGAAGTTCACCTCCAGTCTTGCGGGCAGGCCTATGAAACAGCACACCTTAGAGCAGCAGTGACCCTGCCACTGAGGTCACAGGACCCTTGAGAAGGGCTGGCTCTAGGGCAGTGCGACCGGTGCGATCGCACCGGCCGCTGACTTTGGGTGGGGGCGTCATGTTTGCAAGTATATTATGTTTTTAAAAGCACTTGCTGCCTCCTTCCTGGCCTCCAGCAATTTTCGGCAACAATAAAAATGTCATGATAACTCCATTGATTAATGTTCTTCTTAGAGAGAGATGGAGTTTTGTCAAGTGGAAGTTTTGACTCCTGAAAAGTAAGCGCAGAGGGTTAATGTGCTTGCTGCATAGAACATGTACCATGCAGATCACAAAGTGCACATAATGTAAATAGGTCAGTGGGTTACTGCTTTTGTCAGCTAGATCCTTTTGTTATAAGTCAAAAATCTTAACATAGAAGAGTGAGCTATTAACTGTCATCTTAGAGCTGCATGCAAACTGCAAGGTATAAATTAGAGCGTTATGTTTTTTCCCCTCAGTCTTTGATTATCCTAAGGTTGCAAAAGGGTTCATTTGGATAGAAATCAATTCTGGTTATGAAAGAGAACCCCCAACCATGCTATTACGTTCTAAATTCATAGTTTGTCTTTCTCCAGACCAATCACTATTAAATTATACTGCCTACTAGTATGATTGTCATGTGACTCCTACACCTTGTAGTCCTTTGTCTTATCTAACATTTCCTATACAGAGTTTTACATACGTATGATTGATTGTCTCTGTGTAATGTGTGTGATGTAAAGTGGTCTGACACCCTACACTGGTATCAGTAGCGCTGTAGATCAAATTAAATGCATCTGAGCGGGAATGTGGTTGCGGAGGCTTGATGGGCACTGTTGAGGGAATCTGTGGCAGAGGGAGTCATTGGGGGCACCAACAAACATTGTCGCACAGGGCTCCACCAGCACGAAAGCTGGCCTCTACCACTTCCTACAGTTCCAACACTAAATCAAAAACATTGATTTGAAAACCCCTTGAATCTTCAGCATACCTTAAAGTCAATGTATGATTTAGTAGTGGTCTCGGTGGTTCTAAGTATTTTTTAAATTTATGTACAATCTTTATTTGTTTGCAATGGTGTCTTGTATTTTTGTAATATATGTGTTGTGTTTTTGCACTTAACATAATTCTGGTGAGTAAAGAGCCCACACACAAAAAGACTGTCCTACGAGTCTTAGCATGTGCGTATGGGATACTGGTGAGAGGATTTACATTAAAACAACTTACTAAGTATTAATGTCATACTAAGGTGGCACAATAATGGCACGGAAAGATAACAGAGCCTTTTGAAATTTGCGATTATATCCATGGTGTGAGGGTTTTTCTCTTGTTTAATTTTATATTTTGAATGATCCCGCCCCTCATTACCTCAACAGGATCTCTCCCCTTTATGAAACAGAACTGGAATTTTTATCATGCACTCATCCGGAAACAATGATGGAATCTGGAAACATGGAGTAAAAAATATCCATCTTTTTGAGGCCTGCACCTAGCGTTTCCATCCAATGTGACAAATGTAATCCATTTAATACAGTCTTCAAATATATGGACTTATTTCACTTGTATATTTATCTTTTTGTCCTTGTTACTGATATCCACATTAGGTCTCTTCAGTGATGCCAAATAAGATCAATAGTCCTGCGATGTCACTTTCTGTGATGTCACTTCTTGTGATGTTACATGCAAATTAGAGGGGCCTCACATCTTCCCTCTCGCCCGGGGCCTCAGAAGTTCTAGGACCGGCCCTGATTTGATTAAGAGAGGAGAGAGAACAAGAAGGGTTGGAGAGAGTAGGCGAGTGAAAGTGAGTGCTGGGTGGATGCCAAGAAACTGAGCTTGATGGCTTGAGAGGTGGAATGCGAGAGGAAAGAACAGAGGAGGCATGAGAAGGGGGAGAAAAGGAAGGAGATGTGTGATGATGAAAGGGTGGAGCCGGGGTGAGTCGTAGTTTGAGAGATGGTGAGAGAATCAGGAAAGGGTCAGGGTGCTAGAATTTGATAGAAGTGAAAGCAGGAGGAGGAATGAGGAAAAGGTGGGGAGTGTAAAACAAATGGTGTTAGAGCCGAGATGTCGAGGATTAGAAAGTAAAGACTGGAGTGAAAGAGTGAGATTGGATAAAATGGCTACGAGAGAAAGATAGGAAGGGAAATATGCAACAAGAGAGACCAGGGGTGTAACGCAGCCCCCTGCAGCCCCTGCGGTGTGGAGGGGAGGGGGGCTTCACGGGGCCCCCAAACCAGCTTCTTCCTGGGGCCCCATTGAGCTCAAAGCTGATGAAGATTTGTGAGATATTGGAAACACGGGGCCCATTATCACTTTCTGCGGTGTGTGTGGGGGGGGGGAAGGGGGGGCAACATTTGGCATTACGTCACTGGAGAGAAGGGGGGGCAATGTGGGGAAGAGAGGGAATATGAGATGAAGACGAAGGGAGAAGAAATGAAGGAAATGGAATGAGAGGGAAAGGGAGACAAGAGGAAGGTAAATGGAGGACTGTAGCCCTTGGTGAGTAAGTGAGTGGGAAATGAGTGAGATGGAAATAAACATAAAGTTCGGCTCGAGAGAGAGAGAGAGAGGGAAGGAGTTGAAAAGGAAGCAAGCGAGTGACGGGAACGCATGGAAGCAGGAATGGAGTTAAGATGGAAAACAGTGGACAAGGTAGTGAAAGCGAGATCGTGGGAAAGACGGAGGTAGTGAGGGGTGAAGAGCGATGGGGGTGAGGGAAGGGAACGAAGCCACAGTCTCGTGAACCAGTGACAGCGCTTGGGTGTTTGATGCTAATCCTACATGAGTGTTTGAGTTATGAAGACCCCATTAAAAGCACATTAGGTTTAATTATGCCAGCCGCAGAGACAGGCGCCGCGGCGGCTTACTGTATAATGCATAATGAGATGAGACCCGCGCGCTGGAATCCATTAGATCCCGGGATGTAAAGAAAATCGCGACCTTGGCCGTGCGTGTCACCACAGAAAGGCCTCACGCCTCCACGTGGACCGCCCCCTACCAACGTCCGTCTCGGGTCACCAAAGCTTGCCTTGGCCCGAACCACCCGCTGTCAACCTCAGAAACCTAAGCATTGCACTCTGCTAATATGTATGCAAATGAAGTGTAGGCGCGAGGCACTGACAAATCGAAGGCGAGCACCGCCGTGCATTCTGTCGGTGTATGAAATGCTTCTCCTTCCAGATTCCCCAGGCCTGCCTCAAACCCCACTTGTGTTTCTTAAAGCGGACATTATAGTGGTGATGGAATGTTTTAAAGGTGGCCCTAGCATACTGCGGCCCTTCTGGGCACACTAGAGGCTATCTATGTGGAGGCCACTTCCCTCTCCTTCCACCACATCTGTTAGAAATGTAGGGATTTAAATCATTTAAGGCTGCCAAGCGAATTTGAAAATCCCTGTCACAAAGCTCCTCCCATTTGTCCCTCGGCCCTCATCCTCCAAGAAAGGTAAAGTGAGGGCCTCATCTGAGAATCTTAATGCCTGAAACTAGTGGAGTTGGGAGTTGACCCCAGAGAGGGCTAGCAGGCCAGATGCCTTATTATCCCTTGCCAGCACTTCCCACTCAAACTCCAAGTCCAACAAATGGATGTAGTGATCTTGGGTGAGTGCATGAGTGCTTGGAGACTACGGAATTGGAAATTGACTTCAATCCTTGGATCATTCGATATCCTAATTTCTTAGCCATCCTCATCCAGGCTGGCCCTCTGCGCTGAGTAATGCAGTGACGTCAGGTGAGGTCTTGTGTGTTAGGAACCCATGCGATAAAGAGCTGACTTTAGGCATAGGACTCACTAAAACTCATTAAGCCTTTCCATCCCCGGTCCCCGGCTCTGCTGAGGCCATGAGTGCTTCTGTCTCCAAGAAAATGGACTACTTTTCCAGAGGAAAGAAGTCAGAGGTTGGCTCCACCAAGTAGGTTCTTGCTGTGAGACAGAAATCCCTGAGCTGTGAAATGCTTACACCGGGCCATTAGTTTTCACTTTCAGTTTGCATGAAGATCAACTGTTATCGTGCAAGACCCCAAGAGACAGACCCAACATAATAGCATTGATGTACATGAGCCCCTGAAGCACTCGGCTTCTGCTGGACTAGGGCACCCCATCTTCAAGCACTAACTGATTGGTGGCAGTGAATTAAATAAGATATGTTTGAAGGTACATTATGTCCTTGCAACATGGTGGCACATGACAAAAGTATGTTGGACTACTGAATGTAGGAACTGAAATTGTAAGATATCGCACAATTTTGATAGGGTTTAGATTCATTTTGTACTTTATGATACACTTACGACATTAATTCCTGAAAGGTGATTTACCATTGTTGGTAATATATCCTGCATGGTATACAGTCATGTTCCCCTGCCCTGAGTGCCTGTTTGCGAGTATCTGGCATCCTGCTCTTTGATTTTGACCATAGCCATAAACTAATAAAGTGTGTGCAGAGATGGGTAGGGCTCTAGGGACACGAGTGAGGTCCTAGATATGTCCTGTGACTGGGAGAGGTGCACCAAGCATGCCCTCATTTTGCCGACAGTGGCCTACTGTCCCTGTCATGGGTTTAGCATGTACAGTAGTGATGGCAGCATACCGTGTTTTAGAAATCAATAGTTGCCACCAGACCTTTTTAGCTGTGTCACAAGAGTGGAGGCCAACTGGCACACTCATGTAAAGTTCTGCTTCTATGCGCTAATACATATCCGAGTACTAACATCCCAAATGTACATTGTGCGTGTTTGTAAATGTGGCCTTTCTAGTACATGCTCAAAACACAGAAATGATGCGACGCCCTCTTGACGTGCATAGGGAATTGTCTCCCTAGCACTAGTTGTGTTTTCCTACCCACCTACTGCTAGTATTCCTACAGGTAAAAAGGGCAATTCCAAGAATTGGACGAGGTGGACTCACTCACGTAATGTGACATGCTTTATAATAGTACTACCAGGGTGGACTCAACCTCAGGGAGGCCTGACCTGAGGGAGTTCTTAGAATTTGTTTTCTCTCTAGATAACATACTTGCATCCAGTTTATGTCAAAAAAATTATAGGGTTTTCCACAAAGTATCCTTTATTGTTAACTAGGCTTAAATAAAAATACCATAAGGTAGTCTCAAAGGACATATGTTGTTACTATGACCCTTACGTCTCTCTCAGTTGTTGTGCCAACATGTTTCTGCCCTTCTAACAGAGACTAAAAGAGGTCTCGGGCATTCATCAGAGCTGAAGGTATGTATCCCTAGGCTTTAATGTTCTGGTTTCTTTTTCTGTTTTTTTATTATTATTGCTGTATATCATTTGCAATGTGAATTAAAAGAGATATCGCCTATACAAAATGAATCATTTTGACTGGATTAAAAGAGGTATTACCCATACAAAATGGGAACTTTGACAGGGTATGATTATTGGTCATCATTGTCAAACTGCATATCTTACGAACCGTCAAACAATTGTCTTTAGATCTTAAGCCTTGAATTCTTGACCCTACTACCATCACTGAGTCACAAAGTCACACACCCATAGTGCATGCACTGTAATGATGGTATTCAGTTTCTAGTCTATTAGGGAGCAAATGCAATACTGCATTGGTGCTGCTCAATGTGTCAGTTCGCTACCAGGACCTGGAGAAAGGTCTGACATCATAGTTGTTGTATTTGCAGAATTATACACTGTCCTAGTAAGATCCAGCACACAGATCCTTGATGCCTTGAGCAACTCCAATGCAAATTTTATCCCACTTTTAGATAACGAACCAACCTCTTCCAACTATGGTGCACAGACCCAGGTCTAAAGCACATATTGCACAGAGGATCCCACTATTGCAAGAGTCGACTGCACAAAGAGGGACACAGTTGAGCTTCCTTCCTTCTATATGTGAGGTAAATATCAAAGAGAGCAAGAGCAAGTCTTGAGGCTTGTTGTTTAGAGTGCTCCAGATGAGATTCCTAGTAACCCCAGTTAACTCCTCCACAGGTGCTTGTGTTTAGTTCAGTTGCATACAGCAGAAACCCTATGGGACCAGAAATTCCCTATCCTAAGAATGGACACTTTTCTCTTTACTGCTCCGCTCCTATCGTGTGTCCTATAGAAGAAGTCTTACAAAACCTAAAACTGATGCCAGGTGTACATTGTATGATCAGCAACACTAGAAGCACAATGAGTGAACAAACGGTGATGTTAACCTCAAGGGTCTAACTCTTCCCAATGAGCCTTCAACAACAGCAGGAGGGAAGCTGTGCTCTGTGTATGTATAAGGGCAACTTTAAGCAGGAGTTTTGAATAACTTTTCCTTCAATCACCTGGTTATACACTGATAGGCCTCAGGATCAGGGGAAGGTCCGTGTATTGAGCCATGTCAGCATTCCTGACTGTGCTTTCTTCTATATTCCCTAGCCACTGTATCCATAGGCCCTAGCCACTGTTGAGTGCAAAAGGTTAGACAAGACTCCCAAGTTCCCCTGACCCTCTAGTAATTGTTGGGATGAAGAACTCAAGCCTTAATCTAGGGGATGGTTAGGGGTTTTCAGTCACATACAATATGCCACCAATTTTATCAGACCCAATAAAGTTAAGTGAGTAGCCATATGTAATTCTTTAAAAATCAATACTTATTTAAGACACCAATAGACATACAGAAGAGTTAACACAGTATACAACATTGAAATCCTGAAATTACTAGCATTTACGGCTGCTGAGATAGCACCCCAAATACTTTGTAGAGGTTTTCTATGTAGACATTATAAAACTAAAGGTATGCTTATAGGGGCTACCTATGATTCAATAAACCATCTTTTTCATATCGGACTTCCTGTTCCTTCACCCAATTTTCTTGATCAATATATTGAGTTTCTATACCTACTTTTGCCAAAAATGGCTCTACATTATTGAAGGCAATCTAATGATCATACAAATCCTTAGAGGAAAAGATGATAGGATAGGTATTCAATCAATTGACTCATTTTCTGGTGAATTCTGTAGGGATAAAACATCATCTTTACCATTGTTAGGATCTTGCCTGTAGTTTATTACAACATCTTTAATGAGAAAATAACAAGGTCCACCTTAATTTTCAAAGAGTTAGTGCTCTGCCTGATTCAAGGAACTTCAATTTACTGTGAACTGTAAAGATATTGATAGTGTGTTTTGTCCCTAACAAAGATTGTCCCCATTGTTCAAAAGCCTCTTAATTGTTGAAGTTTCTTTATCAGGGATAGTGTAGTCAGCTCTGCTTGCGATTTTATTTAGAGAAATAAACTACTGAAAGAATCTATCCAGTGTTTGGACCTTTCTGAGACACGCTGAAATCCACAGCACAAAAGAAACCGTCTGTCGCTATAGTAAAAGAGCATTCTACATCAAGGTGTTGTAAAATAGTGTTACAAGGAAACCAAAACAATGATCCTCTGAGTTAGACCATTTAAAAGGCTGCTCTCATAAGATATAACTTTGGGAATATCTTTGCATGTCACATCTGGGCTAGTAAGACATAGAACAATGTTAATAGATAATGATTCTTTGTTGTGATCCTATTAAGGGCCCTGTAATCAATATAAGTTCTTAGTTCCGCCCTTTTCAGGCATGAAAAACAATGAAGCAGTTAGTGATTATGAGTGCCTAATCAACCCATTAGCCAGATTTTCCTCTAAATACTGTTTAAGGTATAGAATCCCATATTCTGTGAGTGTATAAACTCAATTACAAGGTATAGATGCTTTCTTCTTATTAAATACATCACTGAACTCTCCATAATGGGAAGGTAGATAATTCATACACAACCAATTACTGGAAGCTTTAGAAGGACAATTCTTAAGATTATTATAAGGAGTCAAACAACTAATTGGACAATAATCTGATTACAATTTCACAGTTCTAGCTGCTAAATCAATGCAGGGTTTGTGTAAAGTTAGCCAAGACACGAGGGGCGTGGCTTGGCGCGCGGCAAGATGGCAGCACAGTAGTGCGGCTCTGCCGGCTGCCGCTTTCATCCTTCAGCCTATCCTGTGTTGTTGTGGCCGACCGCGAGTCCAGCGCGTCGGAAGAGTGTGCCGGAGCGGGGGGCTGCCCTCCGGTGCAGTTTCCAGCTGCTGAGGACTGTCCCAAGGGTCCGCAGTACGACATACGACGGAGGCTGCCGTCGGAAGAAATGGCGGCTGGATGGCGCTGAGCGAGGCCGCGTACTGGCGGTAAAGATCCCCAACCTGCGGGAGAGTGGTGGAAGCTGCAACGGACCCCCACCCGGGGGTAGCGAGTACACTGGCGAGGAGCGGCGCCGCGGATCAGAGCGTGGTGGGACGGCCCGGTGTGATCGTCGGAGCCCTCACGCACGAGTAGCTGCCGACCGACGAGAACGCTGAGGGTGAGTGCCACGCGAGCGCCCGGCTCTACTCATTACACTAGGCCGCTCTCCAGTAAATGGCCGACGGCTCCGAGTAGGAGAGGGCCGGAGGACTCTTTGAGCGGCAGGTGGGGGCTGGATCATTGCCTCACCGTCTGGCCTGGAACTCTTTGGGACATCAAGCCCTGTTTATTCCTTTATTCTGACATTTTGGGCACGCAGTGTGTTAAATTACTGGTACATTGAGGGCGGTGCATCGGGAGCCGGGGGCACCACTGCAGTTGTGTGGGGGCCACACAAGGACTTGCTGAGGAGTTTGAAGGTGGCAGAGCACCTTTCAGCGCGCGCACGGCTGAAGTTTGCGCGACTTGAGGACGGAGAGAACTGCGTGTGTGCACGATTTTGGCCTGGGCATAAGGCCTCATTCCAGGAACTGCTCCGCTGTTGCAGATAGGGTTGAGCCGGTGACCTTTTCAAACGCGCATAACGACGCCCCATGGCCTGCTGAAGTGCGACTGGAAGATAAATCTGCCCTTCAGTTGGTGGGTAGTCTGCCCTGCACAGCGGGTGCTATAGCTGTTTGCGCCTACTCACTCAACGGCGCGCCTGCTAGACAAAACCAGGCTGTGATGTTAGTTTTTAGCACTTATTGCCACTGTGCGCCTCTATTCCGTCCACCATGGGCAAGCCGGAAAAAAATCAGACACTGCTGACTTTTGACCTGCGCAAGAGTGGCAAATCAACGCAAAACGCTGCATCGGATTCTGAATTAGACTCGGCTGCGCAGGCGCCAACCGCACTGGAGAAAACCCTAGCAGCGATCCAAGCCAGTCTACAGTCCATAGATGGCAAGATTGAGGCGCTCAACGGCCGCATGGACACAATGTCGTCTAAACTGGATAAGCAGGCGGCGAGACTGGGCGAGGCAGAGCAACGAATATCTGATGCCGAGGATGGACTGCAGCAAGTTGCAGCTAAGACATCGGACATTGAGAAAATCCTGACGCTTATTAGAAATAAGAACGAAGATATCGAAGCGCGTTCGAGGCGTAATAATGTGCGCATTTTGGGACTGCCGGAGTCAACGAATGTGGGGCGGCTGGAAGATTATGTCGAAGCATTGTTTCATGACGTATGTAGCCCAGAGAACCTATCAAACATGCTAGTAGTGGAACGGGCCCACAGATCTCTCGCTGCCCGGCCTCCCCCAGGTGCTCCCCCGAGGCCCATTATCGCAAGGCTGCTAAATTTCAGAGATCGGGACACAGTGCTACGTATACCCCGTCAAAAAGGCACAGTTCAACACCAAGGAAATGAACTTTCCTTCTACCCCGATTTCACGGCTTCGGTCCAGGCTGCGAGGAAAGAGTTCCACGGCGTCAAGAAACTCTTGCTGCAAGACCAGGTGCCCTACGCCATGCTGTATCCCGCTTGTCTTCGAATCGGGGTAGACAACGCGGCTAAAATCTTCAGCAATCCGAAGTCAGCAATGGACTACGCAAAGACTCTACGGCGCAAAAAGCAGACTCCCGGCCATACATCTGATATTGATGAATAGTACTGCATATTTATGTTCTCATTTCTTTCTATGATTATAGGATTCAGTGGACCTCCTCGCTTCAGATTTTACTGTCTCGCATACTGTGCGGCACAGCTGTAGGGCACTGACGAGTCAGTTACATGTTTCATGTCACAATGTTTAAGGGAAATGTGGTGCTGATTACACTGCTTATATACACCCTCTTACTCAGACCACACCAGGGTGGAACAGGTACCTAGGGGTCCGATGGAGTTATATTTACCGCTTTGGTTACTCAAACAATTTTGCATAACTTATTGTCCCTTGCGGGTCGCGGGTGGGTCATAAGCAGCAACCTGCATCTTTGACGGCGGCCCCCTCCCTCTTACAATGGTGAGCGGTATGTGCCACTACGATCCCCCCTATGGGAATACCCCATCAAGTTCCGGGTGTGATGATTTTTTTGTTGGGTGGGTATGTTGTCAAGGGTAATGGCTTTGGCGAATTGGGGCCGCCAAAGTAGGTGGAGGGAGGGGGGGGATTTTGTTACGAAACTGATGCTTCTGTTAAGTTAGACAGCTTAGAAATAGGTACGGATCGGCATGTGCTTTTATCAAACACGAGTGCATTCACATCTCAGTATAGGATCACACATTCCAGATGCAGGGATGGGTGAGCGATACAATTGTATGACGTGGAATGTTCGCGGCCTCAACACTCCTAAAAAAATTAGACAAGTATTAGCATTTCTCGAGAGGCACAAAACCCAAATTGTTTTCCTGCAAGAAACACATTTGAATCAGCAACGACAAACCATTATTGCACATAAATGGGCGGGGTACAGGGTGGCGTCCTCATTCTCTACATACGCAAGAGGTGTCCTTATCTTGATTAAAAAAGGAATACCGTTCCTCCCTATATTATCGCAAACTGACAATGAGGGTCGTTGGGCTATGGTACAGGGCAAGCTGGGAAACACATTGATCACGCTCATTAATGTATATGGTCCGGTAGTAGACGAGCCGCAGTCTTTTGTCCAATTGCTAGGAGTACTGCGGACGTGGCCTGAGACGGCGATCCTCTGGGGAGGTGACTTTAATATGCATCTAGATCCGGACCTGGATAGATCCAACCCGCGCGGGACGCGTACTATCAGAGTAGCGCAGTGTGTTCGAGACGCTATGCTGGAGATGGGTCTGGTAGATGCTTGGCGATTACGTAACGCTTCTGCGAGGGTGGGCACGCATGTTACCCCAGCGCACCATAGCTGATCGCGACTAGACTATTGGCTAGTAAATGAGGAAGCTAATGGGTGGGTGACAAAGGCACATAACTTACCGCGCACCCTTTCGGATCATAATCCGGTACTGCTTGAGATTCACATTCCAACTAATACGCATTTCCCCTTCACTTGGCGGTTCCGTGCGGAGTCTTTACTTGATCCCGTGTACGAGGACGCTATACGTCAGGCAATTGTACAATATTTTGAATTAAATGTGGGAACAGTGGACAGCCCGGCTATCCTGTGGGAGGCATTTAAAGCCACAATTCGTGGGGTCTATATCAGTACCACCTCTGGTATCTTGAAAGATATCCGGGTTCAACTTGCAAAGACTGAAAAGCAGTTAAGCGAGTTGGAAACTCAATATATAAGTAACCCAGCATCAGCTCCCCTTGACAAACTCCAGATTCTGCTAAAAGAGTATGAGGCGCTGGCGGAGTCTGAAGCGCGATATCTCTCGCGCCGACACATAGCTAGAGCTTACGGTGAAGCTGGCAGGCCGGGTAAGAGGCTCGCTGAGCGGCTGCGTTTTAGCTCTGAACACCATCACATTACTAATATAGTGGACGATCAGGGCGGGGCTCACTATAGACCGCAAGACATAGTGGAACAGTTTAAAGATTTTTATGGTGACTTGTATGCGTCACGGGGAACGTGTGACAAAACTGCTCTGGCTGAGTATCTTGATGATGTAGCCTGCGTGTGGCTGGCGGATGGACATCGTGCATACCTAAGTCAACCTATAGAGGTATCTGATATCAAGGAGGCGATTATGTCGTTACCTAACAACAAGGCCCCAGGTCCTGACGGGCTTACGTCCGAATTTTATAAAAGATATATTGACCTCATTGCCCCGCACTTATTGGAGGTATATGCGGAGGCTCATGAATCTGGGATTCTGCCTCCGTCCCTTAGACAGGCTCTTATCATTACTCTCCTCAAAAAAGATAAGGATTCAACGTTATGTGAATCATATCGCCCCTTGTCGTTGATGAATTTAGACGCTAAAATATTGGCAAAGATACTTGCCAATAGAGAGCAGCCGCTGCTGCCCGTCATGGTCTTGCCTGATCAATTTGGCTTTGTGCCGGGACGCTCCACATCTAACAACCTCCGCACAATATTCGCCATGTATCATATACTAAATCCCGATCTCCAGGCGACGGCGGTCATGCTCGATGCCGCAAAGGCATTTGACTCAATTGAGTGGAGTTATATGTTTTACATTCTGAAAAGGATAGGGTTTCCCAATGTATTGCTGCGTTGGTTGCAGATACTTTACCCCGACACATCGGCGAGGGTGAGGGTGGGCGGGCTTACTTCAGAACCATTTCGGATAGAGTGGGGCACCCGGCAAGGGTGCCCACTATCGCCACTTTTGTTTGCCATAATGATGGAGCCACTAGCTTGTATAATACGACAGCGCCACCGACAGACAGCGCTTAATTTCAATCATAGACCCGTCGGTATCTCTATGTACGCAGACAATATGGTCCTTTTCATACGTGACCCGCAGACTC
Organism: Calotriton arnoldi; assembly: GCA_963921515.1. NCBI lineage: Eukaryota > Metazoa > Chordata > Amphibia > Caudata > Salamandridae > Calotriton > Calotriton arnoldi. The sequence goes on from CAWUFW010006742.1 coordinate 876,923, forward strand.
ACCTCTCGCCGGTATTACGGGAATACGTCAGATTTGGTCGTTTCTCTGGCATCATGATAAATTGGGAGAAGTCTGTGGTAGTCCCGCTGACGATATGTACTCGATCTCCCCTGTTGGAATACCCCCTGGTCTGGACAACTGAGCCCGTTAAGTACCTGGGTATTTGGGTGCACCGTGACCTAGAGATAGTTGTTAAAGAAAACTACGGTAGGGCGTACAGCAACTTGGAAAAACAGGTTGAGAGGTGGAATCATCTACCTTTATCCATGGCAGACCGTGTTGCGGTGATTAAAATGGTGGTGCTACCCCGTTTTTTATATCTTTTTTGTAACATACCGATTCGCCTCACCAGACATTTTTTTGCTATGCTTAAAACACAACTTTTAAAACTAGTGTGGGGGAGGCAAGCAAGCTAGAATCAGCTGGTCTACGTTGATGCTCCCGTACGCCAAAGGGGGAATGGGGGCACCAGATTTGTATACTTATTATCTATTTGCGCAGGCCCAATACGCCTATTACTGGTTCAAGCCACACAACTTTACCCCACACCTAGCGGTGGAGGACGGTGACGCACATCCCACACCATTGTCAGGGATACTCACGCATGTTCACAGGGGAACGCCCAAGAAGGAGATCAACACTATCGACGTCACAGTGGCGGCGTGGCAGGACATTGCACGGACGGCTGGCAAGCTTCCTCTTTATGCACCGGCTCTCCCGCTGGCTGGACACGCAGCTCTATCTGTGACGCAGGAGGTTGGCCCTCTTAAAGCCTTGAAGGAAGTGGGGATCACGCACATGCGCGACTTATACCCTAATGGTTCCTATCTCGATGACACTGAGTTGGGTTTCATCACTAATCCCACGCCGCTTTTTCAGTACACGGCATATCGCCTAAAGCGTGCCATGCGCAGTCACTATACGTCCTTTCCAGAGGAACGTCCGTCTCTCCTATCTTTGCAGCTTCTGATAGTAGCTCCCACTAAAAAGAAGCTAATCACCAAACTATACAAAGCGATACAGGAGGAAACACTGAGGGGGGTGGATAAAAGCCTCGAACGTTGGAATTCTTTCTTGGAACCCCCATTAACAACGCAAGACTGGGTACAGATATGCACTCTCACGGGGAGACTTTCGCCTAACGGAAATCTCTGAGTCATTCATTTTAGGTTCATACACCAAGTGTATCACACTCCCCTTAAATTGTATAAAATAGGACTTCGCGACTCGGCTCAATGTAAGAGATGTGGGCAAGGTGAGGCTGATTTTTATCATCTTGCGTGGAGCTGTGCAGCAGTCTTTACTTACTGGAAAGAGATACTTAGTCGCATACACAATATGACAGGGGCCACGATTCAATGTTCACCAGTCACATGTTTGCTCTGTTATGTACCTCAATTCAAAGGAGTGTTGGGTAGATATGTTCGAATCGCCCTTTTACTGGCCAAAAGAAGGGTAGCTATGACGTGGGAGAGCAGACTTAAGCCTCAAATTAATGATTGGATTAAGGATTTAATATACTGTAAAGAAACTCTTGAACTGTACGCTGAGGAGCTACCGGTTACATCTAGACCAAAGGACATATGGGAACCGCTAAGGCAGTATTTGCTGACTCATACTACGAATGTGATCGCCTCGCCCTAAACTGTCACTTTCATGTTGTATAAATCTGAATGAATAGATTTCGTATTGTGGCTTGACTGATAGTAAATGCCTCGATCTGTACTGTAATCCACTGGCATTGGACACAAGCCTGTTGCTTGTGGTATGTTTTTTTTTTTTTCTTAGTTACGCGCCCTGTGAGGCGGAATGTTCGCTGCTTTATGTTTTCATATAAAACTTAATAAAAAGATTTAAATAAAAAAAATAAAAAAAAGTTAGCCAAGACACATCAAGAACAGCCTTACATTGAGGAGTATCTATCAAATCAAAGTTAGTATTTTTACAATGTTTTCTTGAACAAATCATGGTAATTATATGCCTGTGAAATCACACTGGACCTGTAGATAATATAAAACCACCAGCTGCCTTTCACTCTTTAGAAACTTTTCTGAATCAGGGTACCTGTGGATATTGAGCAAAGTCAATTTCCACATAGTTGACTGAGGCTCGTAGATTTGTAAGTCCAGAAGCAATCCTTTCCTGACCATCTCCCACAATAATTTTCATAGAAACAATCATTTGAGCCATAACTGATGCTTTTCTGTATTTTACGAACACTTGATTCTTATGTATTTTATATAACTAGATTTTATTGTTTTTAAGTGAAATAAAACAAACACACTGCCTTCGCATTTAGAGTTTCTCCACAGTAAACAACGCATAGCAGGAGTCCCACTATACATCATCTCAAACCATAATACACCCACCACTGCCCCCAAACCTTCTTCTGTTTCTGAGGGCAGTCTCTGAATACATATATTGGCTCATCCTTCTTTGCACACCAGTCCATCGCCGCCAGGCACTCAGCTATGGACGGGAAGACTATTGAGTTCCAATGTCTGGCAATGTCTCTTTTGGCAAGCATGGTTCTGATCCTGACTACGATACTATCTCCACAGACTTACCCCAAATCATCATGGATACCCAACAATGCAACATGGGGAGAGGGCCCCAATATGCCCAAAGGACCCTCGAGAGAGCAGCAAAAATCCCCTGCCAATATGTTAAAATATTGTTACAACAGGACATCCCCACACCACATGAAAGAAATAAATTCTCCCCTCCGGGAATGGAAACACATGGGCCTCTGTAACTTGTTTGCCTTCCACAACCTCATTGGTTATAAGTCAATGTAAGTATTTAGCTGGATACGTTGGAGCAGTGAGGAAATAACTAGCACCTGTGGGAAAATACAGACAGTCATTGTCATCTAGTGGCCCCAACCCTTCTGCCAAGGTGCCCTTAAATCTGAAAGGAGGCCAGGAGAATTAACAACCAACCAGGGTCTTATATATCTGAGATGTAACCCCTTTTCCTAAGGGGCCCATAAGGATCTTCCCTTCAAGCGGGTTGTGTTCTGGTATGTCTCTGAGAGATTCTTGGTGGGGCATGAGTGCATGGCATAGTTGAGACAACAAAAGTGAGATGTATGTAATTCAAATTCAGTTTGCAGATCCAGAAAAGACTTCATTTGTGTGCCATGCCAAATACCACCTGCCTTCGATATGCCGATAAGATCCCACCCGCAAAATCCCTGAAGGGTCGCCGAGTGCTCAACCAACTGCCCTGCCATAGAGGAGTCTCAAGCATGATCCTCCAACCCATCATAAGACAGTCCTCCATGCCAGCAGAACCACCCTGATAACCTCCATCAGCGCCTGCAAGATACTGTTTCCATAGAGCAGCCACACTATATCATCGCACAATTCAACACTCAGCCAGTCATTTATCACCAGTGTCTGTGCTGACCAGTAATACAGGTATATACCTGTCATGCCCATCCCCCTGCCATATTTTGATTGCAAGCATTTACCAAAGGCCATTCAGGAGGGCTGATTCAGTCATAGGAAGTACTGAACCTTAGTGAAGAGTTTACAAAACTAAGTTTGGGGGAGGGAGATAAAAGAGGAATTTCTATAGAAGTCATGGCAAAACCATCATTTTAAACAGGGCCACCCTCACCCAGAATATTAGGTTTTGCCCATCAAGTAAGATCAGTTCTTCATTTGAGCAGCAGGGGACCCAGGTTAAGACCCCAGGTTAAACTGGGCTCCATGGATATGTAGATTTCCGAAACTGAAAGCTGATTCTGCCAATTGGAAGCTGTGACTGCCTCTACTATTGCCCTTCAATGGGACTAAGATGGATTTAACTCAGTTAACCATGAGGCCAAAGGCCTTCCCATAAAGGGTCAGCGTCAAGATTCTTAGGTATTTTGGGTTTACTCTGACAGTGTTTCACAAAATGACTGGACCTTCCACAATAAACACACAATTTCAGTATGTTTTTTTTTCTTTCCTTACATAGGTTCAGGAGAATCGGATGTTTTATTTTTTTCTAAGTGAGGGCATACAACTAACACTTTTGTCTCTGATTTCATTTTCTATGAACAGTGTTCAGAAAGACAATAATCTAACTGTACCACTGTACCACTAACTAACCAGCCACTAACTTCCAATAGGTTTTTAACCCATTTCATCTCTGGATCTTATGGACTCACTTACCAGTTCCACCCACATCACTTTTGATAATGAAGGGTATCGCACGGTGCAGAGGGCTTCCCCCACTGCCCGCATTATTGACTCTCTAGAAACAGGGGGTCTTAAATTTATCTTTTGGATTGTGGCCAGCTTACGAGCCAAAGGCCAAATTGGATAACACAGACTGGTTTAAATGTGTCAACCAGTACAACATCATTTGTTAACAGGAGACATGGGATCGGAATCTAACGTACCTTAATGGTTATTCTACAATGTCTTGCCCTGCGACCTCGTCTTTGGCAGGCAGGGCCAAGGGTGGGCTTGCCACTTTTGTCTCTGTCAAACCCACCAAATTGCGAGTAAAAGAGTTGTTTCATATGTCACATTATCACATCTTATTATTTAAATTGTATAACTCCTCTGACATTTTGTTGATTCATTTTCATCACCATATTTTTGACACCACAGTGACCAATGATATTGATGAGCTAGAAGGCCACTTGTTAAAAGCTGAGGCAATGTTGAACAGGGAAATTATGATTTTGTGGATGATGGATTCAATATTCATACCTGTAACCAATGTTCCCTCTAATTCTTTTCTCAATGTGCAGCAATAAAGGTGCTTCGTGCACTGCAGCTGAGGCTGTGTGCACTGAAGATAAGCAACAACTTAATATGCAAGCATGTGCGGTGTGCAAGCTACCAAAATCAGTGGCATAGTAAGGGTGCCATGGGCCCTAATGCAAACCAGAAATAAATGGCCCCCCCACACGTTTAGTTTGGTATTAAAAGACACCCATTATTGGGGAGCAGAGGGCTCCTTGCACCTCTGGGCATGGGTGCCACTGCATCTTGTGCCGTAATCGTTCTACCTATAATGCCTCTCTATTTGCTATCACCATGCCACTCTTATCTCCTCTTCGCACCTTTTCTTATCCGTATCCACTTCCACTCGATCTCCTAACTTGACCTTATCACCTTCCTCCCTTCTTTTTGTTTTTTGTCTATCCTTGCTCTTCTGTACACTCCCACTTTTCTCTCTCTTTTTCCACTCTGCCCCACTTTTCCCTCACTTTGTCTCCTCTCTTCAATCTACGTCCTACTCTTTTCTCTCCCACAAAGTCTCTCTAATCTCCCTGTTCTCTCTCATTCCTCCATTACTCTATCAAATCTATATCTTGACTATACTTCTCTCTCGTCTCGTTTCTCTTCTTGGTTCCGACCTCCTTGTTTGTCACCTCTTGTTTTACCTATCCCCTTTTGGCTGTTTTTTCATCCTTTTCTTCTTTCTTTCCCTACTTATTTCCTCACCTTTCTATGTTTCAGTACCCTTTCTTTCTTTTCCTCTCTTGCTTTTTCACTTCTTCCTTTCTGTCTCTCACATCCACAGCTCAACCTGTCCATACATGCCTCCTTTTCTCTCTATACTCAAATCTCCCCTCTCCCTCACACTCCCAAATCGTCTTTCCTTTCCATCTTTCTTTTATTTCTGCCCTTCCTACTTTTCTCCTTTCCTATCCAGTACTTTTTCTTACTTTCCAATCCCCGTTCTTACTCTCCAATCTTTCTTTCCAATCTGTCTTTTCTATTTCCTTGTTCGTTTTCTTACCCTGTCTCTCCTCTCCTCTCCCTTTCTCTCTACTCATATCCCAGTCTCACCCCTCCGTTCTTTCTCTCCTTAATATCTCACCTCCATAGCTGCCCTCCTCCTCCCAACCTCATTGTATCCACCTCTATTTCATTCCACCCTTTTGTTTTTCTTCATTTCCGCTGCTTTTTCGTCTCATCCATCAACATCCACACTGTCTCCTTGTCTTCTTTTCTACCTCATGACAAGCTCCTGCACAAACCTATTGAATGAATGTTTGGCCTCTACTCTGCCATAGCCTCATTATGAGTTTTACCAGTGCTGCCTGGGACTGGTTTCACTATCTGTAGCAATGACTCTTCCCCAACCCCTTGCTAGAGGAAGAGACCACACAGAGCTAAACCCAGGGAGACACCTAAAAACACATTTGTTTAGCAAAATCAGAGCGAAACCATTCCTGGGTTGCTTGTGTTCTGGTTCAGAGAGGACCTTGCCTGGCAGTTCAGGCTAGAATGCTCATATTGCAGAAGGGTCAAGACTGATTTGCATGTGGCTGGGTCCAAACTGAGTTGTCCTGGTGGGCAAAAAAACAATCATTTGGAATGCTACCCTGAGTTATTGCCATTGGCTAGGACTATTGCAATCATTCCTCCCATCACCTTTTGTGTGTTTGATGTAACACACTAAGTGGCCAAGGGTATGCCCGGACATGGACCCCTTGCTCACTGTCCCACTGGAACCAAGCTACATCTGACTGAAAAGTCGCAGTCGGGGGGGAAAACAGTCTTGGGCTGCTTGTGTTCTGATTCATGTGGGATCTTGCCTTACCGTTCAGAGTCGACTGGTCCTATTGGAGCAGGTTTAAGACTGATTTGCATATGGCTGGGTCCAAACTGAGGTGGCATGGTGTGCAAAAGAAGAATGGGTTGAAATGCTACCTGGAGTGACTGCCAGTGGTTAGACTTATTGCACGCATGCCTCCCATCACCTTGTGTGTCTCTGATGTTAAATAAACTGCAGCCATTGCGGAGAAGACTGGGCCTCTCTCATGTCTGGGCCATGGTGACGTCCTTGACTAAAATCACATGTTAACATCACAGGTGGCACTCGCTGTCTCCTCTGCCCCACATGTCTAACCTCCTCTAGAATCCTCAAAAGGTAATGGGCATGCAGCCTTGGCAAGAACAGGTGGCACCACCCTTGCTACCACTGAGAGGCCCAATCCACACCTCACCACTTGTTATGGCTATAGAACAGGAACACTGATATGGTTGGTCCTCTTGTATTTATATAGTACTTAATAGTCTGGACAAAGCTGTGAGGTATTCTGATTTGCCTTGTGATTCTGGGCACCCCTTTGGACTGCATGGCTGATAAGGATGTTGCATGTAGTGTATCCTATATGGGAGATGTGGTGTGAGGGGTGTGAAGTTCAAATACATGATTCAAACATGCTTCTGTGAACATAGTTGCAGATAATATGAGGTGCCACAGAGAGAGTGAAAATTGACCTACCATTTTGATAAAAACCACTAATGTGCAGTTAGGTGAATTGGCATTGCTACATTTTGAGTCACCCATGACATTTTAGGTGTTTGTAAATGTTATGATTTAGGACTCTTTAAGAACCATAACTAAATGATAGCTGGATCAAGTTCAGACCTTCTTTGCAATCCAGAACATGTCTGCAGAAATTTGACATGCCCACTGCCAGACGCAAACCATTTTTCTCATATGCTACAGGCGCCCCTTCTCTTTGGCATCTTCATTGCCTACTGATTTTACACAGTACAGCAACATTTGCTTTGCATTGATCATTTGGTAACCTTACAGTAGCTTGCAGTAAGAACACAAATCGTCCTTATAATATTGACAAGTACCTGTTTAGAGATTCTAATACAGATTTATTAACACTTTGCACTGAGTTTGCATCACAAAAGTGACACAAACCCAGCACACAGTGTTGTGGTGGAATTTGCTTTCCAATGCAATTCACGATTTGTGTAGGAAAGTTGCCCACAGTAACGCAAAGTAGCACTATGACCTAAATTGTGCTACTTTGCATCAAGGAAATCCTACGATAGGTGGTACATGGGCATTCCCATGCAACCACACATGGGTTTTGAGGCAAATCCCTATCTAATAACATTTATATACAGGGATTTGAGTAAAAAAAATATGTTTCTTCAAAGTAGACTTAACAGCAGAGAACATTTTAAAAGTCTCTATATTTTTTAAATTTGCATGTGTGATGCATTGTACAACACACATACAGTGGCAAACGTTTTATAGGATATTTTTTTTACTGAAAGGATCCCCTTCCAGTACAAAACCTATGCGTAACAGAACGCTCACATCCTTGTACTAAGGTCAATGCCACTGGAATTATAGGATTTTGCCAAGTTTCTGCTGTATAATTTGCAGATATTAACCCCAAAAAATTGTTTCTAGCTTGAATGGATGAAAAGTTATTAAAATCGGGACTACCCATATTGCTGCAAACTGGAAGACCTATCGCAAAGGTTGACTGGTCATTTTCTGTTGCTTATTGATGTATTTGGGTGTTAAATTGGTACAAATGAGGTGAAACATTTGCCCAGGTAGTGTTAAAATGTGTGAAATGTCAAGATAATAAAGTAATGCTATCACAAAATGTGCAGCATTACTCAGCATAACTTGCTTTTTCTTGCTGCATAATTCAGCCCTGGCGCATAATTTGGTCCTCTCCTGTCGCATAATTCCAGTGGCCCTGACTATGGTGCTAGACAGAGGTGGGTGAATCAACAAATTAATAGGGAAAGATGAGCCAAGAGTCAGCTCTGGCTCTTAAGAGCCCGAAAACGAGCCGAGCCTTGAAAATATGTGGCATGTCAATCATGCAGCACAGATTATGTTAGAATATGGTAAAGTGCCTTCAAGAGATTTTTAAACATGAACTGAGAAACGTTCCTGCTCCCCCTACTCTTATGACAATGCTAATAGTGAGCTAAAAGGCAAGTCAGGGATCATGTGTACCCTATATGTGGCGTAGGATATAATTATAGATGGAGCAATTTTATGGGCTTTTAAATCAAACATGAAATGTTTGGTACAGTGCAAAGCCTGAAGTCGCGTATTTGAAGGTGCCCTCATTTTTGATGATGAACAAAAAGGAGAAACAGTTAAAAGGTACTTGCCTATTGCTTAGGGTGAAAGTTTCATTTTTCTACAGTTTTTTGACCAACCTCGCTCGGAAAGTATTGGAGTGCTTTACTTGAGCATCAAGACTGGAACCTATTTCCCCAGTTCCAAAGTTAGCAGTACTTGTAGTCAACCATACCCTCCCCTTGCAGTATGAAACCCAATCACACGTGTTTTGTTTCACACTGCCTGCCATGGGCCTCTGAAACACTCAGCTCTTAAAAGAAGCAAACCCTTTGCCATGTAATTGATTTACCGGGCTTCCTGGTGCGCAGCCTGCAACGAAAAGGAAAGTTTTCATGCTTCCCTCTTGTTATGTATTTTGGTCCTCGAGGAGAGAGCGCAATCCCAGAGAGTGTCTGGGCACTGTAAGAAGCAAGGCTGTGCATGCACGCACTCGTGCAGCCTAGAGGGAACATAGCCTGTAACCCAGAAACCCTAGCAGTGTGTGGGCTGCATGATAATTATGATTAAGTCGCCTGGTTTTCCATTTTTACTGAGAAATACAGACAGAAAACAATGTGTTTCCTGTCAGTTTTTATTTTTAAAGTGGAAAAATACTGAAAATGGTGCTTCTGGTGAGAGACTCTCCATGCTGTCTTTCATGAATTCCAGGCAAAAGCTGAGCAGATAGACAGCATGGAGAGTTAAAAAACAGGATGATAATTCCTAAAATACAGGCGTATGTTAACATATATTTATAGTATAACACTAATATGTATCTGTGAGTGTAGTCTTTTGTTATTCGTGGCTGCTTAATTTGCTAAAACGTGAAGGCATCTATGTATGAGTGTACTTCCAAGAGTTAAATAAACTTGGAAACATACCATTTTACAGCTCCATTTCTTTTCAAAATACAAAATAAATATGGATAAATACCAATAAGATGGTAAAAAAATAATATGGATAAATACAGACGGAAATGTTAAAACATTAAATACCATAAAACCGGGAGCCTTAATTATGATTTACCATTCATGCACTTTAGACACACTCCTTATTGGGATGCACTGAATAGAAGAATCCTGTTAACAATTCTAGTGTTTGCACAGGACTTTAGGACCTCTACCTGCAATGCCCCTCCAACTTTTCATGGTAAAGGTTCGTGTAGTGTAATTGATCATATTTTGTTTTCATCTAACCTAATTCCTCTCTTTTTAAACCATGAGGTGGTTCCAAGTTGCATTACTGATCACAATCCTCTTATACTACACCTTCAAATAGAATCTAAATCCGTAGACACTCAGGACCCATGTAAAGCTACTGAATTTATGAAGAATCGGGGCTCAGAATTAAGTGGAGCCAGGTGGATATGGCAGCATTTATGAAGGACCTGATAGAGAATAATCAGGAGTTAATCCACCACAGCCTAACTCAGCAGGGGGATCCTAGAATCACCATTAACGCTTTTGTGACCCTTGGTATGTACATCTCACAAAAACGTATCATGAATTAAACACTCCTGCTCCATTAAAACAGGTTGGTTTAATGGGGCTTCGCCATCTGCCCATAAAACTCCTAAATTAGCTCTTAGGGAGCACCCACAGGATATAATAAAGGTGAGCTCAGCCAGGAAGTCCTATACTGCTGCTATCACAGCCAGAAAGATTGGCATAAGGGCTTGAGCATGGGAGGACCTGGAGATTGCGGGGAAGTTAAAGGACTTCTTTGCATTCTGGAGAGTAGCCAACCACCCCTTTTTCTGTGATAGTGATAGGCCACAGATGGATACCGATATTCCAGATAGTGAATGGGTAGAGCATTTCTCTAAAATCTTTGATCTAAGCCCTGAGAAGCTAGAATCCTCTCATAATGAAGCACCTATCTATGACCATGAAGCAGCTATCCTTTTGAGCCAGTCATTTGACATTAATGATGTGAACTTGGCCTTTGTAAGCAGCCTTTCAGGGAAAGCACCAGGCCCGGGTGGAATTCCGTTGGATTTATTTGAAGATTTATTTATTTTTATTTTTTATTTTTAGAGTTTTATGTAGCGCTGGCTAGACCCGTAGGTATCAGAGCGCTTTACATTAGGTTACACAATGTTACAGAAAAATGATAACAATTACACATAACATCAAGAATAATCAACACATTGAGATAGGAAAGGAAGGTGAGACAAATAGAGCGGAGGGGGGGAAGGGGGAAGTGTGAAGGGGGAGGATGAGGATGAGGGAAAAGACGGCAGGAGAGACGAAAGGAAGTCTGCCCAAGATGACATTTTATTTTGGGCCCCATAGTCATGAGGGTCTTAAAAGCTGCCATAGTAGGTTTGCTGGTTCCATCATGGCAGGAGGCAGTTGTTGTCCCCATATTTAAAATGGAGGACAATTCTCAGCCTAGATCATTGCTGGATAGCACCTTTAAAATCTTGGGCATGATAGTATTATTAAAACTTGAAGAATGGGCACACAAGAATAAGCTTTTGTTTGATGTACAGCTAGGGTTCTGGCCAGGTGCCGGTACAGTGGACCAAAGCCTTAATCTTTACCTCATCACACAAAAATATGTCAAGGTTAAAGGAGAATTGCATGCCGTCCACTAGTTCGATATGGATGACAATTGGAAAAGGTCCTTATTGGCGGGAACTTATGGCGATTGTCAACTGGGAGAGTTATTATTACAGGGGAAGAAGGTCTCAGAATCCATGCCTCATGTAATCCGACTCATGTGTCGGCTCTGGGAGCGCACGGTATGGAGACTTCTAGGGCGAGCCCCATATGCTCCTGCTCTAGAAATATGGATGATACGCCCCTTTGCCCAGATAGCTCAAACCATGTCGATAGACAAGTGGAAGGAACGGGGCTACAGCATGTTGTCTGATTTGTATCCTAGGGACCGATTTCTCAAGTTGCCGGACGCCATAGAATCATTTGTACTGGGAAGTGGGCAATTTTTGCAATATGCTAAAATAGCTGCAACAGCACAGCAACTATGGCTGACATTTCCAGAGGCCCCTAAACCCACAGCCACCGTAGTCACACTACTCTCCCACGCCAGAGGCCGCATGCACATAACGCATATTTACCAGGCGCTACGGGCGCACCGGCCTGTGAAACACTCAGAAGGCATCTGGCAGCGGGAATGTGATACACCCATGATGGATAAGGACTGAGTGAAGGCACATGAGGCTGTCAAAACAGAGTCTATTAATCCTCATTTCAAACTTATACAATATAACAATATACACATGACCTATCTGCAACCACAACGGCTGAAAACTATATATCCTAGGAGATCCTCTGCATGCCCCAGATGCGGCTGAGACGGGGCAGATTTTGTGCACATGGTCTGGCAGTGTACTCAAATAACAGGATACTGGGCAGAAGTGTTGGTGTGTATTAAGACGGTAACAAGATGAGAGGTTCAGACCACTATCCAACATTGCCTACTGTGCTTACTCCCAAATAACTCCAAAAGAAAACTAAGTAGGAGGTTTGTGATGCTGGGCCTAGTGGTGGCAAAGAGAAGTGTTGCGATACGGTGGCTCAGCCCGCGCCCCCCACTGGTGCTGGACTGGAAGACACATCTGATAGAATGGGCTGGGGTGGAGGAGGCACATATGCATTGCACAAGGAAGGATGATAGGTTACCCGATGACATACTCTCATTGGGGATCATGATTCAAACACTGGCGGAACTGCCGAAAGAGGAACAGATGATACATTGAAGATACTCAACATTAATTGGAAGGGGTGCAGGCCCCACAGAGGGAGTGTGCTTTTCACGACCCACGTTACAGAGATATTAAAACTAATTGGAATAAATCAGAGCCAATTTTCCCCCATGGTGTGCTCACAAAATAATACGATCTGATTCCCACCATAATATGATTGTTAGAAATGGGGGTCTCTATTTGGCAGGGGTAGGGGCCTTTGTCCAAATAGGGACCCTTGCTTCTAGTCAGGGTAAGGGGGATACACTTCTAAAATAACCCCTGCTCACCCCTTGGTAGCTTGGCACGAGCAGACAGGCTTATCTCAGAGGCAGTGTGTAAAGCATTTGTGAACACATACAGTAATACAGTGAAAACACTACAATGGATACCACACCAATTTAGAAAAATAAGTAATCTTTATCTGAACCAAAACAAGACCAAACGACAAAAATCCACAATACAGTAATAAAAATATGACTTTCAGATGGTAGAAATAGTTCAGTTCAAAGCAAATTGCGGAAGCAACACTTTTCACACAAAGTACCTTGGATGTGTCACGCAAACAAACAAAATGGGCCGCAGGGAAGGTGATGCGTCGGTTCCTTACACTCAGGGAAGGTGATGTGTTGGTTCCTTGCTCCAGGGGAGGTGATGCATCAGTTCCTTACTGCTGCACAGGGGAGGTGATGCTTCGGTTCCTTACCAGAGAGGAGGTGATGCGTCGGTTTCTTATTGGGTGCAGAGGTGATGCGTTGGTTTCTTACTGCGTCCCCAACGATGCGCGAAACTTGGCGCCTCGATGCGATGCGACGATCCAGAATGATGCGTGAACTCTTGCAGCCGCACATCAGGCCTTGCGTCGAAATCGGTGCGGTGATCTCGGACTTCGGAGATCGGTGCACTCGATGCGGCGCGCAGCGATTTCTCAAGCCACGGGCAGGTGCTGCGACGATTTCTTCGGTGATGCATCGGAAACAGGTGGGTATGCATCTCGCTTTTCAAAGTTGCGTTACTTTTCCAGCTCCCAGCAGAAAAACAGTCTCTAGAGGTCCAAAACAACAGCAGGCACCTCTTTGCAGGTCAGAACTCCCAGCAAGGCAGTTCAGGGGAGCTGATGGTGAAGTCTTTGTGTCCCTGAGACTTCAGAACAGGAGGCAAGCTCAGTTTCAAGCCCTTGGAGATCTTCTTCAAGCAAGGGACACAGCAAACAGCAAAGTCCTTTTCTCCTTTCCTTGGCAGCAAGTAGCCACTGCAGGCCAACGCCAGACAGCAAACAGCACAGGGGCAGTATTCCTCCTCCGCTTCTCCGGCTCTTCTCCTTGGCAAAGGTTCCTCTTGATTCCCAGAAATGATCTAAAGTTCTGGGGTCTGGGCCCCAATATTTATATCACAAAATCCTTTGTTCTCTGGTGGCAGAGAAGCCCAGTGCTCAGTCAAAACCGGTTCTGTCCTTTCTTGTGCAGCTTCCTGGCAGGAGGTGGAGAAAGCATTGTCCTTGGCTGACCAGGCCCATTCAGGTGAAAGGAAATCTCCTCCCCCTACTCTAAATGCAACCCAGGTCTATTCAGCCCAGCCCTGACTAATCAGGCTCTCTGGAGCCACTCCTCCGCCTCAGCCCCTGTCATCCAAAATCCAGACATGCAATGCACAAACCTAGCAGAGACACACTGGACGGCTAAGCAAAAAATACCTACTTTCTAAAAGTGGTATTTTCAAACACAGAATGTAAAAATCACCCTCACTAAAAGATGCATTTTAACATTCTGAGTTCAGGCATATCAAACTTTATTTTCCTACCTTGTTCCCAGGGGTAGTTATGTTTATGATATGTTATAAACAAACTCCCCATTCTATCCTATGGGAACAGGTACCCTTGCAATAGTGAAAAACAAAATTGGCAGTAATTCACTATCAGGACATGCCACACACACACCAGGTCATGTCCTACCTTTCACATACACTGCACCCTGCCCACATGAGTACCTTAGGCCTACCTCAGGGGTGACTGACATGTAAGAAAAGGGAAGGTTAGGGCTTGGCAAGTGGGTGCACTTGCCAGGTCGTCATGGCAGTACCAGACTGCACTCAGGCTCTGCAATGGCAGGCCAGAGTTACATTTACAGACTGCTTATGTGGGTGGCACAATCTTTGCTGCAGCCCACTAGCAGCATTTGATTTACAGGCCCCGGGCACACACAGTGCACTGTACTAGGGACTGACTAGTAAATCAAATAGCCAATTATGGAAACACCAATCCATAACAACAATTTACAAAAGGGAGCTCTTGCACTTTGGCACTGAACAGCAGTGGCAAAGTGCCCAAAGCATCTAGACCAGCAAAACGGAGTCCAACACACAGCAAAAACACAGGAGGAAAAGGCAAAAAATGCAGGGGAGACCCACGCCAATGGTGCCAGGTCTAACAATGATTATACAGGACAGAAGGTGGCACGTGGAAGCTACAGGAGGGGGATGAGCGGGAGGGGGGAGTTTAGTGGGGAGTTACAATATATTGATTTGCAAACAAAATGTCATGTCATTGCTTATACAAGGCTCAGAGATGGACACATTCTGCATGCTTTTCTACAAGAGAACTGCTGCGCCCGCAGGAGGGCGCAAGCTCCATACTTGTTTAATATGTAAAGAATTCTATTGACTGTCATGTTATCCATTCTCCTCCTTGATGATGTGACCTACGTGAGATCATAACTGTCATTTTGTCAATTGAAATGAAAATAAAGAAATTATATATTTTTTAAAAACAAATGTTAAGAGAGAATCCATGCATCTAGCTTTTATGGATATCACCTGTGCCTTTGATTCAGTGCAACGGGCCAAGTTATGGAACATCATGGAAGGCATGGGGTGAGATAGGGCCATCGTTGATCTACTACGCCGGTTACACTGGCAAACATCTGGTGAGATCCATTGCAGTAAAGAGGGCCAATTATCCCCTAAAATAAATGCTTGTGTTGCTGTATGGCAAGGGTGTGCTCTAGTACCTTTCTTGTTTTTACTGTATATTAATGGCCTTGAAGATTTTTTGTGTAAGAGGGGCATGGATAAGA
The DNA here is from genome assembly GCA_963921515.1 of Calotriton arnoldi. Classification (NCBI taxonomy): domain Eukaryota; kingdom Metazoa; phylum Chordata; class Amphibia; order Caudata; family Salamandridae; genus Calotriton; species Calotriton arnoldi. The sequence continues at coordinate 892,559 of CAWUFW010006742.1, forward strand.
GAGGTCCCCATCCTATCCCAGTTCTCCTATACGCTGATGATGCGGTTCTAATAGCTAGAACTGCCAATGGATTACAGATACTGCTGGATGCTTTTAACACTTTTATGATTGATTTGGGTGTAAAGACAAACCTTTTTAACTCATTTATTATGAAATGTGGTTCCAAATTTGCTAAATCCCGTAAATTCACAATCTTGGGCAAAGAGGTAGCCAAGGTCCCTAATTTTACATATTTGGGAATCCCATTTGATGTAGCCTTTAACTGGAAATATTTGCTAAAAAATCAGATCACTCCAACTTCAGAAATCTGTTCGAGCAGTATTCCGGTTTGCTCAGAGGCTTGGTCACAAACCAGTTAAGGAAATTGTCCAGATTTACAAAAGTAAATGTCTGCCTGTTGGCATGTTTGGCACTGGACTTTGGGGAAATATTGATGTTTGTCCTATTCAAACTATTGAAAATAGCTCCCACAACCATCACCTACTACTTGTTGCGATGCCAAAGTGGGCTTGGGTTAAGTTAAAGATTATATTAAATTGCAAGCTTTACTACTGTGGCTAAGAGCCTGGAGGAAACCTGAAGCCCATTTTACAAAATAAATTTTAATGGACTGTTTAGCATTAGATAATGCAAACACAAGGAGATGATGGACGGAGTGCTGAAACTTTTCAGACACTCACCCCCAGTCACAGATCTGGGTTGAATCCATCATCGTTCTTTAGCTCTCTTCGCCACCCCAGTTCAGACACAGCTATCTGCAAATCAGTCTTGGCCCTGTGCCTCATGGGAACAGTCCAGCCCGAACTGCCAAGCCATGTCTTCCCTGGACTGGAAACAAGCATCCTGGGACCGGTTTCGGGGTAACACCCCTCTTCAGCCAGGCTAGCTTGAATCCAGTGGCAAAGTGAGCAAGGGACCCACGTCTGGGCATACCCTGCCATCTTAGGGCGAACAAAGCAAACACAAGGAGATGATGGATGGAGTGCTGAAACTTTTCAGACACTCACCCCCAGTCACAGATCTGGGTTGAATCCATCATCCACCCCAGTTCAGACACAGCTATATGCAAATCAGTCTTGGCCTTGTGCCTCATGGGAACAGTCCAGCCTGAACTGCCAAGCCCTGTCTTCCCTGGCCTGGAAACAATCATCATGGGACCAGTTTCGGGGTAACACCCCTCTTCAGCCAGGCTAGCTTGAATCCAGTGGCAAAGTGAGCAAGGGACCCATGTCTGGGCATACCCTGCCATCTTAGGGCGAACAAAGCAAACACAAGGAGATGATTTTTCAGACACTCACCCCCAGTCACAGATCTGGGTTGAATCCATCATCGTTCTTTAGCTCACTTCGCCACCCCAGTTCAGACACAGCTATATGCAAATCAGTCTTGGCCCTGTGCCTCATGGGAACAGTCCAGCCCGAACTGCCAAGCCATGTCTTCCCTGGACTGGAAACAAGCATCCTGGGACCGGTTTCGGGGTAACACCCCTCTTCAGCCAGGCTAGCTTGAATCCAGTGGCAAAGTGAGCAAGGGACCCACGTCTGGGCATACCCTGCCATCTTAGGGCGAACAAAGCAAACACAAGGAGATGATGGATGGAGTGCTGAAACTTTTCAGACACTCACCCCCAGTCACAGATCTGGGTTGAATCCATCATCCACCCCAGTTCAGACACAGCTATATACAAATCAGTCTTGGCCCTGTGCCTCATGGGAACAGTCCAGCCTGAACTGCTAAGCCATGTCTTCCCTGGACCGAAACAAGCATCTCCTTGTGTTTGCTTAGCATTAGATAATTTCAGGAGAATCCCATGGTTGACTTATATCAGAGAAACCTCCAATGAGTTAGGGATCCCAGACTTGTATCTAAACCCTGAGAACTCCTCACACTTAGTCCTTCACATGGTTAAAGATCTGTTTTTAAAAAAAAGCTTTTTTAAGGTGTACTAGGATGAACTGCAGTAAAGGGACTCGGGTTCATTCCGTTGGAATATTAATGTGAGTTTTGTACGGGAGGTGTACCTGCAATTTATCCCAAATGAAGGGTGCTGGTTTATTCTTACGAGATTATACTTTAACCTTGTCCACTTTTTTGTGGCATTTCCCACACAAGGAATTTGGTTTTTGTCGCACCCCGTATGTCCCGGCGATGGCAGATCTCAACAGAGCACATTGCTTTTTATTCTCTTTTGTAAACTGTATGTAACTCACAGGAATTGTTTCCTAGTACCCTTGCTGCGCAGTTACTAGATCACATAAGATTACTTTTTCTCTTTTGCAGCAATTAGGAACCTTGGAGCTGTTATGCAGCGCTAAATTATATTAAATGCTTCTTGCGGACCAGAGATTGATATTGACTTTCGAGATATGTACTGTGTTTTATCGTTTTTTATACATGACATTGCTGTTATTTTGTATTAATTTTTAACTGTTCTTAATATTTAGTCTTTTGTACTGTAATATGCACTTTTATGGCTGTTTGTGCAGCTGAATAAAGTATGATTTTGAACTTTGAGATAAAATGTAAAAAAAAAAAATAAGCACGTCATTCTGTCCCCAACCAAACTACCTCTTTGCACCATTCTTCAACTTCCAAACATTTCAAAAAAAGCAAAAATTGTGTGGTTTGCTGTGCAGATTGACTTGGCACATGAAGTATACATAAATGCTTAAAGTTCATAGAAGCACAGCCGCTGACTATCCTCCGGCTTTCTGCCCTCTATAAAAGGTCTAGAAATGTCAAAAATTAACACAAACATTACGGAACCATGCAAATGTCAAAAAATAACACAAACATTGCTGTGCTTCCCACAACCACATACCTTACCGAACCATGCAAAATATAATAATGAAATAGAGGCATTCCAGGGAAGATTTAAAGTAGAATAAAGGGTGGCTTCAATTTGCTTATGGGTGAAGTTCTGATTCAACAATGAGTATCTACAGGTGACAGGGAGTGAAAGTGGTACAATAAAGGTCTAATTTAGAGATTGGCGGACAAGGTACTCGTTTGCCAATTTGATGAAGTCCCCTCTCGTCAAACTCTTGGGTTGCCCACCTCACCTAGAGACAGGTGGCTTTTAAGGTTTCCATTGATGGAGCCCCCACTGCCTTCGTCTTGTAGGAAGCTTTCTCCAATGACACTGGCACGACAGAGTAAAGACCATCCGATAAAGGACATTACATCACCTGCCCTACTTACGGTGGATGGTGTAATGTCTTTTTTTTCTCTTTGTCACCACAAAGAAAAACCCAGCGGTGAGGGATATAAAATAACAATGATGAGCCCCAAACCCTGGGAGAAAACTCCCAACATGTGGGGGTAATTCATTTTTTGCTTTTGAATTAAAAAAAGTTAAAAGTTTGGAGGATGGCCATCAAAACCGATGGTGGTTGTCCACCCAACCTTTGGTATTTCCCTACAAGGTACAGAGATGTCCGCTGGGCCGGCAGTAGTCCATCAGCATGGTGGAGGCATTGTAGCTTACAATCAGGCCTGTTCTATTTTGCGCTCTATTGTGCTTTGAACTGCATATACATCTTTAAGTGATTTGTGGGAAACAAACTACCTGTGATGTGTGAACAGGTCAGATGCCTCCGAGCACAGTACAGTATAAGCTATAGAATTTCAAATAATACATTTAAACTTCACAATATACATTGTACAGTCAATTACAGAAAACCCCTCAAGGCACACAGAATAACATAGCATCCAGAGTTAGAATATGTATAGAAAAAAAAGTGGAAAAAGCCTGAAACATTCCTTTAGGGTAACAATTTTGACTTTTGCCATTTGCAGAGGACAGAACCGTAGCCTCTTTTCTACAGAGTATATCTTCTCCTGCCCTATTTACATTGTTATGTATAATATGCAGGAACATTAACACCCATAATAACTCAGTTTTGCAGATCTGATGTCACGAATGAAGAAATTCTCAAATTCATGAAATATGCAAAGTTTCCAATTAATTTCACAAAGAGGGGTAAGTGAAATCTCACAATTTCACACATGCCTTGTATGTCATTTGAGCCTTATAGCCTGGCACTAAAGGCTGACTTGGTGCCTTTTCTGAATGATGTACTATGCTATCGTAGCATATTGCAAAGCTGAAGTGTTTGCTCCTGCTAACCCTCATTGCTTATTTTTAAATGTAAGGACACCAATGTTTGTCTCCATGTAGCTATATGTATCAGAGCAAACACACACTCCTATCACTCACTTTTGCTTCCAAACAGCATAGGCCAATGAACACAAAATGAGCCCTGAAAGATGCTGCTCCCCTGACCCTTGTTTGATTGTAAAGCTGGAGTTGTCGAGTCTCCTTCCATGCGATGGCCTGTAATGGTACATTGGAAGAATAAAGCAGGTGTCTCCTCTGGGCAATGTCACATGATTCCACCGGCTATGTCTTAAGTGGGCCGAGCCCCAGAAAACAGGTCATAGCAGGCTTAAAATATTGTCTTGAAATGGTGCCCTGGCAGCACCTCCAACATAGATAGAAGGTTCGCTTTTCCCCAGAAAAGATCACTAAATTATGTGGAAAATGTCCTCTGTTAGAAGATCCGAGAGTGTCCCACTGCACACTGATTTGGATCTGTATCTGGACCCGCATGGATGCCATGCTGCTGAACCGCACCCAGAGCACGGGGTAAGACGGCTGCCCACTTCCTCCAAGTTGGGACTAGGCCCAGGCCCCGCTGAAGCTCTACTTGCGTTCCCTCCTGCCCTTGCCCAGCATGGAAGTACCCATCCAGCTCAAGGAGGCCTGGACCTACAGAAAGCCTGAAGGAGGTTGAGCCGACTCCACTCCTCACCAGGAGACAAGGGCAGGCTGCCAAGAACATGATCTTGTCAGACACCGATGTTCACCAACATCTGCAGAGCCCCCCAGACCTCACGCCTGCGATGGAGATAGACTGTCCTGGAGATCAAATCCGCACGAGCAGTAGAGATTGTGGGGGTGCCAATCTTTGCATCAACATTTTGCATAATTATCAATATCATCTTTCTCTGATTGACCTGCTCTGTGCTGTGGTCCAGAGCCCTGTTGGCCAGCAACCTCGCCGGATCCAGGAACCTAAGGGGTCCACTCTGAGGGCACTGTGCTCTTGGGAACTCGCCCTGTATGCCATTTGGCACCCCAAGGTTGGCATACCTTTTTCATACCCGATTGTGCGTGAACAAACTTCAGATCATTGTCACTTGCTCTCTGGGAGCCTGTGACACTGTCCTTACTAGCGTTTCTTTTTGCTGTTCTGTTTTCAACGTTCGAAAATGCCCAGGTTTGCAAACACCCTTTATGTAAGAAAAATTATCAAAAGTATTCAGTTTTAGCTGGAAAAATTTCAAGCATTCATTTCCGTAGATAATCACAAGCATTAGCCATTTGCAAACCATATCATACATATACCTGGTTCTTAGTTCTCTCTCTTTCAGGTGCCATCTGAATATTGTAACAACAGAGCTTATAAGTCACAGGCATTAATTACATAGTATTCTGCTTATGGCCTTGGTTTTAGAACTCTGTTGGGTTTTATTACACCTACTCTGCTTGTGTTCCGTGATTCCCTTTAGGAGTGCCAGTCTCGTAGTGAGAATAAGGACTAGTGCATCATTATAGTATATTGAGTATAGTGCTTGGTTTCATATTGTACAACTTCTATTTGATCTGAACTGTTTACACAGTAGTTGTACTATTCAATGTCAATCAATCAATCAGGGATTTGTGAAGCGCGCTACTCACCCATGAGGGTCTCAGGGCGATGAGGATGTGACGTGTACAAGCAACTCTTGGGTGGATACTTATAATATATTGTGACTTTGATAACGGTGTTGTTCAGTACCTAATAGCAATACACACACTCTCTCCCGAGTTAAGCCTTGGGCCGGGTCTACACAGAGAGGAAAGGATGCTTACCCGACCCCCACTTACCACTGTAGGCTGAGCACCTTGAATGATGATTGTAAGTGACCCTGAACAGTGTCTCATTTAGATGGCTCACTAGCCCCTGGAATTACCAACTGAGGGAGCCTGAAAGTGGCAGCGAGACAGGTGGCGTTAGGAGAGCGAGATGGTGTTGATAGAGGCGTATTGAGAGAGAGAGAGACAGAGAGAGAGACTTGAGATAGAGAGGGGGTAAGTACCGATTGATGCAGCAATAGGCAGAGAGAGAGCACTAAACAGAGACGGGTGAGGTGATTTAAGGAAAGAAACATGAGACCAAAAGATTCTTTTTTAAGGTAATAGTTTCCAACCGCCTGATGGTGCAATGGTTAAGGTTGGGCAGAATTTGCATACACACCAAGCTTCTGTGTAGCTTGCATGTCCAGCAGTCAAATTAAAAGGTCTGTTTTTTTTATTTTTTAAGCAGACTTTAGAATGTCCCAATCACTGTACCAGGAGTGGCCCTTGGACAGAGGGGGCCCTGGGCAACCTTCCGCTTTTCCCATGCTTTAATACATTTCTGTGTGCACCTAACCTCCCATCCCTGATTACTGCATTCAGCTATAGGACATATGATATGATCGTCTGGTGGACTAAGTGACGGGCTGGGCGGCTTACCTACAAAAACTCACTATGGCGAAGTCCACTGTCCCACCCACACTGAAATTCAGAGGAAATGCTGCTAAAATAAGCAGGTACTTCCAGAAAAAGCTAAAATTCAATATTAAATCTCTAGAACAGAAGTTGCATGCAACTAATCCATATTTCACTTCTAATAATGCTGCATAATATATGACTAATTGCAACACTAACTACTTGCAATAGAAATTAACTCTGGGAGGTGTTGCTAGTTACAAGGTTACTAGCTGCCACTGTGGTAGTGTTGCTATCAATCTTAATGACTGCAACTGTTGCTCTGTCTTTTTGGTCCTCGTCACTCCTTCCTATCAACTGTTTCCCCAAGCATTCAGCCTAGAAATATAGGCAAAAATAAAATCGAAGTCTAGTTTTAAAAATTTCAAAAATATGAAGAGATTTGAACTATCCATTATTATTGGTGAGGCAGAGGGCTCTGAAGTCAGTTTGACAGGGAGCCAGTGCAGAGATTTTCTTGCTTGTGTGATGTGGTTGGGTTGCGTTAATTTAAAGATCATTGAAAACTTTTGGGCCATTTGGAACTTTGGTATATTTTGGTGCCGGGTGTCCAAAGTGATGCTAAATCAGTACTAAAGGTCGGACATTTTCTTCATGTACTTTGGTCAACAGGTTGGTGCAGGAGAACTAGGGAGCGAAATCAGGCAAGAGGTTTCAAAAGAATGCTTGGTGTTAAAGATGCTTTCCAAGTTGCATCATTTTGAAATAAGGATAGGGGCAGACTTACCTCACAGAGAGGGGTTAAGTGTCATGCAGGGTGAAGAGGCACGATCTCAGGCTGTCCATTTGGAATTCCTTGTACCAGCCAGGTGGATTTGATGACTTTTCCTTGCACTTAGTAGCTGAGCTTGTATCTGTCGGGAATGGTAGACAACAGGTCAAGTGGGTGGTGGATAATGCCAGATAACGATGAACTTTGGGGCAACCTCATTGGAATGTTTGTGAGAGATAAAAGAAATGCGTTGAGCTTCACCTGCTATATGTAGGACTTTGACAAAGACTGGACCCAATTTATTGTCATCTCCTCCATTTCTATATAATCTGTGAGGTATTGTAAGGTGATCTTGTGGTCTATGCAGTGCTTAATTTGCATAAAAATAAGTGCAAGGGCTCTCGTCAGGACACCACTGCAACTTGCACCACACATTGCCCCTGCTATGCTGCCAATGATTGTAACAACACAACTACTAACCATCACACTCCTGCAAGTGTGACAATTCGGTCTATTCCAGGCCCTCAAAGCTATAAGAATGGCTTGGGAGGCAGGAAATAGTCATTTTTAATGTGTATTGTATTAATAATTGAATGTCGTTGTGGTCCTCTCAGACAGTGCCACCTTGTTGCAGACGGTTACAAGTGCCAGTGTTGACAATTAAGTGCTGGTGCTGAACACTAGAAACCACCAGCTCAAATTAAGCACTGCGTCTAGGTTATCAAAAGCTACAGAGATGTCAGTTAGGATCAACATGCAAGGGAGGGTGTGAACATTGGAGAAAGACGATTTCATATGTCAATGATGGCGGTTTCCCTGTCAGTGCTTATGCTCATGGATGTTGATGGTGGGGACTTCAGCGCCAGAGCACAAGTGGAATCCAGAGTGAAATTCACATAAGAGGCCGTTTAATTCCAGAATAAACGACAGGTGGGAAAATTAGACATGTGAAGCTCGTCCGCATCTGCTAGACCGCTCTTTTACTTACACAGGCCACACCTCTTACAATCGCTCACTCCCTCGAGTCTCAAACTGATACTTACGATATATGTGTCCTTGTTGTGTTTATAATATGTTGCCCTCAGCATTGGTGCATGCCTTGAGCACTGCCGACTTGCTTATATCTTAGGCCTACTGTGGTTGGTGGTTGAGCAACTGCGCATGGATATTTTTAGCAGCTGAACCCTTTCTGTTCAGCGCTCTTCACCCTGAGCAGGTTAGCAGAGCTACTGCTCAAATTAGTAGCTAAAAAATAAAAACAAACAATAACTGCTGGTGCCGTACACCTGCTGACAAACCTTGGTGTGGAGCCAGGTGGGCTTACGCAGCCCCCGCGTTCAGATATCCCAGGCTGGTCTCCCCCACAGAGCCCTTTCCTCTTCAAAGGTCATGCCACAAGACCTTCTCAGCAAGTCTGTTTGATACCTGGAGCCACACTGAGCTAGTGAGGTGTTAGCAGCACAGGAGTCGACATCCTCAGGTGCCCTAATTGCTACGTCTGGAAGAATCCAGCTGTGTGTACTGAATCCCAGTAAAATGTTTAGCTCCTGTCCCTGCTGACATCACTGACAGATTCTGCCCAAGCAGGGCCTATTTTGAAAACTTGACATCACGTGGGTCTTGCCCCAGCCCATCTGGCTTCTGTGAGCCATCAGCATTGAGGAGATCAGGAGATCAATGCGATCAGGAGCAAACAAGATAATTATTTTGTTTGGTTATTGATCATATTTTCAAGTGCAAACAACTTCGCACAAAATATAATGCCATGATATAAGTCAAACCAATGGCCCTGGTTTAGAGTTTGAATTCTGTTTGCTATTGTGGTTTATTTTCCTCAACCAGAAAGGTCGCACGGGAAAATGTGATAAATTTAGCTTTATCTACCAGAGCAGTATAGGTTTCTCAGCTTAATTGGGTGAATATGCATCGCATGAGCCAATTACAGGTGAAACATTTGCCAAGGCACATCTCTGCGGGAGAAGCTTCCGTCAGCAATCATAAGCGCTACAAATGAAACAGGGGGTGTGTTAGACCTGGCACCATTGGCGTGGGTCTCCCCTGCATTTTTTGCCTTTGCCTCCTGTGTTTTTGCTGTGTGTTGGACTTTGTTTTGCTGGTCTAGATGCTTTGGGCACTTTGCCACTGCTGTTCAGTGCCAAAGTGCAAGTGCTCCCTTTATAAATTGTTGTTATGGATTAGTGATTCCATGATTGGCCTATTTGATTTACTTGTCAGACCCTAGTATAGTGCACTGTGTGTGCCAGGGCCTGTATATCAAATGCTGCTAGTGGGCTGCAGCACTGATTGTGCCACCCACAGAAGCAGCCTGTAAAATGTAACTCTGGCTTGCCATTGCAGAACCTGTGTGCAGTCTGGGACTGCCATGTCAACTTGGCAAGTGCACACACTTGCCAGGCCCTAACCTTCCCTTTTCTTACATGTCAGACACCCCTAAGTTAGGCCCAAGGTACCCCTGTGGGCAGGGTGCAGTGTATGTGAAAGGTAGGACATGCCCTGGTGTGTGTGGCATGTCCTGATAGTGAATTACTGCCAATTTCGTTTATCACTATTGCAAGGCTACCTGTTCCTATAGGACAGAATGGGGGGTTTGTTTATAACATCTTTTAAACATAACTGGCCCTGGGAACAAGGTAGGAAAATCAAGTTTAGTATGCCTGAACTCAGAATGTTAAAGTGCATCTTTTAGTGAGGGTGATTTTTACATTCTGTGTTTGAAAATACCCCTTTTAGAAAGTAGGTATTTTCTTGCCTAACCATCCAGTGTGCCTCTACTAGGTTTGCGTATTGCATGTCTGGCTTTTGGATGACAGGGGCTGGAGAGGGGCAACGGCTCCAGAAGTCGATGAGTCAGGGCTGGGCTGAATAGACCTGGGCTCCATTTAGAGTAGGGGGAGGAGATTTCCTTTCACCTGAATGGGCCTGGGCTGCCTTCAACAATGCTGTCTCCACCTCCTGCCAGGAAGCTGCACCAGTGAGGACAGAACTGGTTTTGGCTGGGTACAGACACTCTCTGCCTTCAGAGAACAAAGGCATTTGGTGTATAAAAAGAGGGGCCCAGACCCCAGACTTTTAGATCACTTCTGGGAACTCAAGAGGAACCTTTGCCAAGGAGAAGAGCTGGAGAAGCAGAGGAGGAATACTGCCCCTGTGGTGGTTGCTGTCTGGGGTTGGCCTGCAGTGGCTACTTGCAGCCAAGGAAAGGAGAAAAGGACTGTGCTGCTTGCTTTGTCCCCCTGCTTGAAGAAAAGATCTCCAAGGGCTTAAACTGAGCTTGCCCCCTGTTCTAGAGGTCTCAGGAACAGCAAAGACCTCACTGTGTCTGTGGGCACCGTCTCTGATCGTCGCCGCAGAAGAAAAGGGTAACCGACTCTGTCATTGAGTCCGTTGCATGATTCCGTGTCCTGAAAGCACCGCCGAGAGCAACGCCTCGCTTCGCAATGCAACCCTGGTCTCACCGACTCCGTCAACGAGCTGCTGCTTGCACCGCGTCCTGTGGGCACCGCACTCCGCAATGCTTTGCTACATGCTGCAAGGACGTCACCGACTCAGTCACTGCCCGACCCGAACATCGACCGGCTCCGTCGCCGCACCATGAACTGCCAGCACCGCAGCGAGCACCGTCTCACCCTTCAACGCAAGCCCTGGTCTCACCGATTCCGTCAACGAGCCACTGCCTGCACCGAATCATGAGAACATCGTCCGCTGAAACACTCCGCTTCACAATGCGACCGCAACGTTTGCCCCAACTGGCTCGCACTGACGTGTTGTTTGCAACAAGAAAGGTACTGTGTACGAGTCTGTCGACGCTTTAGCTGGCCCGTATCGACGCGGTCGGCTGGAATTGTTAGATTCTGTCATATTCAGTATCGCGGTAGCCCCAGGAGGAGCTACAGAGTCGGAAGAACTGTGTTTTATTAATTTTCCTACAATTTAAAGGTTATCTTTCACAAGTACTATTTTTCAAGAGTATTGTATGTTGTATTGTATTTGGTCTTGTTGGTTTAGATAAAGATTTACTATTTTTCGAAACTGGTGTGGTGTCCATTTGTAGTGTCTTCACTGTATTACTGTATGTGTTCACAAATGCTTAACACACTGCCTCTGAGATAAGCCTGTCTGCTCGTGCCAAGCTACCAAGGGGGTGGGGAGGGGTTATTTTAGGAGTGTATCCCCCTTACCCTGACTAGAAGCAAGGGTCCCTATTTGGACAAAGGTACCTACCTCTGCCAACTAGAGACCCCCATTTCTAACATTGTTGGTCAGCGGTGAGGATCTGGACTTGCATTTGTGACCTACATACAGTGATTGGTGTACACTACTAGCATAGTGCAGACAATTACGTTACCACATACTTTTACTGAACTTTTCCCTTGGATTGTTTTTTACTGCAAAGTAAAGAACTGCCAATTTTGTCATCATGACCAAGCCAGCATCCATTGCATCCATTGATATCGAATTTGAGGAGGATAGGGTGGAAACCTACACTGTGTCTCAACTGAAACCGATCTGCAGGAAATTTAAAGTTTCTGTGAAAAGCTTACCAGGAAGGATGAATACCTAAAGGTGCTGAGGGCCTGGTTGGAATCCATAAATGCCAGTGGGCAGGATGAGGAGCCTCTGGTGGAGGCAGAGAATATGGATGAGCAACAAGAGGGGCAATTGAATCTGCCAGGAGGGAAGGTACCTTCCGTGGATGGCAGCAGTGTTTCTCAAAGGGGTCTGTCTCCAGAGGAGTTGGAGGACAGAGAGAGAGATAGGATCAATGAGAGGGAGCTTGCTAAGCTCAGGCTGGGGAAGGAGGGTGCCATAGAAAATAAGAAGATGGAGTTGGAAAAGCAGAAATTGGCCATGGAGAAAAAGAGGATGCTTTTAGAGCATGAGAGAGGGTTGAGGGAGTTGGATCTGAAAGCAAAGAGTTTAGAGATCAATCCCTCTGGTGGCAGCACACCATCAGTGCCTGGGGAAGGAAAGGTATACATTCCCAAAGATGTTATGAAAGATTTCATGAAGCATGAGGACATTGGGCAGTGGTTTAAGGCCTATGAAGTAGCGATGAGGTCCCACGGGTCCCTGAGAGAGATTGAGGAACGGGGTTGTGGGGCCGCTTCATCAGTGAAGGAAGGGAGACATTGCTAGCTTTGCCCACTGAGGATCAGGTGTCCTATGCCCCCATGAAGGAAGCCTTGATAGCCAGGTATGGGTTGACCCCAGAGCTTTATAGGCAGAAATGTAGAAACTGTAAGAAGCTGGAGTCAAGTACTTGGGTGGAATATGTATCTTATTTTTGCAGAGCACTGGATGGATGGGTGAAGGGTAGCAAGGTAACTGATTTGCAGGGGCTCTATGATTTGGTTGCATGGGAGCACTTGTCTAGTAGTTGTTTTCCAGAGCTACGCCAGCACCTGATTGATAGTAAGCTGACTGACCCCAGGAAGCTTGCTGTGGAGGCGGACCGCTGGGTCAGTACCAGGGTCCACAAAGGTCATGTGGGAGACTCCGCCAAAGTTGGGCAGGGTCCCCAGCAGAAGAGTGGGGGGGACAAGGGTAAACAAAAAGGGCCCCAAAGTAATCCCCAAGGGAACCAAGGTAAGGAACCAGCCTCCCACTGAAAAGAAACCATGGGTCCCGACAGGTAAGCCTATTCAGAGGGGTCCCAAGACCTGTTTTAGTTGTGGTCAGGTGGGCCACTTCCGGGGGGATCCTAAGTATCCCAAACCGGTTACCACTGCACCCACTGGTGCACCGCCCCGGGAACTGGCTAGTGTAGCCTTGGGGGAGGAGTTGGGTGCCCAAGGTGGGTGGGGTCCCGCAGAGATGTCCCTGGTCTCTTTAGGAGACAGTGAGATGGTCCCACGGGCTCATCTGCCTGATAACACTAAAAAGTACAGGCAGGGGGGCGTGGCTTGCAGCCACCGAAGATGGCCGCAGCCTAGGAGAGCTCCGCGATCACCTGCAGTCCTCCCGACTATCCTGACATTAATCCGCAGGCCTGCTATCCTCTAAGGGTGGGCGGAAACGTCGGAACATCAGGTGAACACCTGGAAGAGATCTGGGCCGTCTGCGACCGGCCGCCGGAGCTCCGGACCGTGGAAAGGAGATACGGCCTGGGGGCAGCGCAGAAGCCAGGACCTCGAGTAGCCCTCGCCCCGCCCAAGCCCAGCGCGGCGGATCGCGGCAGCCGGAGGAAGCCCCGAGCACCGCCGAGGGTGAGGAGGGGGAAGGGGGTGAGTTGGGTCCCCGACTCACACAGCACAAACGCCCAACATCCATTGGGGAAACAAGGAACGAACCGGGCCAACAATCCCGGCAAAACGGGAGACTCGGAGGCAGTCCTGAGGGCCCAGCGCTATACCCCAAGACCGGTGGTGGCGAGGATAGACGCCAGCACACGCAGCGGTGAGTGCGCCCGGTGCAGAGCGTGGTAAGCCCCCTCCAACAGCAACATCAAGAGAGGGCGCCACATTGATGATTAGGCGCGAATATCCCAGTAGAGGGTGAGACACAGGGACAGAAGGAAATACTCTGGAGGCCCAGCAACATATCCCAAGACTGAGGCCGTAATTGAGGTAGGGTGTGCTGCGGAGTTGCTCTCTCCCTGGTTTTGTATACCCCGAGACTGAGCGCTGGCTGGGGCGGACACTTACACATACTGCGGTTGGTGCATCAAACAGCCTCGAGACTTCTTGGAAGAAGAAGGGAAACTACAAGGCACATTGGGGGTGAAATACCTGCGGCGACGGCCTACTGACCACACGGCTAAAGGGGGGCAGGGAGGCCGGGGGCCGCGTGTGAAACCACTCCCGCCGGCGGGAAGCGGCGCCTACTGTCTTCCCTGTCACACCAGCCACCAGTAGTAGACAAGATGAGTGGACGCGCTCAACGAGGGTCGCAGAGCAGTAAGATGGACAAATACGTTTACCACAAAGAAAACTCGGTTACGACAGCGGCATCCCAGCCCACTGGGAGCGTCTCGCCGACCGCAAAGCAGGGGAGGTCACCCTGCTAGATGTGATGGCTACCCTCCACCAGATGCAATCTACCATTGGCACCATCTCGACGGACATCACGCTGCTGCGAGCAGATGTCTCCAAAATCAGCACCAGGGTGGCGGAGGTCGAAAATGCGACAGCTGTACTAACCGCAGATACGGTGACCCTGCAACGCCAGGTCCGCCAACTGGAACAAACAGCCCAGCAAATGGCCGACAAGATGGAGGACCAAGAAGGACGCTCACGACGCAACAACATACGCCTGGTGGGGGTGCCGGAGAGTATCCGGGGACCGGCGCTAGACCTCTTTGTAGAAGACTTTATCCTGACGAAGCTGCAACCCCGCGGCCTATCAAATTTCTTTTCAGTGGAGCGGGCGCACAGGGTGCCTGGCGGAAGACCAAGGCCAGGGACGCCACCCAGACCCATACTGGCGCGCATGTTTAACTTCCGCGACCGGGATACGATCCTACAGGCTGCGCGCATGAGCCCCCACTGCAGGTAGACAACAGTACGGTCTCACTCTATCCGGACTACACGGCGGCGGTGACCAAGAAAAGACGCAGTTTTCTAGAAATCAAAAAGAACTGCGTAATAGAGAATTAAAATACGCAATGCTCTTCCCGGCGAAACTCCGAGTTGAAGCAGAGGGAAAAGTCTGGTTCTTTGAGACGCCGGAGGAGGCGACAGACTGGTTGGAGGGATGGCGCCCGGCCACGGGCCCCAGACGACAAACTTCGAAACACAGGCAAATGTCCAAGCTATCCAACACACAGAGTAGCGGAGGGACGGCCATCGTGGAAGAAGAACGTCCCACTACAAATGAGGACCCTGAGTGACGCCCGGCGTGACAAGAGGATGGAGACCTCTCCGCAGAAGGAGTGGCGACCGGATGCACAGTGGAACACACCAGCACCAACCAGTCATGACTGTTGTTTGAAACACTTAATGGGCGACCACTAACTTAATTTAATTGATAGAATATAATAAGTACACGAATGATGGGCGAATGATGCGGTGGCACGGGCGGGGGCCCTCGCAGCCACGACCAAAAGTGCCTCCATCTGGGACACAGGCAGCAACTAGATGTTAGTCAAAGGAGTGACTGGCGGGGATCGATGGCAGACTCTTCCCCCTCACGCAAGTACAAGTTATGGGTCAGAAGCACTCTGCTCAGTTGGGGTGGCGGGTAGTTCTAGGTCCGCCGGGCAGGGAGGCAGGGTGGGGGGAGGGGGATGGGGAACAGTTCAAGGGAGTTAACGTACTTCTCAGGTTTCCGATACAAGGGAATACAGAAGGTAATATATACTATATCAGAATGATACTTCAGTCCTTATTGTTTGAATGGATGCAAAAGTTTAGAAGTCTAACAAATAGCATAATTACCGATACAGCACAGTGGACGCAAGGCGGGAATCAATACCCTTCCAAATCCCACGTCCTACATGGCGCACATAGACACACCCGCTAATATTCCTAGCTCCCAGACCTCGGACCCTGGGGGGCCACCGCCCACACTAACAATACTATCCTGGAATGTCAACGGATTGGGAGACAAGATTAAGAGGGGGCTAGTCCTTCAATACATCAAGCGAAAGGGCCCAGCGGTGGCATTACTACAAGAAACACATTTGACAGGCTCTGCCTGCAGAGCTCTAGATAGATGGGGATACAAAATGACAATACATTTGGAATTTACCTCGGGTTCACGGGGGGTAGGTATCCTGATCAATAAACGTTTCCCCCTGATAATTACTGGGTCGTGGAAGGACGAACAGGGCAGGTTTGCTGCAACGGCATGTCAATGGGAGGGAAGGACATACAACTTCGTAACAGTATATATACCACCGACGCTGCACCAGTCAACCTTCCCAGCACTAGGGGAATTCTTATTATCACTGCCACAGGGAAACTCATCATAGGTGGAGACTTTAATGCAACGATTGATCCTCGCTAGACAGACAGCCCCCTAGAGATACATGCAGTGCCAATCTCAAACTGGTGGGCTTTGTGGAGGCTATGGGACTCACTGATGTGTGGCGAAAGTGGCACCCACAGGACCGTCAGTACACCTTTCACTCAGGGGTACACAATAGCCTCTCCAGAATAGATTATTTATTTACGGTAACAACCGGACTAGAAGGGATATCGGAGACTCAACACTTGCCTAGAGGCATTTCTGACCACTCACCGGTATATGTCACGTATGCTTCCCGTACAGTAACGAGACGGCGACTGTTTCCTTTATACCCAGGATTCTTAAAAAACCCTCAGATTAAGAAGGGCCTACAGACCTCCACAGAGAAATACTTCGACGAAAACGAGCACTCAGTCGCTTCCCCGACAATACTGTGGGAGGCATACAAATCAGTGCTGCGGGGACAGGCCATTTCACTGATAGCTAGCCATAAAAAGCAACACAGACAACAGCTCGTAGAGCTAGAGCAAGGGGTGGCGGAGGCGGAGGCAGACCACGCGCGAGATACCAACGAAGACACAACACACGGGCTCCACATGGCACAGCAAGCATATCGGGCCTACGCCTGGGAAGACACGAAATCCAGGCTTACCGCCACGCAACATGTAATATACGAGCTTGGCGACAAGGCAGGCAGGCTCCTTGCTTGGCTGGACAGGAGGGAGCGTGCCAATAATTGGATAACCCACATTAAGTTAGCAGATGGGAATACGACCTCAGACCCCCAGCAAATAGTTGAGGCATTTGCCGACCATTACCAGCAAATTTATACACCCACTGCCACAAACACTAGAGAAGACAACCTGGAATTCCTCAGAGACATCCAAATGCCTACATTGTCAGAGAATGCCGTCAAGAGACTAGACGCAGACCTAACCACTGAGGAAATTACCTCGGCAATAGGAGCTTTAAAGTCGGGAAAGGCTCTGGGACCCAATGGTATCCCGGTAGAGTTATACAAGGGGACAGCGACCAAACTCGCACCACACCTACTTAACATGTATAAGGAATGCTTAGAGAAGGGTGAATTACCTAAAGACCAACGTGTAGCAACCATAGTCGCAATCCACAAACCAGGCAAGCCACCGCAGGAATGCCTGTCCTACAGACCTATTTCCTTAATGAACGCCGAAGCTAAAATACTAGCCAAAGCGTTAGCCACGCGACTACAACCCCACCTCACAACAGTGATCCATCCTGATCAGTCAGGCTTTATGCCAAACAGAAACACAGCGTTAAATCTCAGGAGACTACATGGTGTCATGGCACGGAAGTCTACTATCGAAGAGGATGCGATAATTCTGTCCCTGGATGCACGCATGGCATTCGACATGGTAGAGTGGCCCTTTCTATTTGCAGTCCTTCATCGTATGGGATTTGGTCCCAAATTCTGTGAATGGGTTCAACTGCTATATACGAAACCCTTGGCGCAGGTGGTGGCAAATGGACGTATCTCCGCAGAATTTTCCCTTGGAAAGGGAACGAGACAGGGCTGTCCCCTCTCCCCCTGCTCTTTGCTATAGTACTGGAGCCACTGGCGGCATGGATACGCCAGGACCCAGTTATCCGCGGACTGAAGTGGGCCATGGGATGGGAGGACCGCATTTCACTCTACGCGGACGATGTCTTACTATATTTGGCGTCGCCTGCGCGTTCCCTAAACCGTCTGCTGGACTTGTGCGCCGCATACGGCAGAGCGTCAGGATACACAATAAATTGGGCGAAGTCACTTCTATACATCCTACACGGTCCCCCACCGAGGATGCCACGCAACTGCGAAATCCGGATCGCAGAACGGGGATTTAAATATCTCGGCATCTACGTAACACCACAAAGCGAGATCTTTACGGACGAAAACTTAATGAAGCCCCTGACTCGACTGCGTAGCGATGTTAAGCACTGGCGATCCCTGCCGCTAACATTACTGGGCAGGGCGGCCCTCTTTAAGATGATGGCACTCCCCAGATTCCTGTACAGCTTACAGAATACTCCTTTTCCGGTAAACCCAACATACTTTACTATGATAAATACAGAGCTTACTGCCCTGCTGTGGGATGGGAAGTCGGCTCGTATAGCATTGCAGAAACTAGTGAGGGGATGGTACGACGGCGGGATTGCCCTGCCCAATATACAGGCGTATTATTGGGCTTCTCAGCTCATCACAATAAATCAGTGGCTTCACGCGTCACAGGAGGACCCCGCCTTCCGGATGGACAGGCACCTCCTAGAAGTTAGAGGGATAATGGGGGAGTTGTACAACAGGCCCCGAAAAACAACCCTAACGGGCCCAACAGCACATACGGTTCACGTGTGGCACACAGTACAGCGGGCATTGAAGTGGGACGGAGTCATTACGCAGTCCACGCCTTTATGGGACACCCGGAAATTAGGAACTCTGAAAAAAACAAAGGGATTCCAACAGTGGGACTTGATAGGAATATCAAAGGTTGGGGACTTATGGGAGAAGGAGGGGGTCATCCAATTCACGCAGCTGCAGGACACCTACGGCCTGGCACAGACTGAAGCTTTCAGATATTTACAAATAAGACACGCACTGATGGCAGTGATACCACCAAACACGCATTTACCGGAGGCCTCACCACTAGAGGACAGACTATTAACAGACCATCTACACAAAAAAGCCATATCCCAAACATACCGTAAAATAATTAACAATCAACCTGATCCCACGGTGGTACTTAAGGGCAGATGGGAGGTAGATCTGGGAGTACTGGAGGAAGACGACTGGATGGAGGCGACGGCATCACCACGGGAGATCGCAATACCTTCCAAACTCAGATTAGTGCAGCTAAAAATCCTGCATCGCACGTACTATACGCGACCACTACTGCACAAATTAGGCAGGACTGACACCCCACTCTGCCTCCGCCACTGTGGCGCACTGGGGACATTCTGGCACACAATTTGGGACTGTCCGTCAATAACGAAGTATTGGGAGAAGATTATGCGCACAGTTTCGCAGGTGACAGGAGTCATGGTGCCGCTGGAACCAAAGAGATGTTTGCTAAACATCTGGGAACCCACAGACCTCAATCACGCAGATCAGGGGTGGGCTACACTGGGAATGGCGCTGGCAAAACGCAATATAGCACAGCATTGGGGATCACAGGTAACTCCTACTTATACGCAATGGTGCCAAGACCTAGACCACACTATGACCACTGAAAAATCGGTCTATATTCATCGGGGGTGCCCCAAGAAGTGGGAGAAGATATGGGGGAAATGGAATACATTTCGTGGGAATATTTGTGAACCCCCGCAAGAAGACCACGTATCAATAAAGGGGGACTAAACACGGGAGGCGGGAGCTGTAGGACAGGTAAAAATCGGTAATACAAAACTTATCAGACACAACGTAGAAAAGAGTAGGGTATATGGATTGAATAGAAATGATGTAACTAAGTGAGAAAAAAGGACAAACAATGAATGTATCAATAAGTAAACACCATTGTAACAATTGTTATTATGCAAAAATGTTAATAAAAATGTTTTATAAAAAAAAAAAAAAAAAAAAAGTACAGGCAGTGGGTGACCATCAATGGCCATAGTGTGGAGGCTCTGAGAGACACTGGAGCCAGTGTGACAGCTGTCAGTTGTCGCTGGTGTCTGAAGAGCAGGTGGCCCTCGACACATTCTACCCAGTAGTTGCCGCTGACAACTCAGAGTGCCTCTGCAAAGTGGCACAGGTTCCCTTTGAGTGGGGGGGGTCTCAGATACCTTGAGAGTAGGTGTAAGGCCAGCCATGCCTGTTGACTGTCTACTAGGCAATGATTTGGAGAGCTCCCCTTGGGGCGAAGGTGGAGCGGAGGTCTCATTTAGAGATGTTGGGTCTGCCTGAGTGGGCGTGTGTGACCACTCGGTCTATGGCAGCCAGTAAGAGCATTCAAGAGGACCTGGAGCCTGAAAGAGTGGCCCAGGTGCCTGCCAGAAAGCGAAGAGGCAGGGGGCGCGGGAAACCGGCCCCTGAAGTTCCCACGGTCCAGGAGGAGGCAAACCTTGAGGGGGTTGCCCTGGAGCCTACAGGGGAATAAGTGGCTGAACTGGGGGACCTGCCTGAGCTGGCCCATTGGCAGCAAGAAGGAGGGCCCACCAGGGAGGAGTTCTGCCAGGAGCAGCAGACGTGCCCTTCTCTCATTGGTTTGCGGCAGCAGGCTGCAAACCAGGCAGCAGGTGATCAGTCCGGATCACATTGGATATACTGGGAGAATGGTCTCCTGTATAGCGAGCCTAAGGTTGCTGAGCCTGGGTCAGCCCATGTGCTGGTGGTACCCCAGCGCTTCACGGCTTCCTACAGGGTCTGGCTCATGATGTGCCTTTGGCAGGACATTTGGGGCAAGACAAGACCTTTGAAAGGCTTGCCACCCACTTTTACTGGCCCCAGATGCGCAAGCACTCTGATACTCATCGTAGGTCTTGCCAGACTTGCCAGGCAAGTGGCAAGAGTGGGAGGAAGTGTAAGGCTCCTCTCCAACCTTTCCCTGTGGTCAGCACCCCCTTTGAGAGGGTGGGTATTGACATTGTGGGGCCTCTGGATCCCAAGACAGCCATGGGCAACAGGTTCATCCTGGTCTTGGTGGACCATGCCACCCGGTACCCGGAAGTCATCCGTCTCCGGACTGTGACGGCCCCGGTGGTGGGTAGTGTGTTGATGGGGATTTTCTCCCGTGTGGGGTTCCCCAGAGAGGTGGTGTCCGACCGTGGTACCAACTTCATATCCAAGTATATGAAGTCCCTGTGGCAGGAGTGCAGTGTTACATAGAAGTTAACCACTCCTTACCACCCCCAAGGTAATGGGCTGTTTGAGAGATTCAACCGGACCCTGAAGGGCATGATTATGGGTCTTGGTGAACCCATGAGGCGTAAGTGGGACGTCCTCTTACCATGCCTTTTGTTTGCTTACAGAGAGGTGTCCCAGAAGTCCTTAGGGTTCAGTCCCTTTGAGCTGCTGTACGGCCATCCTGTAAGAGGACCTCTGAGTCTGATGAAAGAAGGCTGGGAGAAAGCTCCCAGTAAGCCTCCCCAGGATGTATAGCTACATGCTGGCCTTCAGAAACCAGACTAAGCGCTTCAGACAACTCGCTCAGGCAAATCTGGAAGCCAGCCAGGAGGAAATGAAACGCTGGTATGATCAGAATGCCACTCTGATCGAGTTTCAGCCTCGACAGAAAGTATGGGTCATGGCCCCAGTGAAGCCTTGTGCGCTCCAGGATAAGTGGACCGGACCATTTGAGGTGGTGGAGCGCAAGAGTAACGTCACCTACTTGGTGGACTTGCAGTCTCCTAGGAACCCTTTGCGGGTCCTGCATGTGAACCACCTGAAGCCCCACTTGGAGAGGTCCGAAGTGGGCATGCTCCCAGCAACAGATGCTGGAATGGAGGAGGAGACTGTGCCTCTTCCTGACCTCCTGTCTGCAAAGGACTACGATGGGTCAGTGGATGGTGTATCACTCTCCCCCGCCCTGACTCCTGAACAGCAGAGTTGCCAACTGTTGGGACAGTTTTCTGATCTGTTCTCCCTGACCCCCGGTGTCACTCAGTGGTGTGTCCATGATGTGGATACTGGGGACAGTCCTCCAGTAAAACATAAGATTTACAGAGTGACTGACAGGGTCAGAGCTTGCATCAAGGAGGAGGTCTTCAAGATGTTAGCGCTAGGGGTGATTGAGCCCTCAAACAGCCCTTGGGCCAGCCCAGTGGTCTTGGTCCCGAAGGCTGCCGCACCCGGTGCCCTGCCAGAACTCCGGTTCTGTGTGGACTACCGAGGGCTCAATTCAGTCGCCAGGACTGACGCGCACCCCATCCCCACAGCTGATGAGCTCATCGATCAGTTGGGGGCTGCCCGGTACCTCAGTACGTTTGACTTAACGTCTGGGTACTGGCAGATCACCTTAACTGATGGGGCAAGAGAGAGGTCAGCATTCTCCACACCATATGGGCACTACCAATTCCGGGTGATGCCCTTTGGGATTAAGAATGCCCCTGCCACCTTTCAGAGGTTGGTCAACCAGGTGTTGATTGGGCTGGAGGATTTCAGTGCCGCCTACCTGGACGACATTGCAATGTTCAGTGCCACTTGGGAGGATCATCTGCACCACCTCTGGGAAGTGTTGAAGGCACTGCAGAGGGCAGGCCTCACGATCAAGGCAAGCAAGTGCCAGATTGGGCAGGGTTCAGTGGTGTACTTGGGACACCAGGTGGGGAGAGGGCAGGTGGCGCCCCTACAGCCCAAGATTGATACCATTCTGGCTTGGGAACCCCCCAAGACTCAGACAGAGGTGAGAGCCTTTTTAGGACTTACAGGGTATTACAGGAGATTTGTCAAGGGGTATGGCACCATTGTTGCCCCCTTGACAGAGCTGACTTCCAGGAAGCAGCCCAAGAAAGTGAATTGGACTGACGCCTGCCAGAAGGCTTTTGATGCCCTGAAATCTGCCATGTGCACAGCGCCCGTGCTTAAGGCACCCAACTTCTCAGAAGAGTTCATTGTGCAGACAGATGCTTCAGAGCATGGTGTGGGGGCTGTGCTCTCACAGCTGAATGAAGAGGGCCTAGACCAACCTGTAGCCTTCATTAGTAGGAGGTTACTTGCACGGGAACAGAGGTGGAGTGCGATTGAGCGTGAGGCATTTGCTGTGGTCTGGGCACTGAAGAAGCTGAGGCCATACTTGTTTGGGACTCACTCCCGGGTTCAGACAGACCACAGGCCCCTCAGATGATTGATGCAAATGAGGGGTGAGAATCCAAAGCTGTTGAGGTGGTCCATTTCCCCACAGGGGGTGTACTTCACGGTGGAACACCACCCTGATACAGAACACGCCAATGCTGATGGTCTGTCCAGATCTTTCCGCCTTAGTGAAGAGAACTCCCAAGAGGGTGGGTAGTTCTCCCCACATTTCAGCTGGAGGGGACACGTGTTAGACCTGGCACCATTGGCGTGGGTCTCCCCTGCATTTTTTGCCTTTGCCTCCTGTGTTTTTGCTGTGTGTTGGATTCTGTTTTGCTGGTCTAGATGCTTTGGGCACTTTGCCACTGCTGTTCAGTGCCAAAGTGCAAGTGCTCCCTTTATAAATTGTTGTTATGGATTAGTGATTCCATGATTGGCCTATTTGATTTACTTGTCAGACCCTAGTATAGTGCACTGTGTGTGCCCAGGGCCTGTAAATCAAATGCTGCTAGTGGGCTGCAGCACTGATTGTGCCACCCACAGAAGCAGCCTGTAAATGTAACTCTGGCCTGCCATTGCAGAGCCTGTGTGCAGTCTGGGACTGCCATGTCAACTTGGCAAGTGCACACACTTGCCAGGCCCTAACCTTCCCTTTTCTTACATGTCAGACACCCCTAAGTTAGGCCCAAGGTACCCCTCTGGGCAGGGT
Organism: Calotriton arnoldi; assembly: GCA_963921515.1. NCBI lineage: Eukaryota > Metazoa > Chordata > Amphibia > Caudata > Salamandridae > Calotriton > Calotriton arnoldi. The sequence goes on from CAWUFW010006742.1 coordinate 916,251, forward strand.
GCAATGTATGTGTAAGGTACGACATGCCCTGGTGTGTGTGGCATGTCCTGATAGTGAATTACTGCCAATTTCGTTTATCACTATTGCAAGGCTACCTGTTCCCATAGGACAGAATGGGGGGGGGGTTCTTTATAACATATTTTAAACATAACTGGCCCTGGGAACAAGGTAGGAAAATAAAGTTTAGTATGCCTGAACTCAGAATGTTAAAGTGCATCTTTTAGTGAGGGTGATTTTTACATTCTGTGTTTGAAAATACCACTTTTAGAAAGTAGGTATTTTCTTGCCTAACCATCCAGTGTGCCTCTACTAGGTTTGTGTATTGCACGTCTGGCTTTTGGATGACAGGGGCTGGAGAGGGGCAGCGGCTCCAGAAGTCTGATGAGTCAGGGCTGGGCTGAATAGACCTGGGCTGCATTTAGAGTAGGGGGAGGAGATTTCCTTTCACCTGAATGGGCCTGGGCTGCCTTCAACAATACTGTCTCCACCTCCTGCCAGGAAGCTGCACCAGTGAGGACAGAACTGGTTTGGCTGGGTACAGACACTCTCTGCCTTCAGAGAACAAAGGCATTTGGTGTATAAAAAGAGGGGCCCAGACCCCAGACTTTTAGATCACTTCTGGGAACTCAAGAGGAACCTTTGCCAAGGAGAAGAGCCGGAGAAGCTGAGGAGGAATACTGCCCCTGAGCTGGTTGCTCTTTGGGGTTGGCCTGCAGTGGCTACTTGCAGCCAAGGAAAGGAGAAAAGGATTTTGCTGCTTGCTTTGTCCCCCTGCTTGAAGAAAAGATCTCCAAGGGCTTGAACTGAGCTTGCCCCCTGTTCTAGAGGTCTCAGGAACAGCAAAGACCTCACCGTGTCTGTGGGCACCGTCTCTGATCGTTGCCGCAGAAGAAAAGGGTAACCGACTCTGTCATCGAGTCCGTCGCAGGATTCCGTGTCCTTCGCAACGCAACCCTGGTCTCACCGACTCCGTCAACGAGCTGCTGCTTGCACCGCGTCCTGTGGGCACCGCACTCCGCAATGCTTTGCTACACGCTGCAAGGACGTCACAGACTCCGTCGCTGCCCGACCCGAACATTGACCAGCTCCGTCGCCGCACCGTGACCTGCCAGCACCGCAGCGAGCACCGTCTCACCCTTCAACGCAAGCCCTGGCCTCACCGACTCCGTCAACGAGCCGCTGCCTACACCGAATTGTGAGGGCATCGTCCGCCGCAACGTTTGCCCCGACAGACTCGCACCGACGTGTTGGTCGCAACAAGAAAGGTACTGTGTCCGAGTCTGTCGACGCTTTAGTTGGTCCGTATCGACGCGGTTGGCTGGAATTGTTAGACTCTGTTGTATTCAGTATCGCGGTAGCCCCAGGAGGAGCTACCGAGTCGGAAGAACTGTGTTTTATTGATTTTCCTGCAATTTAAAGGTTATTTTGCACAAGTACTATTTTTCAAGAGTATTGTATGTTGGATTTTTATCGTATTTGGTCTTGTTGTTTTAGATAAAGATTTACTATTTTTCTATACTGGTGTGGTGTCCATTTGTAGTTTTTTCACTGTTTTACTGTATGTGTTCACAAATGCTTAACACACTGCCGCTGAGATAAGCCTGTCTGCTCGTGCCAAGCTACCAAGGGGGTGAGCAGGGGTTATTTTAGGAGTGTATCCCCCTTACCCTGACTAGAAGCAAGGATCCCTATTTGGACAAAGGTACCTACCTCTGCCAACTAGAGAACCCCATTTCTAACAGGGTGCATTGCAGTGCACGCATATTCAGGGAGTCTCCCTAACATGCTGAGGGTGTTTCCCCGCAAGTTAGAGGTAGTACACTACCTGTCCATGGCACTCTTTCACAGAGATAACTCTACCATTCATGGTGCTGGATCACCAACCCTAGACCATGTGGTTTATCCAACACCAATTTCTGGAAGAGTCTCCTCCTCTCCTTGGCGCAGCAGATGATGGAGCAGGAGAAATTCAGATGGGAGCTATTTTCAACCTGCCACACTCATTATCAAAAGTTATTCAGCCAGCAGAGTGCATAAGAAAATCCATCGTACTTAGGTGTATCCACTGTTATGACCCTCCCCTAAATCAGGCGAAACGTGCTTAAATTCGAAATTTTATACTAACAATGACATAAAGCTTAAATAGCCATGTAGAACAAATAAAATATCCCCAATAATCCAAGGGAAAGCCCAAAAAGGTGGGTATTTAGTTTTGGACCAACAATATGGACAGTTAGCACAAAGATTCAAAATTCAGGAGAGAGGTACTTCCAAAAGATGTAGAAATCCCATTGTTAAAGCTCTAGACAAGACATTGCATGAAACTGATCACTCTCTTAAGTCTAATAATGTTGCATAATATATGACTAACAGCAGTTCTTACAATTAGCAATAGAATCAAAATCGGGGCTCCAGGGAGCAGCGTGCTAACTGTCCACAAAGCACTTCAATGCCTCGTCATGGGCAGTAAGTGCTCTTAAGTCTACAATATTATCGGGAGAAAGAACAGGATACTCAAAATGGGGTCACTAGGATCCTGGAGCAGAGTTAATGTATAGTACGCTCTGCATCATAATTTCATGCAAGGACTAGAATATTTAAACTGGCAACAAGAAGTAAGCCAAGCTCTTCATATACAAATTTGGAGCATCAATGAATATATTGTAGGGGTGCACTACAGAAAATTATACTCCACCTTGGATATAAAAAAACATGCACCATCCCAGGGTGGGGAAGAGAGAGAAGCAGAGGTAGGATCCTGTGGGAAGCAAGGAAGGGGTATGTGAGATATGAAGGGGAGTGAAAGGGGAACATGACAAGTGTGTGACAGAGCTTGTGCAAGAGAGTAAGGAAGGAGAGAAGAGTGCATGAGAGAGAAGGTGAGAACCAAGAGTATGATTGAGGTGAAGGTAAAAGAGAAATGAGAATTGCAAATGAGGCAAGGAGAGGACAAGAAGTGATTGCACATAGAGAGAAATGAAAGCCGAGGTAGTGAACACAAGTATACAAGAAAGAAAAAGGGAAGGTGAAAGGGAAAACGAGATATGAAGAGCATGGCTCGAGAGATGGGAGATCTACTTAGTGAGAGGACAATATAGAGACCAGAAGGGTCAAATGAGAGGAGGAACATTAAGGTAGGACAGAGGCATCTTCCTCCTGCCAGTATAGCACCTCGAGCATGGAAGACCTCTGCGTATGCATAGCTAGGCCGCAGCCTTTAAGATCCGAGGTTCATCGATAAATGTGCATGTGAAGGCCAACACTAAGACACACAGGGAGTAAAAGCATGAAGACTGCAGTATATGGCAACAGGAGGTACAGCAGTGACATCAGGACTGAGTGACAGAAGCAGGACTTTCAGGCTATGACAGAAACATCACTGACAGCATCGCTAATGAAAGGGGGCGTGAATAGAGGAAATGTAAGAGTTCATACAGGGACTTGACACCTGGGTGAGAATGGTCCCTCATCCAGCTACACATACACTTATGTCAGAGTAATATGCACCTTCTTCAGAGACCTGATGTGAAGCTGATGGGCCATTGATGGCTTATACAAACATGTTCTGTGAAGGATGGAATGAGCCGAGGTACTCGACTCTGGGCAATCTTGCCTTAGAAGATGGAAGGCCCAGATAGACGGAATTACAACAGCCTAGACACCAACGCATGATGGCTTGGACAACTGTTTGTCGAGCTGATTGGGGGCAGGAACAGAGTGATTTTACAGAGCAACTGCATATAAAAGAAGCAAGAAGAAGAGATTCTACTCATCAGGAAAGATAAAAAGAGAGAGTGGCCGAAGTAAAAGCCAATGTTCATGACTACAGACACACGTTATTACTTGCATCACCAGTATCTTGACCAAAGAAGATCAGTGTGCTCATGCCCCTCTTCCCTAGCTCAGTCTCAGCCTAGACTTTGACATGCTTCCCTTGCTGCACGTGCAACACTTCTGTGCCCTGCCTTGATTAGGTCCAACATGGCCTGTAGGTGCTGCACTTTAAGGGCTGCCCACCGAGCCTCGTTTTATCACAACCCTACACCCCACAGTCCCCAAATAACAGTTTTTTTATTCAGTAAATGTATGCTTTATCCACAGATATAAGTCTGTTAATTTCCAAAAATGTGTTAATTTTGTTCCATAACAGCAGCTTCTCTTCTTGTTTCCCAAATATGTACTATTTTTCAACAAATACGAACTTTTAATTTATTGCATTTAGCATTGTTAGACCTGGCACCATTGGCGTGGGTCTCCCTTCCATTTTTTCACTGTTGCCTCCTATGTTTTTGCTAAGTTTTTGATGGTCTAGATGCTTTGGGCACTTTGCCACTGCTGTTCAGTGCCAAAGTGCAAGTGCTCTCTATTGTAAATTGTTGTAATGGTTTAGTGACTCCATGATTGGCTTATTTGATTTACTTGTCAGACCCTAGTACAGTGCACCATGAGTGCTCAGGGCCTGTAAATCAAATGCTGCTGGTGGGCTTGCAGCACTGATTGTGCCACCCACAGAAGCAACTTGTAAAATATGGCTCAGGCCTGCCATTGCAGAGCCTGTGTGCAGTCTGGGACTGCCATGTCGACTTGGCAAGTGCACCCACTTGCCAGTCCCTAAACCTTCCCTTTTCTGCATGTTAGTCACCCCTAAGGGAGGCCCAAGGTAACCCTATGGACAGGGTGCATTGTATGTAAAAGGTAGGACATGCCCTGGTGTGTGTGTAGCATGTCCTGATAGTGAATTACAGCCAATTTCATTTTTCACTATTGCAAGGCTATCTGTTCCTATAGGCCAGAATGGCCAGTTTGATTATAACATCTTATAAACATAACTGACCCAAGGAACAAGATAGGAAAATAAAGTTTAGTATGCCTGAACTCAGAATGTTAAAATACATCTTTTAGTGTGGGTGATGTTTACATTCTGTGTTTGAAAATACCACTTTTAGAAAGTAGGTATTTACTTGCCTAACCATCCAGTATGCCTCTGGTAGGTTTGTGTATTCCATGTCTGGTTTGTGAGTGACAGGGGGCTGGAGAGGGCTTTGGCTCCAGCAGTCTGATGAGTCAGGGCTGGGCTGAATATGACCTGGGTTGAATAGAGAGTAGGGGGAGGAGATTTCCTTTCACTTGCCTGAGCCTACATAGAATAGAGAGTAGGGGGAGGAGATTTCTTTTCATCTACCTGGGCCAGGTCTGCTTTCAACAATGCTGTCTCCACCTCCTGCCAGGAAGCTGCACCAGGGAGGACAGAACTGGTTTTGGCTGTGTACAGACACTCTCTGCCTTCAGAGAACAAAGGATTTAGTAGTATAAATATTGGGGCCCAGACCCCAGAACTTTAGATCACTTCTGGGAATCAAGACAAACCTTTGCCAAGGAGAGAAACCAAGGAAGCTGAAGGAGGAGACTGCCCCTGCACTGGTGATTGTTTGGGGTTGGCCTGCAGTGGTTACTTATTGCCAAGGAAAGGAGAAAAGGAACTTTGTGTGTACTTTAATCATCTTGAGGAAGATCTCCAAGGGCTTGAAACTGAGCTTGCCTCCTGTTCTGAAGTCTCAGGGACACAAAGACTTTACCCCTTCTGTCTTCCTGCATCTAGAACTGCTGTTTTAGCTGCTACAGAAGGAAACTGCAACACCGACGCCGGCGAGCGATGCCGTAACCTGCACCGAAGCCGTGAGCGCTGCTCCGACTTGCGACGTAGGCCCAACGCCAGATGCCGTGCCACATCGACACCAGGGGGAGGAGATTTCTTTTCATCTACCTGGGCCAGGTCTGCTTTCAACAAGGCTGTCTCCACCTCCTGCCAGGAAGCTGCACCAGGGAGGACAGAACTGGTTTTGGCTGGGTACAGACACTCTCTGCCTTCAGAGAACAAAGGATTTAGTAGTATAAATATTGGGGCCCAGACCCCAGAACTTTAGATCACTTCTGGGAATCAAGATGAACCTTTGCCAAGGAGAGAAACCAAGGAAGCTGAAGGAGGAGACTGCCCCTGCACTGGTGATTGTTTGGGGTTGGCCTGCAGTGGTTACTTATTGCCAAGGAAAGGAGAAAAGGAACTTTGTGTGTACTTTAATCATCTTGAGGAAGATCTCCAAGGGCTTGAAACTGAGCTTGCCTCCTGTTCTGAAGTCTCACGGACACAAAGACTTCACCCCTTCTGTCTTCCTGCATCTAGAACTGCTGTTTTAGCTGCTACAGAAGGAAACTGCAACACCAACGCCGGCGAGCGATGCCGTAACCTGCCCGAAGCCGTGAGCGCTGTTCCGACTTGCGACGTGGGCCCGACGCCTGCTGCTGTGCCGCATCGACTCCAAAGCCGATGTCATCATCGCGGAGCCGATCCTCGACGTGGGTGACCCCCTGAATCCATCGACATCGTGGCATCGTAAGGAACAGTGGTTTCGGCGCCATCGTGACGTCACCTCCCTGACGCAGTAAGGAACCGTCGTCTCGCCTCCCCTGCGCTGTAGTAAGGAACAGAGGCTACACCTACGAAGCTGCACCTCCCCGACGCCGTGAACTGCCGTCTTTGTTTTCATCGCTTTTCCAAGGCACTGTTCTTTGTGGGTCTGTTTGACTCCAGGCCCGACGCCACGCACCTCGTGGTCGGCGCTGTACTTTGGGATTTCTGTCTGTCACGACGTCGTATAACTCAAAGTGGAGTTATTTGTTGCTACAAGCTTGATTTAAGTGAATAACCTATTTTTAAGGATATCTCGAGAACTGTATTGTGGATTTTTATCGTTTGGTCTTGTGTTAAGTCTAGATAAAGATTACTTATTTTTCTAAACTGGTGGGGTGTCCATCTGTAGTGTTTTCACTGTATTACTGTATGTGTTCACAAATGCTTTACACACTGCCTCTGAGATAATCCTGCCTGCTCGTGCCAAGCTACCAAGGGGGTGAGCAGGGGTTATTTTAGGAGTGTAGCCCCCTTACCCTGACTAGAAGCAAGGGCCCCTACTTGGTCAAAGGTACCTACCTCTGCCAACTAGAGACCCCCATTTCTAACAAGCATCCAAGTACAGCCTCTCATAACTATGCATTGATTTGCAGGCCAAAGCACTGCTTCAGAAGTACACATGCAGATTGTATGACCAGGTATAGTCTCATAAACATGTACAACATTATAAGCACAACTTCAACCACCCATTTACCAATCCATTAACTCATATAGTTGGATTTTAAGTATAATAAGCCCAAGTACAGCCTGAAATGCATGAGAGTGTGAACCGTCATAGGCCCAGGCAGGCAGAGTAAATTAGACTGCACATGTTTACCACCAGTGCCAGCCTTTTAAGATAAGGTCTCTGCAACGCAGCTAGAATAAGGGGCTAAGGGCTGGTATCATGTGAACATGTGTGTACACGCATATGCGCATGGGTTCAGGTTGCACGTGAAAGACTAGTTTTGCACAGCCTGGTAACTGCACACAGGAACCTGCATTTGGCAGTTCTAAAACTGCAAATTTGACCTTTCAAAATACCCCTTTTGACAGGTCTAAACTTCCTTTCAAATATCAATTTCACCCATATATAGGCCTTATTGCGCATAAAGGCAGGGTGCAGATATTTAAAAGTAGGACGTGTAAAAACTAATGCTGAACATGTCATTACAGTGAAATATCCCAAAATATTATTCTGACTAGCAAGGTTGGCTACTGCAATAGGGAATAATTGGGCTACCTTGTTACATTTATTAAATGCTAAATTTGGATTTGGATAGAGAAATACTTCTTCCCCTCATTTGAACTGCAATTTAAAATCCTCTTCACATGTAAGGTCAGATTTTAAATTATTATTTTAGAAATGCCACTTCTAGAAAGTTGGCATTTTACTGCCTTAAGTTGCTGGTGAAGGCTCTCCTACTGGGAAATGTGTATTGGAGCAAGACAGTGCACAAAAGCACCTGGGTGTAGCGGGGAGTGGATCTTCCTGCCAGGATGGCTGGGGAGGAGTTGTGCCTGATTACACTTCAAAGGAACTTTCCCCAGCACACACAAAGAGCTCTGACGCCAGCCTTGTGTGTCACTAGCCAGGCTGGAGCCCAACACAGGGAAGAAGGAAGAACTTGCCATAGCCAGTTTTAGAGTTAGAGAAAGGGATGTCCCCCACCTAGAAACTGAACAGGGCATAAAAAGGGCATCCCCAGAAGATGAAGGAGAGCAAGACCCTGGACCTGGACTGCGACAGTGGCAACATCATGGACACCTGGAAGGACAAGCCCCCTGATACCCTGGTAGACTCAAGACTCTGTCTGCAGCTGGCGTGGACTAGTGGTTCTCTCCAGGGCCATTGAGGTTGGCCCTCTTATGCCCCCTGAGAATCAGATCTTGGAAGACCTGGACTACTGTGCCCCAGCATGAGGAGAGAAACACGCGGATTGTTCCGTTTGAGTGGAGGGAGGTGACACCCACCGGAAGTGAACGAAGCAGTCCACTTCCGGAAACCAGTAGGAGGTTAGCAGTTTAGCTGCCCACCTCTCTATAAAATCACATGCCTGGACCGACGCGCAGCGGATGCGCTTAAGGGTTTAAGGTGACTCGATTTTTAAATCTCGCTTGCTAGTGGCTTGTGGAGCGCCTGGGAAAGGGCTCCTTCATCTTTATAATTTCTGTTTCTCGCTACTCTGCTGCTTAAACGCGCACAGCACGATAGGGACTTAGTTAGTGGGCACCAGGGAAAGGGCTCAGAAGTCTTCTATTCAGTCACTCTGTCACTTGTGTACCGTTTTTAATTGGTTTTAATGTACTTTGTCACTTATTAATTGCCGTTACAATAACCCACCTAATATTTCTGTGTCCCTCCTCGGTCCACCGCGGATTGTTCCGTTTGAGTGGAGGGAGGTGACACCCACCGGAAGTGAACGAAGCAGTCCACTTCCGGAAACCAGTAGGAGGTTAGCAGTTTAGCTGCCCACCTCTCTATAAAATCACATGCCTGGACCGACGCGCAGCGGACACGCGCAGCGGGCGCGCCGCTGGCGCGCCGAAGGCCGCGCCTGCACGTTGCCAGGAGCAGGAACCTCTGCCGGTTCAGCCCCAAATGTATTTAACCTCACACATAGGACAGAAGCGCGCCGCACCTATACCAGTCAGGAGCTGTTACAGATTAAAAATGAATATGCCAGCAGTCTTACAAAGAACATCATATGCCCCACGATCATGGAAATAGAGGGACCCATCGCATGTCGTTCTTGTAGATTCCAAAGTATTAAATACATAGACTCCCCTCATGCCCCCCATGACACTGGTGGATGGAACTGTTTTTTGGCTAATGTTAGATCACTGCCAAAACACGCCACCAACATTTGGGATCTTCTTTCCTCTACTCGTTCACATCTAGGGTTTCTGACAGAAACCTGGACTAAACCCAATTCTAATCCCGCAATAGCGGTGGCCCTTCCGGAAGGATACCATATACAAAAACAGGACAGACCACTCAGAATAGGGGGGGCATAGCCATTGTATATAAAGACCCCATCAAAATCTCTATTCTAGACCAAATCAGTAACGACTTACAGGAAACACTTGTTTTCAGAATTGATTTACATTCACAACTAAGCTGGAAAGGAGCCCTAGTTTATCGCCCACCGGGACCACTCTCTAACTTTACCTCACAACTAATGGAACTCATATCCCCACACGTTATCTCAGCCAGGAATTTTGTACTACTTGGTGATTTTAACATACACAGTGAAAACTCCACTAATCAAGAGGCGGCCTCACTTCTGGCAGATCTGTCCTCACTCAATCTAGCAGGACATACGCTAGATCTAATCCTAACAAATTCCTCCAATATCACTTGCGGGGCAACCTGCCCCTTGACCTGGACAGATCACTCAATGATTGAGTTCAGCATTAGTGGCCCCAAGGAATTTTACGCTCCTAAATCACTCACCAAAAGAAGCTACAGACAGTGGCACAAAATAACGCCTACACAGTTTCAAGATACTTTCATACCGCCACGAAACCCGGAATCTGACAGTGTAGTGCAGCGGTTAGCCTCCTTCAATACCAGCTTGACATTCACCATAGACCACCTAGCCCCTATGAAACGATGCCCTACTATTAATAAGCGACAGCAGGCAGCATGGTATTCGGTCTCCTTACGGACTGAAAAAAGTCAATGTAAAAAACTCGAACGAAGATGGCGCCATTCACACGACCCACAAGATAAAGACAGATTCAAACAAGCTCAGACCCTGTATCACAAAAACCTAAAAAACGCCCGCAAAACTCACATCGCATTACAACTTGAACAAGAAGGAAACACTTCGAGAAAGCTCTATCAGATCTTAAAAACTTTTACTAATCCCAAGGCCTGCGATGTTGAGGCTGCCCCTTCCCAAGCTCTGTGTGACAATATAGCTATCCACTTTACCCAGAAAATTGACATAATTTACGACAAAATCATGGTAGCTAAGGGCCCACAGATAGGCCCTAGGATTGACTCCCCACTAATGATCACCAATGATGCTACTCTGGAGAATTACCCGATACTGACTCCGGAGGAGACAGAGGCTCTCCTTAAATCTGTAAAATCAGGGTCCCCATTAGACCTTATCCCTGCCAGAATTGCCACGATTCTATCCAAGGAATTAGCCGAACACATCTGTTCGATCTTAAATAGCTCCATGAAAGAAGGCACCCTCCCACCAGAATGGAAAGCTGCACAAATTCTTCCCATTAGGAAAAATCCCAATATCTCCACGGAGGATGTTTCCAACTATCGCCCCATCTCTCTGCTCCCTTTACAGAGTAAGCTCCTAGAAAAACACATCAACAAGCAGTTGTCTAATTTCATAGAATCCTCAAACTGTCTGGATGTTTCTCAATCTGGATTCCGACCCGGACACAGTACGGAGACTGCGTTAGTGGAAGTTACAGACAACATCAGAGCGATGCTAGACAGTGGTCAGGCAGTACTCTTGGTGCTGCTAGACCTGTCCGCAGCGTTCGATACCATCTCCCACCAGATCCTGTTGGGGAGACTAGAGGACATAGGCCTTAAAGGGAACGCCCTGAAATGGATTGAGAACTTTCTGTCCGAAAGAACCCAGACCGTCCATCTTGGCCCCTTTCGCTCACAGACCACCAAGGTGACCAAGGGAGTACCTCAGGGCTCCTGTTTGAGCCCTACTCTTTTTAATATCTACGTCTCCCCTTTGGCTAGACTTTTGAGAAAGTTGGGATTCTGTCCCATATCCTATGCTGACGACACCCAACTTCTCCTTTCCTTCGACAGAAAAAGCTCAGACATTCAAACCACCTTTGCGGATGGCATGAAATCGATAGCGGACTGGATGAAGGATAACTTTCTCCAATTAAATGCAGGAAAGTCTGAAATAATGTTATTTGGAGAAGCAACAGTCAGATGGTCCCCAAGTTGGTGGCCGGGGGTTCTGGGCCCTGCCCCCAATCCTAAATTGGTAGTAAAAAACCTGGGGGTTAAAATAGACCAGAAACTTACATTGGGGGAACATATTTCCACAACAGTGGGAATTTGTTTTCATAATCTCAGTCTTCTTAGGAGAGTTTTCCCCTTTCTGCCACTGTCCACCCAGAAGACCTTGGTACAGGCACTGGTATTGAGACGTCTGGACTACTGCAATGCTCTGCTGATTGCAGCTAATGAAAACTCTCTGAACAAATTGCAGGTAGTCCAGAATACGGCGGCCCGTTTGGTGGCTAATGCCCCCCCTAGAACTGAGTCTCTCCCACTCCTCCAAAAATTGCACTGGCTCCCAGTGCGAAAGAGGATCAAATTTAAGATCTGTTGTATGGCCTATAAATCCTTAAACAACTTAGGCCCCAGTTATCTAAAAGACAAATTTGTCAGGTACCTGCCCTCCAGATCCCTCCGCTCCGAATCCAAAGCTCTGCTCCAAGTTCCCTGCTTCCATAAAGCGCGATTGGGTGGCAAATCCTTCTACCACCTGGCCCCACGATACTGGAACCAACTCCCCATCCACTTACGACTATGTACGGACTACCTAAAGTTTAGAAAGATGTTAAAAGCGACTTTATTCTAATCTAGCATCCCCTTGAAGTCCCTTAGCAGTTCGAGCGCGGAGATACCCTGATGGGGTGATTTGGGCGCTTTATAAATAAATAAAATAAAAAATAAAATAAATAAACAGGCAAATGAGAAAAGCTGGTTCAGGGAGCCAATTAACCCAGGTCCATGCAAAGTGTGCCGCTTTACGGGCCAGGAGGCCTGCTAGAACTGCTTCAGGTGGCTAGGGCTCAATCCCAGGAGCAAAATGGCCCCAATATCTTTAAAATTGGTCCATTTGGCTCGAGATATCCACATTTAAAAATGAGCTCATTTAAACATGCCCAAACCGAGTGACAGAGTGTGTGGGGCTGCGCCGCTACTCTGAAAATTTCCCTGGGGATGCCCAAGCCCTCGGGGGGCAATGCAACATTTCTTTTTTGTAAATGGCTCCCTCCCCAGTCTCCCTCTAAGCCCGGGGTCCAAATACCCTGGACTAGCGTCAGTTTAAGGGAGCCCCTGGACCCCAGGCCATGAGGACAAAGATCAGGTCCCAGGACCCTATCCGTAGAACCTAGAAGGACTCACCGTGGGAGCACAAGTGAATTGCTCCTGAGCCACGGGAGCAGTAAGATGATATTTGCTGGCTCCTGCTCAGGACGGAGCTGTTCACAGTGAGCAGGTTGGGATCATGGGGGCCTTGGGGCCCCCCTGAGGCCCCCACCTTGGAATTTGGCTTGGGGGTGTCCCTACTGGGTCCGGACATCCTTGTTAAGACAAAAAATAAAAAAGAGACATGCAGCGTGAGGCCGCACTTCCAAAAATCCAAGTGGTTGGAGCTGCTAATAAAGTAATCATCGTTCCATGGAGGGAGCCCCCCATAATGTCCTCCGAGGCTTCGTTGGCTTTTGATTTTGGCCTTGTGGTTGCACCAAAACAGACATGGGCACCACCAACAAGTTTAAGGAAGTGCATTGGGCTGCAGTATCACCACTGTTCCCCTTGATTAACTTCTTAAACTTATCCCTATGCCTCCCAGGTTTCAAGAAACTTAACCTGGGTAGAATTTTGCACATTTTCAAAGCACTTCTTAGGCTGGAGCATTTGCTCTACAGCTTGGGAGTGCAGGGATTTCTAGGGGTTGGTCCTACGACAGCATTAAATGTGGGCTAAAGTGGTATATGAAAGACTGAGACACATATGATGTTGTTTTTAAATGTTTTATTGACACTATATTGCTTATAGTGGTTTTTGATAAACATGGCAATGCTTTGTTGACATTATTGATTCCCTTTAAACATGGTTATCGGTTTCAATGATATAATGGTGAATTTCACCATGTGGTTATTTGACTTTTGAGGTGGTGATCCCTTGTCAAAGCCAATAGGCTAGAGTTATATCTTGATGTGCTGACCTTTGACAAAGCCAATCGGCTTGTTTTATATTTTAATGTATTAATCTTTTTTCAAAGAAAAAGCACTGACTGGAAAATGTTTTATTGAGTGCTGTTATTGAGTGTCAACGAACGGCAATTACTAGCTTACACCAGCTCCCTCGAGTAGGCCTTGGATTGCGCTGATTTGCTACCCTGAGAGAGTCAAGTGCTACAATGGGGTGCTTAGTTCCCAGTGAGGAGACAATAGTGGAGCTATTACTTGTGCAGGTCTCACATCCAGCACATCTAATAACCCAATTTCTTACATAGTCCAATCAAATACTGCCAATATATTACTATTTATTTACTAACCAAGCATTGACATGATATGCTGAGTTAGATAACACATAATATGCCAGTTCTTGCCATCACATACCAACAAACACATATCACGTGCTATGCATGGCCATCATATAACTAGGGAACTCAATCCATCAAATGACAGTCATGGTGTAGTGCTAGAGGCACTCCCATGTATTGAAACCACATGATGACCTTTGACTACCATTATTTTAATTGACTTTTGGTGTTTTACTTTACCCTAGCCTGAATGTACAACATCATGTTTCCTACATGTGCCTTGTTTTCTTGAAGATTTATTTTGTGTCTTCTTGTAGCTGCAGGGGGGGAGAGCTTTTACAGAGTAGAACAGCCTTGCCAGGAACAGAACGTGTGTGATGTGCATTTGAAAGCATATGAGAGAGAGAGGTGTGGAATGTACTTCTTGGTCTCAGAGTGCAGTGTTATAAGCAGTGGTGCACAAATGTGCATTATGTTGTACATTGGGAGATGAAGTATGTGATGCTATAGGCAGTGGTGCACAAACGTGCATTTTGTTGTACATTGGGAAGTATTATGAAGTTCTTACTATTGGCTTTGACATGCCCTTATGCCATCTTGAATTTTGACTCTGTCTAGCTTGAGCTTTTGTGCACACAGGCAAGCCCCCAGATTACTCAAGTTGTTTAGGTTATTCACGTTCAAGGTTGTTCGGAACTGTACTTTTGGAGATTGTTGACTGTACTGCTGGAGACTTTCGTAAGCTTCGTTAAGATAAAGGCTGGAACACGTAAGAGCGCAGAAGGAACATGAGAACTCTTTGGCTTTGGAATGCTTGCAGGGAGAGTGGCCAACTTCAGTAAGTTTCCTTGGCGCAGAGGAGGGCCTCTCGGAACCTTCTAGTATATATAAAGCTGGGGTTTGTTGAATTGGAAATGGGGATTTGGGCCTGAACGGCGGATGCGTCTTCAGTGCAGGAACCTGGTTTGCTGAGTCTCTTGACCCCAGCTGTGAATCCCCCAGTCTGGAGTGGGCCAAGATGAAGTTTGCAGCAGGTGATGTGTTTTATTTTTGATTATTGCCATTGTGATGTGTGAGTGTCTGTCTGCACAATCAAGTCTCCAGTGGTTATAGTCATCTGAGGTGTTTTCTTCGAGTATTGACTTTGTGATGTGTGAGTGAGTCTGTGTGCACATCCAAGTCTTCAGTAGTTGTAATCATCTGATGTATTTAGTGTAAATATCTTTCTGATTTCTTGCAGCAAACGTCCATATTATTATCTGCTTGCTTTTCATTTAATGTATTTTATCCATGCATTTAACAGTTGCATTTGCCTACTTATAAGTGTGATATTATTGCTTGTATATATATATCTATATACATTTGAATGTTGTTCATTTGACATCTGGGAAAGCCTTTCTGTTAGAGAGTGTTGCACAAATAAAACCCCATGCCTTATTCTGAGAACAGTTTTTTGATGTGTTTCATTTTATAAAAGTGAAATGCCTTTCCAGGTGGTGTTTTGTTTTTAGTGCTTTGTCGGGTTTGAGCCTCCGTGTGGAAGGGCGGCATTTTCTATTATTTGGGAGGGAGAAGCAATACACATGGCCAGCATGTGAAAAAATCCTGGTTAAGTTCCATATTATATGCCAGTACTTGCTTTTGCAAGCTAAAACACCTATATACCCCCTAGTGGGTTACTTCCTATACACTTGCCTAGTTTTGGCTGATATAGGCTCAGCCCCGTAGTTAGATAACCCTACTAAATCCCAATGACTGCTATCACATGTCGATGTGCTCACATGCCAAGTACATCCACGTAACTACCCTATTTTATGGCTGTCTTTGCCATCACATATCCAGGTAGACTGGCACACTTAATCTATTCAAGGCCTCTTATTGTTGCCTACTGCTACCTGTCCCAAGAGTTTTTTTCTTATAATACTGGAAGTTTGTTAGGATTTTGTAATTATCAGTCTATGCAGCATACTTTGCTCAGACGTGAAGTTAAAGCACTCCTCCTCCCTTCTTTTCCATTACTAGGACAACAGGTACTCCTTCTACATTAATAAGTGCTCATAGATGAGACTGAATATCTTTTCCAGCACCCTATTTAGGTAACACGCTGCTTTCCCGCAACATAGCCCAACTCTGTGAACTCAGAAGGTGCTCTGCCACAGCCTCCAGTAGCACTTAGGTAACACTTCGGGTTACAAACCCTGCAGCGACATTTATTTATCTTCCTGCAAGAAGTGCCAGTAACACTCATCTAAAATGACAGTCACAACATGGCATAGCTCAGTTTCACATTGTAGTGATTCATGTGCAGTCCCTCTTTGGTTTCCTTGTCATTGCAATTAGTACAAAATGTACAAATCCAAAAGCAGCTTCTAGCTGTAAGAGTAATTGTTATCCACAACGTAGATGTCAAAGTAACGATGTAAAGATACACTAGGTACCTTTTCTGTTCATGCTGGAAATGACATACTGAATGACATTAAACAGTTCAACCACCCCATATGGTTCTATAGTTAATAACCAATCTCACAATTTGGTATATTTTGAAACACTAAAACAAACCCACAAAATGTAACACCAGCAAAAGCAAGCAGTGAATGCCCTTGCAGACAAAAATAGAGGAGGTCGGTTCAAAGGAATCGTTTGACAGGAACAGAGAAGGAAAATAGACCCCATATATTAAAAGAAATCAGTCTGCATATCATTGTTCGTTAAAGAGTCATTTTAAATCCGAGCATTTTTTGGCCAATGCTGCTAGTCAAATGTGATTTGAAATGCATTATCTACCACAAATGTTCCCGTACATTCCAGTTAGAGGAACCTTTTTATTGGCTTCTACAATGTTACTGACTTAGTGTGCTTTCAAGCGCACAATGTTACACTCATTTCTAAACATAATGCCCTTCGGGCAAACTTTTACAAACTCCCAGGTAAAGTGGTCTTTACAGTTATAGTAACGCCTTCTTAATAATGATACTGCACCGCTTCCCAATGTGGTTACGACAGTAGCGTAACAATAGCTCCTGCAGCCCCCATGGTGTGGGGGGAGTCCCCCAAGCTCCAGGGGACCCTCGCTGGCACTGTTCCTAGGCAGGCCTGAGTGCTCCTGACTGGGTCCGGAGTGTGGGGGGCCCCCTCCACGCACTTTGCAGGGGAGGCCCCTCAGGTTTCGTTATTCCACTTAGTTAAGAAATAAACGTTCTAAAGCGGTTCAGCAATGGTCCACCAAAGATATAGCAGGCCTGCCAATAGCATTAAGAGTATGGCTTAAATGTGCAACAGGCATTTAAGAAGATCAGGTTATATGAGTTTGTACTACGCAGCCAATCAAGTGTCTCGTGTTATGAAACCTCAGCGCCAGACAAGGCCTATCAATAATTGTAAGGAAATGCCTCTTTTTGCATTATCACCCCCAAAGTTTTGGACTGATGCTGTTGCTTTTTCAACTCAGAGTGCACTGAAGCCTGCTAACCAGACCTCAATGCCAGTGCTCTGACCCTTAAAAGTATGTTTGACTGGTTATACCCAATTGGTATAACTTTACTTACTTATACGTCCCTAGTATACGGTACCAGGGGTTCCCAGGGCCTGTACCTTAAAGTGTCCCACCAGGGCTGCAGCACTTAGTGTACCACCCTGAATGTGACAATGTAAAAACAAGTCTCCCAGCGTGCCACTGCAGACTGGAAGATCAGTTTTAAACTGCTAACTTGACTTTGCCATTTAAACTAATGGCAAAGTCCAAACCTACCTTTTTAAGATACATAAGTCACCCTTACAGCAGGCCTATTGAGTCCTAAGACAGGGTCCTGTATATTAAAATGTAGGGCATGTACTTTTAAATGTCCTAAAAGTAAAACCCCTAAATTGTTGTTTTTACTGTCAAATGGTTAGTAGCCCCATTGGCGAGTACAGACAACTCAGCTGTGCTAGATTCTGAATGGGACTACTGGGTATCGAAAGAACCATTATGTTACTGTGTTGCCCAAGCTGACACTCTGTGGCCATTCACAGATGCTGGCCACCAGATAGCCTTCTGCCATACTGGGGACTTCAAGGAGCTGGAACAATAGAGGCCTGCCATTGGAAGAGCTGTTACCTCTCCCTGGAAAGAAGCCACACAGGTTGTGAGCCCAAAAGGCAGCTTCAAATGGGAAACCACCCTTGAAGGGCAAATGGTGGACACACACGAGAAGGAATGCTCTTTTGTTTAGGTAGACGGTCTGGTGTCAGGGACAGAGAAGGGAGACAAGTTGCCAATCCTGTTTGCCCATGGGCGTTTAGCCCTCAGGTAGCCACACTTCTAGGGTGGGCTACCATGCGCCACACACCAAGAGGGAGGTTCTGTCATCTTGGGAGAGGGCAGAATAGTGCACTCTGGGATACCTAGATGCCACACATTGCAGAAAGTCATCATCAGGCAGGAAAGGTCATGGTAGCCCATTGGCTAGTAAACCGCCACATCTCCCGAGGGCACTTTCTGGGCATAAATAAGGCACCCCTGGAACCCATCTCATCATGACTGGAGAGAGGACTGAAGAAGGACTACCCTGCTGTTCCCTGGACCTGGCAAGAGAAGCTGCACGAACTGTTGGAATGCACCTGCTGATCCTTGGGCTAGCAAAGAGAGGACTGTGGTGCCTGGCTCATGGAAAAGCCACTCCTGTGATCAAGACTGAGGGGGTGAACTCCAAGAGTCAGTTGGGTGACTTCCTGTTAAAGCACCAGGGCCACATAAGCTGAGGAAGCCCATCCTAGCTAGTCAGTGCCACATCACCTGATCGCCACAGATTGTCAACGTGCAGCCAGGGAGGCCAAGTCCTGATGCTCAGAAGTTGCCTGCTGGACCTCAGAGAGTTGTCAGAGCGCAGTTTGATCACCCAAGACAGACACTAGCCCTCACCAAAGGGAGCCACTGGTTTTGCTGTGACTGGAGACTAGTAGTCTAGTGGCAACTGGACTTTTGCTGGACCCAAGAGGACATTGAGGGACATCGACCCCTGTGGCCAAAGTCACCCTACCAAGACCATGGACCAAGGAGCAGCCACAGGAATCCCCCCATCGATCAACAGCATCCTCAGCATCCTACAGCATCTTCAGCATCTTGTATCCTTTGCATAAGGACCACTTTGTTGAAGTCTATAGTGTTTTGCCCATAGAGCCTGTAACTGGACTGGAGGCTGCTTTGGTGGCAAGATAAGTGCCCTCCAAATTCTTACTGGCCCCCCTTGACCTCCTCCCTGCCGGAGTTGGTCCCGCAAAGCGGGATGGAGTAGACAAACCAAACTATTTAAAAGTTTTACAAAGTTTCCGATAACCACAGTTGTTGCCAATACTTGTTTGCATTTTGAATGAAAAGCTGTGAATTACATTATACTTAAAAATCTATATCTCCGGAAGCCTACAACCAATTCTGTTCATTTTGATGTCTAAAAATTCATACAAGAAAGACCTATTTTTATAAATTGGTATTGGATTTCTTTCATGTTGTTTGACTTTTTTATTACATTGTGTTGGTACTTCTAAATGCTTTTCACATGTTCCTATGTTTAAGCCTAACTGCTCAAAGCCACACTGTAGGAAAGTAGGATCTGCTTCTTATGGTTACCCCCACTCTTTGCTTGATGTTCTACTGTTTTTGACTAGTATGACTGGGATCCTGCTAATCAGGACCCCGGTCTATCTGCTTTCCCCCTAAACGGTTATGTCAGGTACTTAGGTACACTCCAGATTGGATACTGGGGTACCCTTGTCTGTCCCTAGTATATGGTACCCATGTAGCAAGGGCATAGGTACCCCAGAGGCCTCCCATGGGCTGAAGCATGTATTATGCCACCCAGGAGAGGCCATGCAAAATGGAACTACAGGCCTGCCATTGCAGCCTGTGTAAGTTGGTGCATGCACCACTTACTTAAGATATAGGTTTACTATATCTAAGGGTCACTGTACTTAAAACTTGTAAGTCACCCTATAGCAGGCCTTAACAATCCTGAAGGCAGGGTGCTTGGTTTTAAGTGAGAGGGTGCCACTGCATGAGCAGAACACCCCTGCAGCCTACGGAGTCCATTTTCCCGGGTTGTCAGTGCATCAGCCATTTACGACATATAGAGTGGCATTATGCAACCGCGTGATGGCCAACTCTAAAACGGCTGAAACAAACCCTAACGTGTTTGGTGTCAAACATGTTGGAATCATACCCCCCACACCGGTAACCGGTGTGGAAGGTATGATTCCACCCCTCAGAAGCGAGCTTCGTTGGGTCCCTGGTGTTCCCGGTACCAGCCTTCTAGTCCCGGGCAGCACAAAATGGTTGCTGCCGACCAGAGACACATTTCTGCCCTCCTGCTGCTGAGCCACGCTCGAGCAGGGGCAGGCAGAACAATAGGCATCCTGTCACAGGAAGGTGTGACAACCTCCCAGACAGGATTTAGTGTATTAGGGCTGGGTGGGTGCGCTTGCCAGTGACCGAAAGTCTGCATGTGGGGCACATTTGGTGTCCCTGTGCATAGTCCAGTTCAAACCAGTCCTGGGAGCTGTTGGCTCCTGCTCTGGCACGAAACTGGACAAAGGACATGGGAGTAACCTCCCCACTGTCCAGACCCTCCCCTGGGAGGGTCCCCTGAATCTGTCCAACCCTCTCCTGTGGGTACAAAAGAGCTTACCTGGCCGTAGGACCCTAGATTCGACGTGGACAAGATTCTGAACCAGAAACCCCTGAACTTCGACCGTCTGGACACTCTGGACTTCGCTGGACTTTGTTTGGGCCCGACTTTGTCTCCCACTCAGTCTGCTGCATCGTCTGTGCCTGTGCACCATACAGGATCCGTGTAGGACCTGTGGAGCATCAAGGACAACCAAAGATATCTCCCTTGGAGTGAAGGAGTCACTCCCCTGCATTCGCAGGCACCGCAACACTGCTGTCCTGTCTGCTGACCCCAAGCTCCTACGGACTCTGAAACCTTCAGCAACACAGGAGGTGGGTTTCTATGTTTCTGAAGGTCCGAGCTGCTCTCTCACCAAGTTTGAGGTCAGAATCCCTCGTGGGGGCTGCAATACCCGAACCTCTGTGCACCACATACATTTGCAAGTGCATATGCTTGTTGGCATTTCCCGAACAAGTGCACTGGGCTCCAAGTAGCCCCAACCTCTGGCACTATCTCCTACAAAGAACTCCGGCCTCCTCACACAGAGTGCTCTGTGGACTCCTGCCTTGTGAAATTGCTTGAGGTCCTCTCACGACTCCTGTGCCTCTTGCCTGTGGGTCCATTTGAGGGTTAACTTGCTTTCCTTGGGCTCCTCTAGTTGCTCCAGGCCTGTCCTGTCTCCCCTTGCTGTGGTGAGACTCCTGGACCTTGCTGGTCCGAACCGTAACCATCTTTGACCTTTTGCGTGGGTTGCCATTGCCAAGGCTTGTTGGTGCTCTCTCCGGACACCGACCCCTCAGCACTCGACATCCTTTGTGGGACAGCTTGTATCTGGCTCTTAGTTGTCCTGGACATCTC
Source organism: Calotriton arnoldi (assembly GCA_963921515.1). Taxonomy (NCBI): domain Eukaryota; kingdom Metazoa; phylum Chordata; class Amphibia; order Caudata; family Salamandridae; genus Calotriton; species Calotriton arnoldi. Next base: position 937,487 of record CAWUFW010006742.1, read on the forward strand.
CTGGTCCCCGTAGCTGCAGAGTCAAGGACTCCCTCAATGCACCTGAAGCACCCGACATCGGTGGGCATTCGACTACCGAGCCCTTGGTCACTCCTGAGTGAACCAGACTCTGTCCCCTCTGCTTTCAGGTTCTTCTCGACAAGAATACACCTTTGGATTCCAACGGACACTTTTCTTCCTTCCAGCAGCGGCTCTTCTTTGAAGTCCTCCATTGAGTTCGATGGCGGTTTCCGACGCCACTTTAGACCTATGCACCCGGCTTCCCTGAGATAGGTAACTTGTGTACCTTGGTATCCACGGGTGGGGTGGCTCTCCAACCTTCTGTCTTCCATGGGGTTTCTTCAAAGTCCACTGGCAAGGGTCCTTAAACTCTAAAACTTCAACCGCAACTTTCCCATAGAATTGTACGGAGCGCGCGGTCATGTTCCCACACTGCACCTGTCCGCCGTGGGGTCCCTACTTACTCACCTTGGGTGGTTCCTTGGGGTCCCAGCGATTCTACGTCCTCTCAACACTGTCTTGACTCGAGTCGTGGTTCTTATACCACTATTTCAGTATATGGTTTGGTCCCCTCCTGTGGCCCACTGTGTATTCGTGCTATTTACTTTCATTTCTGTGCTACAGTATTGTGTGCTTTGTGATTATCTCCGTGTAGGAGATACTGTGTCATACTAGATAGTGTTATAATAATAAATACATATTTTTATAACTACTGTGTGGTCCTCCTTTCATTTAACCAATACTATAAGGTTGCATTCTGGTAAAACAAGCTGCTTAACATTCCTTCAAGACTAAGCCTGAAGGCTGCTCTCCACAGCTACCACTTGGATAGCTTTCTAAGGTTATCTTTGACCTCTTAAATCACCATAAGGGTTGTTTCGACTGGTACAGGGTGCCCACTTTAATTAGTGGACAGCATATACCAGGCCAACTTCTCACACACAGCTACCCAGGGTTGAGCTAAGGTGTAGCAAATGAACCTGACGGCCTAAGGTTCAGCAAACAAGCCCAAGTCAGTATTGTGAGTGTTTTACACGGTGAGGTCACACAACCACACCATATAATACACCACACCACGTTCCTCATAATAAACATGAAGGAAGTGACCCGATTAGGGCCACCCGGGTCACTCGCGACCACCTCTCAGCCTTCCATACAAATGAAGAGTCGGTCAGACAGTAGAGAATACAAACCAAGTATATTTTATTCAGGTACACTCGAGGGGAGTCCAGTCTGACCAGCCTCCTAGGATTGCTGCAGAGGGACTGACTTCAGTAAGCACGGCGATACATTATGTACAATTCAGAACCAATAAAGACACGCCCTGACTGGAAATTTCTAGTTGGTAGCTGGTGAACAAAGGAGATACAGAAGGATGAGTTTCGATCCTGAGACCAGGCACATGCTATCTCAGTGCCAAGGTCACTCTGCCTGTGCCCGCCGCTCTAAGGGTGGGAGCAGGCCTATCTAGTGGGAAAGGTATGCACTAACAAGAACAGTGTATTCATTAGTACGGCAAGGCTCAACCTTGGAGAAACGAAAACTATCGCAGCTGCTTTCAGCTGGGGCAGAGAGACAGAAGTTAGTTTAGATCATGGCTCAAAATAGCGGCTGAATATAAAATGGTGCCGCGAATGCTAACTTAAGACGTACAATGCATGAACAACTCAGCTAAAACATTTTTATTCCAACAAACATCATTGCTCCCCTGCAAGCAGGCCCTTCCCCTTTCCAGTTCAAGCAGCAGGCAGGATCCAAGTAACCTGGAATGTGCAACATGAGTAATTATGCTCTGGGCAAATTGCAGGTGGAAGGGGGAAGACTTCTATTTTTCTGGATAGCTGTACTTTTTTCAGAAGCTAAGTGAGAAGCAACATCCCGCAGCAGCAAAGAAAGGTAGATGACAGCACAGCATAGGATTCTGGATTCAACCTGTGAAAGCACCAATCACTGTCAGGGGGAGGCTTGGGTTCATGGCTGCTGCTCCTGTGACTGGAGATGGACCCGGTGTTCTCAGCAAGTCCACGGGCCTCACCTGGGTCTATATCGGACTGTCACAACTCACTATTACGTTTACTTTTCTCTCCAAAAAGGGTATCCTTTAAGGCGCGCGGCGAGACAAAATGGCCACCCCCTAGAGCCGCTCCGCGATGTCGAGACTCGACTGGAGCTGGAGGGGGTTTTTTCTGACTTTCATACGGCGGCTAAATAATGGATTCATACGTCGGAAACAGACTGGAACGTTGATGCAAGCTTTCTAGACCTCTAAACGGTCTATTGGGACACTTTTTCTCCTTTTTCCTCCCCTCAGTGGTGCTTCGCATTGCGGCCGCCATTTTTAGAGTCCGAAACTCTCACTCTCTCTCAGAAGCCAGCATTGCAGGAATACCCCTTTGGTTGGCGTTTTGGGGCTAATTGGGGCAGTTTCACCACTCCTAATGACACTTTACACAATTATGTTTTAATAACAACGGATAACTCCATTTTCTTCATCAAAAGCTTATACCTTCTCCTTTTATGTAACTAAGGATGCATATGCAGGCTGCTACAGTCAGGATCCTTGCCTGATCTATTAGCGCAATTTCCAGTCATACAGCAGTGTTTGCAGTTTGGGTTTCTTTGGCTCTAAGAGAGCCATCTATTGTTGAAGCGCTTCGCTGCAATATATTGACTCCAATATGGATTCCAAGCACCCAAGTAAGCCCCTAGGGGCTATTGGCTCTAATACTAGTGGTTGTAAAGACTCGGTAAGCAATACCAATAAACGAGTCAAAAAAGATCCATCCTCTCCAACGAAATCATCTCTTCCTCTGACTCTAGAGGACATTATGGATGAACTGCGAAACATTCAACCTTTTATGATGGATACCACTGCAACACTTCAGAGAATTGAGGAGAAATGATCTGGCCTGGACTCACGGCTTTCGGATGTCGAACTAAAGATTAGCGACGCACAAGATGTGGTTGCCAAGGTTGATACTCTTTCCCGTGAGGTTGCGCAATTGAAGAAAACTACAGAAGATTTGGAAAATAACAATAGACATAATAACCTGTGAGAGTATGGTATTCCGGAAGGTTCTGAGGGTTCTGATATGATCTCTTTTCTGAAGATTCACATTCCTCAGATAGTCGGCCTCCCGAAATCAACAGACCTTAATAGGCCCCCAGAATGCATCATCATCAAACAAACCTCAGGGAATATTGCATATTTCCTATTATACTCTGATCTCATGGCGATTCTCAATGCCGCTAAACAACATAAACAAATGCTCTGGTCTGGTCAAAAAATCTTCAGCCAAGATGTTTCCAAGCCAACTGCTAATTGTCGTAAAGAATTTTTAGACCTCAGAGCAACGCTGCGATCCATGAATGCCCGTTATGGTCTTAGTCATCCCTGCTTTTTCAAAGTAACCTACAAGGACAGAACTTTCACTTTTGAGGATCCTGCAGAGCTTAGGAAATGTATCCATGTTCACAAAGGAGAAGCTATGGAATTGAGCAAAACTTAATCGCTTTCTCACATGTTCTCTTTTTTGTTCCACAGGTTTCCCTCTCGTATCTTGTTCGATGCTGATGTCCCTATTCGAGTTGTCCATCTGTTTTGTTTTCTATACTTCAATTTGTTACGTTGTCTCCCTCAATGTTCGGTAAGTCCCCCTCCATTGCGTTGTTTATGTTCGTGTCTCATGATTACAGTCTTTCGATTTTTCTGGTGCCATTAAATTTGTTCCTTCTCGGTGTCCCTCTTTGGGGCGGCCTTTGTCCTTCTCGTCCCCCCTCCTATTCCAATGTTCTTCTTGTTTGGGATTTTTATGGCTAAAGTCTTTGGGCTTTTTGTCATCTTCTCTTTGGTCATAACTCATAGGAGACTGTGTTCTCCTTTCGCTCCTCCTACCTATTTCCCTCATCCCCCCTTCTTTTCTTCTTTCTTCCTTTCCTCTATGCTTACCAGTTTTTTGCAGCTTTTTTCCATCTTTATATATTTGCTCTTAATATTCCTTGTCATTTTCTACTTGGTTTGCTGAACTGGGTACATCAGGCTATCCGCTTTGTTCTCCTTCTTAAATCCTTAGTTTTTCTGATTCTCTGGCTTATATCTGTCTCCCTCTTACTTAGATTATCTCTCTTTCAAGACTCGCACTACTTTCTGACTTTCTGGTTTTTGTTGCTCAATTATTTTATCAATTTTAACTTTCATGTTTTTTGGTACATAATTTTGAATATTGTCTCTCAATGATTGGCATACGTACTATTTCATGGAATGTTAAAGGTATTCGTAATTCAGTTAAGAAACAACGTGTATTATCCCACCTTGCTAAATTGAAATGCCACGTAGCATTATTGCAAGAAACGCATCTTAAAGAGCAAGATTTACTTTCCTTGTGCAAATTGTGGGTTGGAGATGTCTTTTGTTCCCCAGCAGTTAACAATAAGAATGGTGTAGTAATCCTGTTTCACAAGTCACTGAATGTTCTTTTGCAAAATGAGGTTAAAGATAATAATGGTAGATGGCGTTTATTGAATGTTAAAGTTAACAACACTCAATTCTCTACTTGCAATGTATATGGCCCTAATGCTATTGATTTGGTATTTTGGAATGAGTTTTCTACCCTCCTTTCTTCTCAGGCCTCAGAAAACTTGATTTTGGGAGGGGATTGCAATCAACTTATGGATCCCTTTTTAGACCGGAAATCTCAAACCAAATTCATCCCAAACAGAATGCAAAACACTTTCCATAAAGCTATTGCATCTAGAGGGCTGTTGGACACATGGAGGATTTCTCACCCCGATGTCTTGGAGGTTTCCTTCTTCTCCCCTGTTCACAGGTCTCATTCACGAACAGATTATATATTTCTCACCCAATCATCTCTTCAATTCATGACAAATGCTGAGATTGGCTCCATTCTCATATCTGATCACGCCCCAGTCATTTTAGATATGGACTATCCCACTTCCACACCCATATCACGCTGTTGGCGTTTTAATAATGCCCTTTTATTAGACTCTCAATTTGTTGAACAATTTTCGATGTTTATACAAGAATTTTTCAATAATAATCTTTCCTCTGATTCACAGTTCAATTTTATTTGGGATGCTTTCAAGGCTACCGCCAGAGGATTTATCATAGATTTTGTTTCCCGGAAAAAAAAGAAGGCATTTAATGACGCAACTTTAATTTTAAAACAAATTAAGACCCTAGAACATAAATATTTTACCTCAAACTGTTCTGATACTTTATCCAACCTCATTAAAGCGAAATTACAATACAATAAACAATCCTGGGATAAAGCATGTAGTAAGCTCCTTAAATTTAATGCTAAAATGTATGGAGATCGTAACAAAGCTGGCAAATCCCTAGCCAACTATCTTAAAATTAAAAAACAGAAATCCAAGATTGTTGCCATCACAGATAGTGCAGGAATCAGACATATCACAGATTCTAAGTTCCTTGAGTGCTTCACCAAATATTATACTTCCCTCTACACTCTCGAGTCAACTCCTTCTGCTGACCAAATTGAGTCATTCTTTCAAACCATCCCCAAACCTTCCAATAATCACGTTGATTTAACATCCCTTGATAGCCCCATTTCAGAACAAGAAATTACAAATGCTGTTAACCAACTTCCCAAGGACAAGTCACCTCGCCCAGATGGTTTCACTGTACGTTTTTTCCTTCATTTCAAGCAATTTCTGTTCCCTAAGTTGTTACTCCTCATAAATCATTTCTTAGCCTCAGGGAAAACGCAAGGTACCTTCACTCAAGCGATGCTCTGTTTGATTCCTAAAAAAGATAAGGACCCCTCTTATTGCCACAATTACAGACCCATCTCCCTTATTAATACTGATTGTAAGATCTTTGCTAAATTATTAGCCCTCCATATAAATCAAGTAATTCCGGACTTAATCAATATATATCAGTCAGGATGTGTAAAAGGGCGTTTGATCACTGACAATTCCAGGACTTTTCTAAACATTATTAATTTAGCCTCCAAGGCAGATTCACCAGTTGCCGCAATTACGCTAGATGTTGAAAAAGCCTTCGATAGAGTGAACTGGGAATTCATTTTCGGAGGACTAAAATGGCATGGTTTTAGCCCTCCTATCCTTCGATACATCCAGTTGTTATACTCTGCACCCTCCACCTCCATCTGGGTGAATGGACGTCAATCCAAATACTTTTCACTCTACAGAGGCACTAGACAAGGATGCCCTCTATTCCCACTTTTATTTATCATTGCCCTTGAACCTTTTTGGAAAAACTTTGCCGTTCCCCACAGTATACGGGATTCCAGTTCAAACATATAGATATTAAATTCACGGCATATGCGGACGACATTTTATTATACCTTTCCAACCCCACAACCTCTTTGCTGGCGTTTTTGTCTTTGCTCAAGGAATACTCTCTAGTTTCTGGTTATAAACTCAATATTGACAAATATGAGGTTTTGCCATGAAATAAACATTGCTTTTCGGATATGTTTATAGATACTGGGTTCAAGTGTAACTCAAATAATATCAAATGCTTAGGTATCCTGTACACCAATAATATTAAAGAAACCATCAAAATTAACCTTGCAGATATCCTTAAAAAACTTTCGGCACTCATTGATAGCTGGTCCCCATTATTTTTGTCTTGGTGGGGTAGATTAGCTACAATTAAAATGATGTTGCTTCCGATTATTAATTTTTACCTCTCCATGCTCCCAATCACTCTTCCTCTGTCTTTCTTTAAAATCATCAATCGTTCCTTGACCCCTCCCCTCGGGAGGTGGCAATCTCGGCCAGGTTACGACTCATGCAGCTCAAAATCCTCCATAGGGTGTATGTTACCGGACCCTGCCTGGTCCGAATGGGAAGAGCAGAAGGGGGAGACTGCCGACGGCACTGTGGCTCCGAAGGAACATTCATGCACAATATATGGGAGTGTGAATGTGTCCAAAGATACTGGTGACAAATCCATGCGATACTGGGTGAGGTGGTGGGCCTAGCCCTTCCCCTTGAGGCAAAACGGTGCCTGCTGAATGTGTGGGGACCCACAGACCTGGATAGGGCGGGTAAGACTTGGGTTACGTTGGGCCTCATGATTGCCAAAAGAAATATAGCCCAACTATGGGGTGCTGCAAACCCACCGACCATAACAGAATGGAAGAAAAATATGGATTGGTGCATGTTCTGGGAAAAAACAGTGTACAGTGCACGGGGTTGCTCTAAAAAGTGGTCCCGGATCTGGGGAGCATGGAACACATACAGGGGGGAGATCTGCAGCCCTCGACGAAACACCACCCTGGATGACCTGTCCTCGCCATAAAATGTATCCCATGTTGTACTATTCTTTATAGTTGTTGTCATATTGATTTCTACCAAGTCAACTAACGAATTGCCTCCTGTATGTAATATTTACACGAAAGATGTTTTTATGCTGATTCTTGTTATTTAATAAAAAGAATTATAAAAAAAAAAAAAAAAATTCCTTGACCAAATTCCTATGGAATAATCGCAAGACCAGGGTTTCACTAACCCGACTTCAACAGCCCAAAGATTTAGGAGGGGTTAATTTTCCTAATCTTAGGCGCTACCATTCTGCATTTACTTTGAAACAAGTTTGGACCTTTCTCTCAGATTCCTCACATGCACCATCAACAGCCTGGAGATCATTAGAACAAATCCAACATGCACCATTTTATTTTATTGCTGCTACACGTTTATCTCAACCCCCAGACGTTTTTTATCTCCTATTTTCACTCACTCTTCTGCTGTCACCTCCACTTTGTCTAAAGTCCACCTTTCCCAATCGGATAACTTTGCCCATACTCCTATTTGGTATAACAAACATTTAAAGATTAATAACAGAGCCCTTTTTTGGAAAGAATGGATTGACAAAGGCATCATTACATTTGAGCACTTGATGACTGACGGGTCTCTTATGGACTTCAAGGAGATTCAAGAAAAATATGATATATCCCCTTTACATGCTCCTCATTACTCTCTTCTTAGGTCATTTATAATTCAAATCCAATCCCAGAGCTCTTCCTTGTACTCACATGAGCAGACACCCATTCTTTCTCTGGATTTCTCTACTCAGTTCAAGGCATCTGCTATTTATAAGATATTGTCTCACCCGACTATTGGGAGAATCAAATCCAGTATAGAAATTTTGTGGGAAAAAGATTTGGCACAAGAACTCTTGTTTCAAACCTGGGGTTGCATTTGGACAAAAATACACACCTCTGTTGTATTCCGCTTTAGGTGTCCGTATATAGGTTTTCCTGAATCATGTCCTTATATAGGCACAATTCGCATTGCCCTTATATAGGCATAGAATCCCAGTCCTTATTTAGGCATTAACCGTGCACTCCAAATACAGGCATGGTCACCGACATCCGTCCACCCTAACGTCACAACGAGTTCTTAGAAACCAGACCCTTAAGCTTCGGGAGTTCCCCTAGCACAGGACTATTGATTTCTCCAAGAACTCATCTATTATGTATGAACCGGTATACCTTAAGGGTTCATTCCTGACGTCTTCCTCTGTCCGACTTCACGTCAATGCTAACATTCCAAGACACCTACCAGGTATAAATATACCTTCCCTTGCCCAAGCAAGTCAGAGGAGACCTCGACTTCAGAGGAGCCCGTATCCCGACCTGACGCACTGAGAAGATGCTGTCATTCCTGCACGCAGACGAATCCAGCTTCCAGTGTTCTGACTCCCTTCGCAGGGTGTTAGAGTTCCAGATCCGGCAAGAGATTCCCACCTCTCTCATTCACAGGGTATGGAGCTGACTAGAACCTAGAGGGACTCTTGGCATACTAGACTTGGCGTACTATACTTAACCTACTCTTAGTATACCAGACTAGAGAATACTCCACCTACATTTACCTTTCCCTACACCTAGACTAGGTTAGGTACATTGGGGTAGAACTAGCTTAGAGACGCATCGTATGAGTACTCGCATTTTTAGCTCATGTTATTTATGTACGTGAATATATGCTAAAAGATAATGCTAGCGCAGTATTATTTATTTCTACTGCTTACGCTGTACATTATTTATCTTGCATACTGTCTTGTGATCATAACAGCACATATCTCTTACATAAGAAACAAGACTGTTCAATAAAACCCTTTTATTGAAACGCCCGTCTTTCCTTTCTGTGTAACTCTGTAGAAACTAAGCATGCACGATTGACTGAGTGAAACTGTTATCTATTGTTTCCACGATTCTGAGACGTGTCCCGATTCTAAAGGGAAACAAAGTTGTCATGTTTTTCGGTTGCCAGAAACTACTCCTTCTTGTTATTCAAGGAGTTTCTAGTGGCCTCTGAGCTAGCTGGCACAAGTAATTAAGTTTAATATACTCGATAGGGACATACCGACCTTAGTCCTATGTCAAGCCTATAGGTTATATTATTCCAATGCGCAGAGCCTATTAGGGAAATAGGAACTACACTACATGGCGCCCAAACGTTTGGTAAGGCAGTAATTTAACGCTAGATACTGAGTAACTCAGTTGTGCTTTTCTCAGAGACCCCTACTCACATACTCCATAAGACGTCTGGAGTGGGTAGGGTTAAAATATCCGCCAAAGCTAAATAGGGAAGCACCCTATATATTAGTTGTTTGGTTTGTTCAACGTTGAAGGATACAGTGTTCCAAAATATTGTGCACCTTATCTTTTTGTTTCCTTGAAACTTGTTCTACATTTTTCAAAAAACAAATGTCCATAAACGGGGACGATGCCACCAACACCGGTGGAGCTGCGGCTCAACCAGTCGTAACAGCTTTTAACTTTACAGGTTTAAATGAAACCGAGGAGGGTGTTATAGACATCCATCCAAACTTAAGAAGTGCCATCACTCTAAAACTTATAAAACATGGCCTACCACCAAGAGGCGGTAGAGCAGTTTTCGTGATAGAGGCACACGAATCCTTTCAGACAGAGGTATTCTATTCATGGATAATATTCCCAGAATCAAATCCAGTTACAAGAATGTTTCACTTCTACAAAGAAGATGAACCACCAGAGGAATATATTCCTTTCGAGGATATTGAAATTCCACTAACATACCAGGAGCATCAGCTCTGGTTTAAAGGCGCCCTAAAACATCACAAAAACATTACTAGGCTCGGTCCACTAGGTAGACCAGGAGCAACATGGCCGATTCTAGCCGGCTACACTCCTCATCCTGACCTCAAAATAATGTCAGACGAGGAATTACTTACTCAACTTACAGAGTTGATAAAAATTTACAGACAACTAGTCCAATATGTCATGCGGACTTTTACAGTCCAACCAACATTAACCATTCCAAATCAAACTCCTCAACAGGGCAATACACTAAAAATTACACCACAGACTCTATACGCAGTCATGGGAAAAATGCCCACAAAACGTGAGCAAATTCCATTCTGGATAGCTCAAAAAATTACTCAAATAGAAGCAGTATTTCCAAATACTAGCCCTTATGAGAAACACAGAATCCTAACAATCTGTTTACCAATGGGGATCACACCACAACTGGAAGATTGCACCACTTGGGGCTCAGTCTTTGCTGCCATCTATACTAAAACACATGGTATTCCGTCAATTGCAGTAATACCTGATGTCCTGAAACAAATTCAAAACGAATACGGGGCAGAGCCTGCTCTGAATTTAGGTATGAAATTACTGAAAAATTTCGACCAGGTCTCAACAATAATATTATCTAATATTAAAGGGGAGGCAGCAGCGGTGGCGATCTGCCAATGATTAAGGGAATTCGATGTTACAGAACATCAAACAGAACTACCCAGAATAATAGAACAATCTTATGCAGAATTAGGCAGAGATAGTTTGGGTGGAAGACCATTGAAGCCAAAACTATCTGAAAGTCCTGAGAAGGACTCTATTAAACAAACTCCTACATCTTCTAAAAAGAAGTGGGAAACTAATAAACAAAATTCAAACGAGAAACGTTCTCAATCCCGAGGTAGGTCTCCTCAAAAGGAGCCCTCTGAAAGGAGGTATAACCTCAGGAATAGGGATAATTTGAAAAAGCCTGACAGGTATCAAGATACTGATACACGTTCCTCTCGTACCTTTCAGATCTCGTCACAGACATCGGAAAGAAGAGGACGGTCAGAACATAGAGAAGAATGCGTAAAATCAAAAGACGACAAACACGTTCAGAAAAATAAATCAAAACCTCAATTCTCAAAAAAGAAGGTAGCAGGTCTGAAGATCAGACATGCCGAGGATACTGAGAACACAACTCAAGAACGGAGAATGGGCTCAGACAATGCTGGACAGTGCTGCAGAAGTAATAGCTCACCAGAACCTGAAGGAACTTCTGGAGATAGTGGACTTGAATGAGTACATCACAGTTGAGACTGTAGACACCAGGGTTAGTACTCCACAAAAGTTATATGAAATAACACTCCGGATGGAGGGAGACATACCTAGACAGGTGAAAGCACTCTTTTGGGAAAAACTTTCAAGGGGTTATGATATACTTCTAGCAGAAAAAGACTGGCCACCACAATTTGTCAAGGAGTACCCACATGGCGAAGACATTATTATGCCTGCCTTTTCCAACCATATTCCAATTCACCTAAAATATACTTATGCCAGGAAATGGGCAGTTGCCCAGGCCCCAGCATTATATAAAAATCATGTAGGATGGGATGAGGATTCACCTCACCATAAAATACATCTAAAAATGAACCTACTGCACAAAGGCAGTATCCAATAAAGCAAGAAGCTAAAAAACAGGTCAGGGAGATCTTAGATCAACTTGAATACCAAGGGGTGATTGAAACATGCACCTCTTCAATGAACAATCCTTTGTTTCCTGTCTCCAAACCAGACAATACATATCGTCTAGTTTTGGATTACAGACACTTAAACACTTGTTCTAAAACATTTGCAGTGCAAAATGCACATAGTACAGCTTTAATGAATAACATTGTGCGTAAAAAATATAAAACCACATTGGACATCTCAAATGGTTTCTTTTGTCAAAACATAGCACCTGGAAGCAGGTACTTAACAGCTTTCTCAATAATGGGGACCCAGCGTCAATTTTGTCGACTCCCACAAGGGTTCAAGAACAGCCCGGGGTTATTCTCAGCGAGAGTAACGGAGTTACTACAAATTTATGATAATGAGGCATTGTCATATGTCGATGACATCTATCTGACAGACGATGACCTGGACAAACACTTGAACAGGGTGAGCACCATTATACTGGGCTTCGCCTCTGAGGGCTATAAATTCAACTTCAAAAAATCCAGAATTGCCCATCTCAATGTCCTTTTTCTAGGATATGAGCTTTCAAGTGAAGGCAAGAGCTTGGCAGCCAACTTTTTAGAAAGGTGTGCGCTGCTCCAACCTCCTAAAACGCTGAAAAATGTACAATCCATCCTGGGTTTCCTAAATTTTGGAAGAACTTACATTCTAAATTACGCAGAAAGGGTTAAACCTCTCTACGCACTAATCAAACCTGATTTTTCAATCAAAAATTGGACACAAGAACACACAGAAATCTTGCGTTCACTCCAAGCTAACATGTTAGCAACAAATCACTTACAAACACGCGTAAGTCAACGCAATTTAGTGATCCGAATAATTTCGGGTCAATGCGGATTCACCTACTTAACATTTAATGAGGGTGAAAAAGTACCAATTGCATACAAATCACATTTGTATACACAAGCAGAAATGCGCTTCACTTCAACTGAGAAAATACTGACAGCAGTTCAAACTGCAGTAGCAAAAGAAAGAGCTCTAGCCCAAGGGAAACGCATTATTGTCGTAACCCCAGTTCCGGCCTTAGAGCCGGTAACTAAAGAGAGCATTCCAAATGCAAAAGCATTACATCCTAGATGGATACAATGAGTTAATTCTCTTGCTGCAACAGATGTTGAATATGTTTTTGATCCTGATTTAAAAACACAAGCGTTCCTGCAATATGAACATGAATGTCCTCTGCCCACTGAGATTCTGCCTTTCGATCAGTAGGAATTCCTAATTTACACTGACGGATCCGCACAACCCGCTACAGGGAGTAAGCAAGTTTACAGTGCTGCGTGCGCAATCGTTAAAGGTCGCATGCGTGATGGCAACTTCAGACCTATGGTCACAAAAACCCAATCTCTAGGAGATTGTACAGCTCAGCGAGCTGAACTACAAGCATTCAAACTGGCACTTCAAAGTACAGATCGAGAATTCCCCACACTAATAGTGTGCGATTCTTTCTACTGTGTGCAGTCGTATAATGAACATATACAAACTTGGCTTGAAAACGGGTTCAAAGATGCAAAAGGTGGCACAATAAAGCATAAAAACGCTTTGGGAACAAGTAGTTCAGTTAAAAAGCGAACTACCAAAGGCTCACGTGATACACACGCTGAGTCATCAACGTGATGGCGTTCACGTTGCAGGGAATTCATTGGCTGACGAAGCCACAAAGGGGGCTGTTCAGACGGCTTCCGTAGCTGCGATCACTTGTTCAAAAACGAGAATAGACAGTGAGATAATGTTGGCTGTCAATGCTACGAGCAAAGGCAGTAGTGCAGCGTTACCAAAAAGGTTTCCACTCAAGTACTCTTATGTAATTGATGCGAACAACGTTCCTTTTCCTCGAATCCCTGGAGTGGGGGATAGGGTAATTCCAAACAAGGAACGCAGATTAGGACTAATCCTAGCAGCACATGAAGGGATAGCCTCTGCCCATGCAGGTATTTCTGCAACAGTATCTTTACTGAAACAAAGATATTGGTGGCCTGGCATTAGGAAACAGACCAAGAACTATGTTCTGGAATGTGAAATATGCCAACAGATGAAAGTCTCCACAGTGAAACGTCCTGCGCAGACACCCCTGTTAATTTCAGACAAACCATTAGTTGTGTTTACCTGGACCACTGCGGTCCCTTGCAAAGGGACGGTAACTATAAATATATCATGGTCGCAGTGGATTCGTGCTCAAGGTTCCTATGGATATGGCCTCAGCGCTCGGCTGATGCTCGAACTGTTATAAAAGATTTGCAAGTCTTTATCGGCACATACGCAATAGGCACGCTACACTCTGACCAGGGCCCTGTGTTTAGCTCTTGAGCTTACAAAGAAGCCATGGCCAATCTGGGCGTTGCATTGCGGTACTCCTCTCCGTTTCATCCTGAGGGAAATTCTGTTGTGGAAAGGAAAAACCGGGACATAAAGCAGTCTATAACAGCTAGGGTATTAGGTTCGGGTGATGGGTGGGTCAAACATCTATATGGGGTCCAACGCTCATTAAATAATTTGCCAAGAAGTTCTCTAGGGGGGGGTCACTGCATATGAGGTCCTATTTGGGACAAGAATGTGGGTGCCAGATCTGGAATGTAGAGGCACAGTGGTGGAAAATAAACCCTTTGATATCAAAGATCGTTTGGCTGTTTTACAGGATCTAAATGAACTAAGATCGAAACAAAGCAACGTATTCCTGCAGCCAACCACCACTGGGGAAAAACCGGCGGTCCCAGCAAGGCCTGTCTGGATTCCAAAAGTTGGGGATCTAGTCAGAGAAAAAATTGCAGACAAGAAGGAATTTGGACCTTCTTACAGACAACCAGTACCTGTCCTGGCCATACACGGAACAAGAACAGTACTTCTGCCGCCCCTTGCTGGAAAAAAGGAGAAAAGATTTGTGTCCATCGACCTCATCAAACCACAGTATGTGGCCAATACTAAATAGTAGTCCTCGTGGACTCCGACCTAGTAGCAGACACACTCCTCTCGCTACTATCCAAGAGGTTCAGACTGAAAGACTGATAACCATCGAGAATTCAGCAGTAACAGATGAAGGACTGAGCAACAATGCTATGGAACTCATCCCTCTTGAAACTCAAGTAACAGTTCGACAAAATACACCTGTCTACACCAATGTAACAAGTGATCAACTGGTTCCAGCGATTTCTACAAATCCTGATGCAATTCCAACAATTGACAGAACTGCTTCTGGCTATTTCATTAACTTTCATACGTTTTCTGAGGATCTGAGTGAGCCTGAGACGTCGCCAGCATCAAAAACTTTTAAACAGCAAGTACAAGACTTTTTTCATTTTTTGAGAAAGACTTATTTGGTTTCACCGTAAATTGAACTATGGGTTATTTCTGGAATATTTTTCTTTCTGCTTTGGCTAGCTTTGGTTATGACTATGAGCGTGCTTATAAATGGCAGATATATCCATGTGAACACTGAAAGAAAAGAAGTGAACTTACTTTTGAAACCTCACAAATCATCCCATCGTGAAACAAGAGACTTGTCTGCAGTGAACATCACAGCCGTTCCTATACAGGATGGTATAGTGTGGGACATAACTGATTTCGATATTTTTGGCCCAACAGAACATTTGAACATTCCACATTTATTTAAGATCTCACTAAGTGATTTTGTTTCATCCAGTACCTACTCTGATGATTGGGACTTTGAAACTGTAAATAACATGATGTTTGACCTAGAAAAGTCTGCTGCATTTTCTAATAATGAATATTTGGAGGGTTCATCAGACTATGAACAGCTGTATTGCTATAACCACTATGGTCATCATTTTTTGCATAAATCTGCAACACCTAGAAATGTGTTTATGTTTAACCAATGGGAGCATTGTCCTACACCACCGAAAGGTAGTTCAAAAACATTTGCTAAAAAGTTTCCATATTTTTCAGGGTACAATACATCTGATCCAGAAACATTTTACTATAAAAATGTAAACAATACAGGACTGAAAATTATGTTAACTAATACAAAACAGATTTATTCTGCAGCATTTATTGCCCAACTGTCTATACATGGTTTCGACTTGTGGAAAGAGACAATAGACACAAAATATGTCTGGGGTACTAAAGATTGGCAAGTGCAGGGGATAGAAGCTTTGTTTAGAGCCTGTATCGTCCCTCAGCAAATAATGTTTTTGAATGACACGGTCCAACAAACGTCTTGCCTTGGGTTAGCCAAGATCAAAGACCTGAAAGCACCTTCTGTACCAACACCTGCAGGTGATAACAATACACAGGCAGCGGTTACAGTTGACACAATACTACAACTCAACAGAACAAATCCTGATTGGAGAAAATGGTTGATCTGGCCCACAGACACAAACAACTGTCAAGAGAGATTCCTGAATAAAACACAGGGGTTTAATATTCATAGGCCAGACCCACGATACGTCCAAAGACAGCATCCGGGGGTAGTAACAACATACAGTGTAGGAAAATTATGCCTCGATTGGCTGCAAAAATCTACACTTAAGGATGTGAAACAACACTTATCTTTACTTACAGAAGACGCAGACCTTAGGGAATTCTTGCTTGGACCAAGAAAACCGCATCAAAAACGTTTCATATATGCCGGCATCTAAGCTGCTTATAATGAAGCATGGAAGGTGTCACAGATGGAGGCCGCAGAACGAATACGTGAACTTGATCGTATTAATTTAGAGAAAACTCTCTCTGTGGTCGACAATGGGTTAACAACTTTGTCCTCCAGAATTTATTCATTGGACAGTATTGTAACCTCTGCTATCGACATACTGGAACAAGGCCAATCTCAGTTGCGTTCTATTATGTTATTAAGCTGGACGCTGCAATCTTTGCGTGCGGGCTATGTGCCTTGGCGTTTTATCAACACGACGGCTCTGTTTGCAGAATACAATCTAACTGATAAACAGATCGAACTGGCACAAAGGGGAGCAAAGTATACAGTACTGAGCATTGAAAAACATGAAAAATTACCATTCACAGTGGCAGAAAAACCAGCTACAGAATGGCTTATTCATGGCAAAATTAGTCTACCTGTGACTACTTTTCAGTTTCAGTATTGCCTTAAACAGATGCAAGCAGGCAAATATGAAAGGTTGGGTAAAGAATACATTAAGACATCCTGGAATTTACCTTACACATATAGATGTTGGAGTGGGGATCGTGAAGTGTTTCTAAGCGGTACACACTGTGAAAGTGCACTAAGCGGTTCACTGATTTGTCAGGACATTTCTTTACACGGGGCTTGTAATGGTTCTGTGGCAAATTTGTCCTGCCACCAGAAGGGTACACCAGCTGCTGTGATTAATCCAACGTTTGGCCAACTTTCTAATGGGAGTTACCTCATGTTGAATGATCAGAGTTGCTGTGGCATGTTGCCAGGCATCCCATATCTAGTAACGGTCAACTCCAGGGTCACTTGCTGTATGCAAGTATTGTTTGCCCCAATAGACACAGTCAGGGAGTCGCCTTTGTGGCCTTCGTTGAATGTCTCTTTTATATGATTTGATACTTTAAGCAGAATGAAAGCCATGCTTATACAACAATCAGTGCCTTTGACCTCGGCCAAAGAAACCTATGATCTACAAGTTGCAAGGACTTCGGCTGAGATACAGGCTTTAATTCGTACAAACTGCCCTATACATTTCGTAGAAATGATAGGACGTATCTTTAACATGTCTGATACAAGCGGGATTGTACATGTATTTAAGACCATCTGTTCCGCACTATTAGCACCTTTCCAGGCTGTCCTCGGAATCATCCCAAACTTCGCACATTCGGTGTTTGGTGGTGTGCCATTAATTCTAGCACTTGTTGCAGGAATTCTGTTTCTATTCCTCCTCCTACGCTATGGCAAGCCTATTCGCCAACATCACTCCGAGCGATGTGGAGAAAGCTCTCCTTGAACGGAAATGCTGTGAGCGAATAGTACAGCTTTTGGGCATGCCTCGTCTATGGGAACTTAATACAACGTGGTTCCTGTCATTCAGACCAATCTGGCTAGATTACATCTTACCTGTTCTACGCTGCCTGTTTTGCGGTGAAGAATGCGTGCTAGACACATGTCTAACACTCCCATCAGTCATGCCAACGGATGTCGATACTCTGCTGGACCCGATAACGGCCCATGCTGTGTGTTGCCCCCAGAGGCTTCCAATACTGATGACGGCATTCATTGAGATCTCACAGACGCTTCCGGCTGCTGCTGAGGTACGAGATGGATCAACAGGCACACAGGTAACAACGGACGCGAACATTGCATCTTCTGCTGAAGGCAATGTTTCTCATCTCTGTGCAATTAACCTTCTGAACGAGGTGTTCCAAATGTCACCAACTTTGGTGGACGATATTTTGGCTACGGAAATAGATGATCTAATGTTTACGCCAGATCCATACACTGACTTTGATTCGGCTCACAGTGTACCAGGGCAACAATGAAATTTGACCTTCATATTTTCAAAACTTGGAACTTTTCCCAGAATTGAACTTTTTCTTTTAAATTTTTGAAATGACATGGCAAAGAACAATATGCTTACAGTAGAACTAGTCTTATAAAACGGACTTCTTTGAATACTTCCAGGGACACATTGTCACCTTACTTGTCTAACATTTCATTTAATTCCATGATATGCAATGGCTTTGATTTTAAGAACTTATCGACCATTTCGTCATATGTATATATTTCTGTTTCATTCACGTTGCATTTTACTTCCATTATATGCTTAGAATGAAAACGATACTTTAAATGTACAGTACCTATTGCATTTCAACAGTTTTGAGCTTTTTTTAAAATGCTTTTAGAAATGTTTTTAACAACATGTGGTACTCAATTTTATGATTAGCATTTAAATGTTTAGCATTTAGTATTATCGTTCATTCGAAAGTGGAGTGGGTGTTGTATTCCGCTTTAGGTGTCCGTATATAGGTTTTCCTGAATCATGTCCTTATATAGGCACAATTCGCATTGCCCTTATATAGGCATAGAATCCCTGTCCTTATTTAGGCATTAACCGTGCACTCCAAATACAGGCATGGTCACCGACATCCGTCCACCCTAACGTCACAACGAGTTCTTAGAAACCAGACCATTAAACTTCGGGAGTTCCCCTAGCACAGGACTATTGATTTCTCCAAGAACTCATCTATTATGTATGAACCGTTATACCTTAAGGGTTCATTCCTGACGTCTTCCTCTGTCCGACTTCACGTCAATGCTAACATTCCAAGACACCTACCAGGTATAAATATACCTTCCCTTGCCCAAGCAAGTCAGAGGAGACCTCGACTTCAGAGGAGCCCGTATCCCGGCCTGACGCACTGAGAAGACGCTGCCATTCCTGCACGCAGACGAATCCAGCTTCCAGTGTTTTGACTCCCTTCGCAGGGTGTTAGAGTTCCAGATCCGGCAAGAGATTCCCACCTCTCTCATTCACAAGGTATGGCGCTGACTAGAACCTAGAGGGACTCTTGGCATACTAGACTTGGCGTACTATACTTAACCTACTCTTAGTATACCAGACTAGAGAATACTCCACCTACATTTACCTTTCCCTGCACCTAGACTAGGTTAAGTACATTGGGGTAGAACTAGCTTAGAGACGCATCGTATGAGTACTCGCATTTTTAGCTCATGTTATTTATGTATGTGAATATATGCTAAAAGATAATGCTAGCGCAGTATTATTTATTTCTACTGCTTACGCTGTACATTATTTATCTTGCATACTGTCTTGTGATCATAACAGCACATATCTCTTACACGAGAAACAAGACTGTTCAATAAAACCCTTTTTATTGAAACGCCCGTCTTTCCTTTCTGTGTAACTCTGTAGAAACTAAGCATGCACGATTGACTGAGTGAAACTGTTATCTATTGTTTCCACGATTCTGAGACGTGTCCTGATTCTAAAGGGAAACAAAGTTGTCATGTTTATCGGTTGCCAGAAACTACTCCCTTCTTGTTATTCAAGGAGTTTCTAGTGGCCTCTGAGCTAGCTGGCACAAGTAATTAAGTTTAATATACTCGATAGGGACATACCGACCTTAGTCCTATGTCAAGCCTATAGGTTATATTATTCCAATGCGCAGAGCCTATTAGGGAAATAGGAACTACACTACACCTCCTCACGATCAGCAAGCACAACGCAGACTTTATATTATTTTTACAACAGGCTTTTTCTCACCCCTACAGATCTCCATAAGTTTAAATTGCTGGATATCCCGAAATGCTGGTCTTGCCCTCACAGAAACAGTGATTTACTTCATATGTTCTTTCTCTGCCCTTTGGTTAAGAGTTTTTGGTTAATCATTTGGAAGAAATTGAATGAAATCTTATCCACTAATGTACCATTTGATATAATTCATGTTTTTCTGGACGGTTCCTCCCCTATTTGGGGTACACAGGGAAGCGTGGGTAAATTTATTGACTTGTTTATAGCTATTACCTTTCAGATTATTACCACGAATTGGAAAGATACAACTAAAATTTTGTACCAAGCCTGGTGGAACTTGCTATGCCATCATCACAGACTAGATCGGGCACACGCTACCTCTATACCCTTCTTGATTATAAAAGACTTACTCTGGTCTCCACTTACGTCATTTCTATCTAAGATGACCATTCGACCTACTTCGGATGTACCTCCTCATATACTTTCTTAATGATGTTATGTTCAGTAAGTTGCTAATGCTATTTTTGCTTCACTTTTAAGCTGCTTCTTATTATCTCCCCCTCTCCTCCTTCCTCCCCTTTCACTCCTATTTTAAAATGCTAAATTGCATATGCTTTTGTACAGGTTTAGATGGTTCAAATTAGTTTTGATCATATATTTTTTCACATTGTCCATACCCGTTTTGGGTTTGTATTTGTTTTTTTTCTTTCAGTCTTTTTATTAATTTAGAATTATGGTACTGTTTGAACCTTGCATGTATACTTTATATTGATGTTTTACTTTGTGTATCATTTTAATAAAGCATTCTAAACTTTTAAAAAAGGGGTGTCCTTTTATGCGGCATCTGCAGTAGCCCCCGCCTGCAACAAAGAGCGGGACATGCCTATGTAAGTGACTGTTTCTTCCTATAAAATCCATCAAGTGTTACTAACTATGCAACAGCCACCACACAAACCCTGGCCCAAACCCTCTATTCAGTTTCCACTAACATCATTGAACAAATGTGTTTCTAGCACACTATTTATCGCTAACCTCCACCAAGCATCCCTGAGTGATACTCCCCGAACCTGCAAGAAATTGTCTTGCATGAAGACATTGGTTTAGTATACTTTATAATGTATATATTGATATATACATATGTGTGTGTATATATATATATATATAATTATTTTTTTACAGGCTGTGACACATCCTTCAACTATTCTTTGCAGTAGGAAAACATCATTAATAATCAAAACAGTAATATGCTTTAGGTGCTTGTCAGCTCCAATCCAGTGCCACTCTTTAATGTTGTACGTATGTAAAGGTATTTTCTAAAGCATGAACTTTGTTGGGAAGGTTTCTACTTTGCATTGTGGGGCTTGTAGTCCCGATTGTATAATTAGATAATCAGAACTACAAGTCCCAAAATACGAACACTTTGATAGCCCTGCATTCACAATCCGTAGCATGCTGCTAAAATGCTATGGCTGCTGAAGGCGTCTGTCGTGACATGGAGGAATCTTGTGCCTGTTCCATATGTACCGAATTCCCCCAACCCCTCCCAGTACATTCGTCTGTCTGTCTCGACCCAGACCGGCACCGTCAGCAAAATGGCTTGCTAGTTCTTTGCGATTCCCCTCTCATCCCCTCCCATTTCGGAGTCCTCGAAAACAGTTCTTGCGCACCATAATTGACACGATGTTCAAAAACGTTACATGAACAGCAGCGTCCCGCTTCCTTCCTGAGAGCTTTCTCGGCGTGTGGCGAGGGGGTGGGAGGTCGAGGGGCGCGCGCTTGTAATTGCCCAAGCACAATGGCTGTGATTTGGCACAGCTGCGGGAGCATAGCGTGACGGTATAAATTTAGCAGCCGAGCTTTTATTATAGCTGGTGTTCTGATCTCTGTTCTCATGGTTACCCGGGTACTAATCTTTCCGAGTGAGCCCCCGTTTCTGTATTTCTCCGCTAACCCTGCGCGCATTCCCCTCCTTGTTTCCTTCTACTTCCCCTCTCACCCGTTTATTCCCAGCCGGCCCCCTACCATAGATGCCTGGCCAGGTTAGAATATGGCTCAGAGAAGCGTAAAACAATGTTACGACGTCCTCTTGATATGATGCCCACGGAACCGCCCCCTCCCCCCATTTTGATCCTGACACCCATGGCAAAGGCCGGAGCAGCCATTCTGGAACTCTGGACTTTTCCCGGGGGGTTGCAAGCTGGAGGGGCTGTTTCAGAGCAGGATGGCGGTCTTGACCCAGCCACCAAAGCCCCATTCTCCCTTTATATTCGGTGCGTCTTGCTGTGTGGTGCTGGTTGGAACACTTTTACTAGGGATGATTTTTGTTTGTAGTGCAGAGCCGCCTATGGGATAGACAAATGCTCTACCATAGGTGTACCACTATCCCAAAAACCTTGGCTTTAATTACGTTATAGTTCCAGAGACGTTTTAAAGCATGGGCAAAGTGGCCAATTGCCCAAGGCCCAAAAATCACTGGTGACTTCCAGAGAGATTCTAGGCTCCATTTGCTGCCTTCGCTACTATCTGAAGGCCAGCCCTTGCCTTACTTCCTGCAGGTGCCGTGCCTGCGCTGCAGCCAGACAAACGTCCTTGCGTCTCTCTCTGTGTCCTGCTATCTTGCATCCTAAGGCCCACAGATAAGAGATGACTGCACTCTCCGGCCGCCCTTGTGGCACTTCTTTCAGCCACGCTATTAAAGGTGCTCGTATTCCTTTGCTCCTCAACCCTAATCCCTACAGTTCGCCCTTTCTGTGCAGCCACTCAACTCTAGAATCCCTTTGATATTTAATATAAACAAGTCTATGCCCATGCCCTCGAGGTGCACTACATCTCTTGGGTAGTATTTGGGCATTCTCAAATTTCCAAGCCTGTGGCTCACTGACTTGAAGCCACTGCTCTCGCAAAATTTCCCCATTGTTATGTTCAGCTTCCTTGTTGATTTTCCTACTGCAGTATGATCCTCCGCCCTTCTCTATTCAAAACTGGGTACCAGTCGTGACCATATTATTCTGGTCTTACGCATTAAGCTTGCTGGTGTGACAAGCTCTCCAGTCATGGCGTCCAAGAGCCCTTTTCTGCCCATAGCCAATAGGTCATTGCCCCAACCGTTGCATCTGGAGGGGCCTGATTTCTAAGAAGTTTCTTAATTTCTTGTATGAGCTGGGCCCGCTGCATCCATAGGCACACAGGCCATTTTACGTCTGTGGTTCCCAGCCATATTCCAGCATATTTATTCCTCCTATTGGCCCACTGCAGAGCTCTCGAAATGTTTGAGTGGCCCACGATCCATGCCACATTCTTCTTGGTCTCCCCCCCGTGCTATAAAAACAAAAACAGTTTTATTTACATGAGGGTTCCACCCTACTTCCTTTCACTAATGTATGATCTTAAAGCTCTGGAGTTTCATCGCCCTATCCTTTTGGTCCCCTCATCATTGATTCCGCATTCCTACGCAGTGGTGGCCACCCCGATTCTGAGTAAATGTGTACTGTACTCTGTTGCGGGGAGTCCCAGGACCCGGTGTGCTTTCTTCATTCCTTCCCTAAACTGAAATAGGCTCAAATAGTCCCCATCAGTGTGCTTGAACAATGGGCCCTCCCCCTTTGGTCGTACCTTTAACCGTTCTCTTAGCAGGCATACTGGGCAGGCCTCGGGACTCTTTGCAATCCAAGTGGCTGATCAAGCCTTGCCTGGCTGATCTGCTTTTGATTTTCTAAGCCTCCACAATATATGCATGTTTGTAGCCTCCCATCTTTAATCATGAAGCAAGAGTCACTGGTCCAGGCTTTGGAGTGGGGTGCTACTTTGCTGACCCTTAAACACCGAAGAAAGTACCACAAACACCATGCGGAACATGGTTGTCTTGTGCGTGAGTGGCATACTGTCTAGCATCCCGATGGGGTGGCCCAGCTTCCTAAATTTGATGGGCAGCCTGACATCTTTTCACTTTGCCTGAATTCTATCCCAACCCTTCACTCCCACCCTGATGTAGTGACTTTGTGTCATCCTTGCCCGCTTCTAGCCTTATGAAATGTGTGACGTACGCTATCTAGCCTCTGTCTTTGGTGCCAGGGAGTTGGTAACGAGGATGCTGCGCTCAAGTCAAGTCAAAGTCAAAACATACTTTATGCAATTAAAGACATAATCATAAAAATGCATGTGCAAGCGGTGCATTCCAACAGACAAGTTTGAAAATAATACATTTAAAAACATTTAACAAAACATAAGCCTCAGCATTTTCATGAGCATATTGTAAGAGTATACATAATCATAAAAGTACATATGCAGTACATACTGGCAGGCATATACAAAAAACATATTTAAAAGATTTTTAGAACGACCTAACAGCATAACAAACTTCATCCACATTTAGCAATTGTAAAAAAGAGTGCATGTCTGCATTGCCTAAAATTGTGTCTCCTCAACAGGGAGATTGAAAAATGCTTTGAATAAATACAATAAAATCTGCAAAAACAGACAAAATACAAAAAAGGGTTGGGTTGAGGGCCCATCAGAGGGGCAAAGACAAATGGAGCCCCTGTCTTATTGGCCCAGGGGGAACACAATTGAGAACGTATGACCCCAGTCTAAAACGTGTCAGTAGGGCCCTATCCCAATGTCTGGCAACTGTAAGCAGGTAAGGTTGCAGGCCTTGCAAAGTTTGGAGCACCACGGACTCCCTAATAGAGTGTTTTTTCAATGCCCCCTGCACTCTTTCGGCCCGCCTTTTAGCCAAGAACGTGGATTTTACCAAAGAGCTGTCTGAGTTGTGAATAACAGAAGGATTATAAAAGAGGTGGGACAGCTCAAGATCTTCTAAAACTCCTTTTACATAAGATAGGCAGAGTTTGTTAAGCCCCTTTTCACATTGTAGGCAGTCACTAATAATAAGATGGCTTGCTTGAGGATTCATCCAAACCATGCGACAGATGGTAAGGAGGGTCCGTTTAATAGAATCCTCTAAAAACACGGGATGCCCAATTCCTCATGACACACGTAACTGGGGCCAGATAGGGGGAGGAGACACATGAGATGACAGAATCTGCAATTTTCCTCCATTTGCAGAGTGCCTATATTAGCATAACCCCAAACTCCAGCCCCATAGTTTTTTTCATTGTTCTTTTTTTCTTTGTTTGAGCGGCACTCATTCTTATGTAATGGTGCTTTGCTCTCGCCCCTCTCCTCTTCCATGCCAGCAGTCATGCAAACTGAGCAGTCTATCACGAGACACCTGTTGTAGTAGAAGTTGCCTTCAAAGTGGAAGCTTAAGAGCTGAAAGCTAACTGGGTGCACCAGCAGGAGGCGGAAGGTAGATTCCATTTTTTCCATAGTCATCTCCGCATCTATCCATGTTGCCGTCAATAGGTCAATGGCCTCCACTATGCTGGCGTAGTTGACCAGGCATTGTTCGGGATCTATGCCATCATTCACCAATCCCCCTTCTGCATATGAAAGGTGGTGTATAAGCCTAAAATGCCCCTTCACCCTTTTTGGAACCAAATCTAACAGGTAGACCATATATTCTGAGAAATTACTGTGAAATGCCTGGCCACCTTGTCTAGCCTCAGTTCTTTAGCTATTTTTCCCCCACACTACTTCTGGATTGTGCCGATTTTATATTTTTACATGTCTTTGAACTGTATGTCCCTGTGCAGGGAATGATGAAGGCTTGCTGAAAACCTTCTATCACGTTCCTTGCCTCGTCTTTCTTGTGGAAATCATGTAGGTGTCTTCTCAAAGCAGCTATTGAAATTGGGAATTTGGCTTTGCCTGCGTCCTTTGGCCCTTCTAGTGTCCCACCTCAGCATATGACTTCCCCCCACAGGACCTTCACCAGATCCACCGATGGGCTGTTTGTGGCAGGAGGTTACATCAGGGCTAGTGCTTCTTTGAGGGGATCTATCTTCCCTGCCTGCCACTCCCCTTGATCTCCTGCATTTCCTTGTTGGGAGTCCCCCGGAAGCTGTAGCATGTGTTCTTGAATTTGCGTGCGGGGCTGAGGTAGGGTGGGGTGGGGTGGGTGAAGAGGAGGAGGGCGTGTACAGTACTATTTTTCGAATTTCCAGCATATGGTCCCCACTTCCTTCTGAATCCTGGGCTGTTTGTGTGTCCTAAATCTTGTAGGGGGTTTGTATCTGTAAACTGTTTCTTTGCCTGTGACCAACCAAAAGGTCTGCTCAGGTTTTGCCACCCCTTCCTTTGCTGCCACTATCTTGTGAGTGTAACTGATGATATCTTTGTGAACCCACTCCCTCTGCTGTCCACTTTTGCATCTTTAGCTTGAACCCCTATTAGTTCATAGAGACACGTGAAGCGGGGGGCAAGATGGTGGCTCGTTGTTGATCACTTCTCCGTTGCCCAGCCTTGGCAATCCCCCAGCCCCTGAATTTCCAATAACCAGGTGTATGCTGTGGAAGACTTTTTATAGGAACCTCGGAGGAGGCCCTGCTAGCATGTGGAGCGTCGAGGGGGCACTCGGACCTCACATTACCATACATCTCTAAACTCTGATACTATTCTGTTGATACTACTTATTGTTGTACTTTCCGAAGGGTTGCGGTGCTGCTTTATGTCAGGCGTGAGCCACTGCTCATATCCTGTTATCTTCAGTTATTTCCACCTGCTCGGCCTGGAGGCTTGGTGGGGGGGGCATCACATTAGGGTGTGTTGGGTGAGTGCGGCCCTCACCTCCTGCCATGGTGGATTGTGGTGGGAGCCAGGGTACATCCAGACGAGCTGACCGGCTGACTCAATGAGAGGAGGGGCACCAGGGCAGATGGCTTCTGCAATGGTGGACAATACTGGCAGGTCTAGCTCTGCTGACAGTGCAGACGGTGCGGACCATGCAGCAGCAAGCATGCGACGAGGGGCATGGCCTTGGGAGCCAGTCGAGTTAAGGGAGCACAAGCCGTCTATGGATACTGCAAAGCGCAAAGAGCCAAAAGAGCCTGAAGCACCTGAAGCCTGGAAGTGGACAATGACAGGCATTCTGGCTGGCAGTGAGAAGGGAATAGATGGAGCAGAGGGAGCTGACGGAGCTGACGGAGTGGACGGAGCAGAGAGTGTAGTGGGATTTGATGGAGTGGCTAAGGTAGAAAATGAGATGGAGCTGATGGAGCAAGAGGAGCTGCCAGAGCAAGGTCACTCTTGAACAGTATAAAAGTTTAGGGATCTCGGGGGTGACATCTTACCGCTCAGTCACTACAGCCTCAGCCATTAGCCCTTTATGACCCTGAGCTTCAGTTTCAAGTAAATAAGGTTAAACTTACACAAGACATTTCTACCCATCCTCCAGGGAGGTCAAATATAGCCCCCGCAATCACACAAAAACCACTTCCAGACTTTTTAGAATTTGGGCCTAGAGAGGCAGCTGGCCTGGTGGGCACAGAGCAGGTGGGGGAGCTCTCTGGTGCTCCTTCTCAACTATGCTGGGATAAAGACACAAGGAAGGTGTTGGCTGCCCAAGGGGGTTGTACCTGTGATCCAGCAGCAGAGGGATCTAGGGGCTGCCCCAGCAGTTCCAGCGCCTGTCTTGACTGTTCCATAGATTGACTCTCTTCTTCCCTGTGCAGACTTTGGCACATCTGGTAATAGCATCATGGCATTTGATCCACAAGTTGCTCTTGAAGCTTTTTTCCACTCTCAGATTTTTCAGATGTTGAGGGCAAGGGTTCTGTCCCAGATGAGGGCTCTGGCTCTGATTCTGACTCACCTACGAAGAATCATTCTACCTCTCGGACTTCTTATGTGAGCTCATTATGAACTAAGGACTTCTGTGGTCACTTAAGGACAACAAGTAAAAAGAAGCAAGCAACGGGCCAAAGAAACGGCTACTAATATCCTTCAGGTAGGCAATCTGGGCTTTACTGATCCACGCTCGCCCAGCATAGGTGTTGCCGCGGCTGATGATAAGCCCGACAATGATGTTTCTTATGACCTTCTTTGGGACTAGGGTGGCACAGAACTCACACCTACTAATGTCCCTTGGCCAGGATCTGGCCCACACAATGGCAGTTGTCAGGCAGTGTTGTACGGGCTTACGCCATCCATCACGTCTGTGACACATGAATCTGGTTTGGAAGTAGCTTGTGAAGCGGTACTAGACTCCAAATCCTCCCAAAACGATCCTCCCTGTTTGCCTACGCTGGCATCCATCTATGAGTTTTTGCTGACTTACAGGGAGGAATATAAGAAGGACTCACTTTCTTTAAAAACCGCACATCTTAAAACACAGGTGGTCTTACGTAAAATGTAAAAGAATATGGGCACACTGCAGTGCAGGCTGAAGGACATAGAGACCTGTTCGACCCAACTGCAAACAACTGTATAAAAAACTTGGGGTCAGGTTGAGGAGCATGAGGCAAAGTTTAAGAGCATTGCATATAAATTAGAGGATTTCGAAAACCACATGCACCATAACAACATGCAGGTGATTGGTATACCCAAAGGCCAGGAGCAAGATGTCGCTAGAAGGTATATAGTTCATCTATTCAGATAGTTGTTTCTGCAATTTAATGACTGGGATATCTACAGTCAGATTCAAAGGGTGTATCGTTTCTCTATTCGAAAGCCAATTAAGGGGAGATTCTCACAATATCCCAGGGCAGTCTTGATTCATGTGGGCAATTATATTTTGTGCCAACTGATCTATCAACATGATCACCCACGTAACCCAATCAAGTCATGCAAAGTAGAGTTTTTTGTATGCTCAAACTTCTGTCACGAGACGCTCAAATGCAGATGGAAGCTCAGAAAATTGATACCTGATTTTGTCAATCTGGGGGTATCGGTCTCTCTCTTGGAGCTAGCCAAGCTTAAACTTTTTTATCGGGGCAAATGCATTTCTGCCAGGATACTTTGAAGGCTTAAGACCTTCTGAAAATGTGGGGCATGAGGTCTACAATTGAAAACAGATTGTTGGTCCCGGATCTCCTTTGACTTCTTCTTTCTGAATTGTGGGTGATCTCCGCATGATCACTTTATACATATCCCAAAGAGTAACATTTATGATTGGTCTAAAGGGGCAGACATTAATATGTCATGTTGCTTTTCTTCCTTTTCTATTTTCCTGTTCAATTGATGGCTGGGGTCTCGGGCTGTTTGGGTGATGGGTTTTGGATCAGCGATTTGCAGAACATTTTTGCGGCTATATTCCGTGTTGGGAAAGTTGCAGGGCTGCCCGGAGAGGGGGGGAGGAGATCCCTATTGTCTTAGGGAAACTAGGATAGGCATGGGTTTCTGGGAACGATTGGGGTGGGGTTTCGAAGGAGGGGGTGGGCGAAGGAGGATGGGTTCAAGGTTTCTGGGGCGGTATTTGTACACTTTCATGGGGCCTGCTAGACTCACTAGGAAGTTGCAAATGTTTTGAAATGGCAAGTATCAATCATTGTTGTTAAATATTTTTTCATATGCAGAGATCTAACTCTTTTTGATGTCTGAGAATGGTGGTTGGGGTAGCCAGGGCATCCATATTCTCAGCTGGAACATGAATGGTTTGAGAACATTTGCCAAGCTCCGATATGTGAAGGAAGAGCTAATTACACTTAATCCACTGCTGGTATGCTTGCAGGAGACCCATCTAAGTTTACGGGAGGCTAAGAAAGTGGAGAGTCAGGGCTATCAGATACTTGCAGCTTCTGGCAGCGAGGGATCACAGAAGGAGGTTGTACTACTTGCTAGCAATAAGGAGTGATCAGCCACTAAAGGCATTACTGGTTACTTTTGCATCTTTAGCTTGAACCCCTCATCATAGTTTAGCCAGGCCACTCCACCAAACATCTTGGGCGCCTCCTGTATCTTGGCTTCATATAGCCATAGTGCTGGGGCACTGTAGAGAAATGTCTTC
Organism: Calotriton arnoldi; assembly: GCA_963921515.1. Classification (NCBI taxonomy): domain Eukaryota; kingdom Metazoa; phylum Chordata; class Amphibia; order Caudata; family Salamandridae; genus Calotriton; species Calotriton arnoldi. The sequence continues at coordinate 967,279 of CAWUFW010006742.1, forward strand.
ACAAATATACAGGTCAGTATCCTGAATGTGTCAAGCTAATTATCTAAGTTCCTCTCTTTCTTGACTCTCTTCTTCCCCCTCTTTTCTTCCTTTTTAAAAAATCTTGCAATAGGTTTTTGCCACCCTGTTGGTGTTTTTACAAAAGTGTAACTATGTCTATGTCCTCTACTCTTCCCTCCATATTATTTCTCTTAATGACAATGAGACTAAGACCGCTAGCCCTGTTTCCCTAGTTATCACAGTAGATTATCCTGGTGATATACTGATGGCTGTACCAATCTCCTGGTTCCAGAAACCATCACCTGTCTAAGTCCTGAATCTGGACCACGCCATTGGTATACTTGTTCAGGGAGTGCCAGGGTTGATCCAGCCAGCCGTGTTTTGTGTGCTCAGCCACACTGCCCCTGCCTGACTTTCCCAATACCATGCAAGAGTCCGGGGTGTCTGGCTTGCTGTGGCTTGTTGCCCCATCTGGTTGTGCACCCATGCCTCTGCTGGGTCAATACCCTACTTGCTCCTGATGCACTTGACCCCGCTCAGCTGCTACCATCATTAACATCAGTCATAGTCCCCAACGTTTCTTATGCTCACCATCCTCCTCTTCCTCCGCGTCTGCTTGTGCCTGTGTGATGCCCTGCCTCAACAGCACCATCCTGGATACAAGCGCAGAGCTAGGCTCCCTTGTCTTCTTGCCAGCCCTTGTCCCAGCCTGTCTTGCGCCATTGTTCCTCCACTCTCCTATTTCGCATCTCCCTCTGTCTCTAAGAGATCCTCTTCCTCACTGCCCTCATGGGTCTTTGTGCCTTAGAGAAGCGGCCTCACCAGCCATTATTTCCATTGGCGCCCTGCTCCTGCCCTTGCTAGCTTGAGTATACCTCCTAGATCATCATGGCTGTCTGGTCTCTTTCTCTTCAGTTGCAGTTTGACCACTGCTCCCCAGCCGGTGGCTCTGGAGAAAACCTCTCCCTTGCCTTACGTCTCAGCCCCCACTTGCTGGCTGCAAGCTGGGAACCTTTGGCTTCAGCGTGGTCATGTCTGACTTCCCGACCCTGACTGCATGTGCTGGCATGGAAGGCTGCTTTGGTGCTGATGGTGGGTTGCCTTCCTGCACTGGTGGTGCCTGAGCTTTGAATATTACTGCTCCTTCTGGAATGCTGGCAACCGCCGTGCAAGATTTCACGTTGCTAGTTCTTTTCTTGTAACTGGTCCATCCTGACCTCTGTCAGCATGGGCCCATGCAAGCACTGCTCTTTGTTGTGTGCGGGAGATGCTCAGACCCAACGTCTTCTGTCGCTTCTCAGCTTCAAACAGGGTCCTTTCCTGTGGCATTGCCTGGATCTTCGGAGGGAGCTGGCTGCCCTGCTGAAGCTCCTACTTTCTTCCTAGACTCATCACCACTCCCCTTCTATGCCACCATTCCCCTCTTTCTTCGTTCCTGCTGTCATCATCTCACCTTTGACTTCTTTTCTTCTTAGGACGACACAGTGCAAAGCAATTTCCTCCCTGGTGGCGGTGCTGATAGCTGTTCCTGCCATCTCCCGAACTTATCTACCTGCCAGTAGCGGCTGCTACCGAACAGGGGTGGTGGGGTGGGGGAAGAGGGGACAGAGGGAGGGGGTGGGAAATAATAAAAGCACTTACCTTTTTACCGCCGGCCACCGCCTCTTCTTTCTCCGTCCTCCTATCTGCACTGTTAGGAAGCACCCAACCTCCTAGAATCCCCTGACCAATCACAACGCTGCCTTAGCAGCATTGTGATTGGTCTGAGCGCCGTGGTTCGGCACTCAGACAGGGGCTGGCAAGCTGTGCATGTTCTCCACCCAGGCTGTAATGCCTGTATGTTTCGCCTGAAATCTGATGCCATTTGTTGTCTGGAGGTGTATGTTGCAGCATCTCTATGTGATTGTCACCATATTTGTGCCGTTCAAAGCGTCATGGGCACTTTAGGTGCTGCCACCACTCGTCCCCCTGTGACACAGGGAGCCCAGCCCTGCCCGGCTGGCTTCAGCTGCAAGCTGAATGCAAAAAACAAAATGATAATAACGAACGTTATTATAATTATATATTTTGCATTCAGCTTGCAGTTGAAGCAGTGGGGCGACGCTCCTCTGCCTTAGCAGAGGAGCCACCACTGCTGCCCCCTGCCCTGGTCTGATAGGGCAGCATAAAAGGTGCACTTGCCCCTTATTGGCCCTGCATCATGCCCTTTGTCCTTGCCTGCTTTGCGGGCTTCCTTTCTTTTTTTAAAGCTTTGGCTTCTCCTCTCTTTCCCCCTTTCCTTTTATACGATGGAATGGTAAAATGGGGGTCCTTTGTTTTCAACCTGCTGGGCCCTCGCTGAGGATACCACTGTGGACTCAGTTGAGCTCTGACATCATATAGCCTTCTGCCAGAGTCAGCAGTTGAGGGGAAAAGCAGGACACAGAGCATAATTAAAGCTGCAGTTTAAATAATGAAAATGAATCCTGGCTTTTCCTTCTTCTGCTTTGTTTTTCTAGATGAACAGTAATCAACAAAAATAAGAAATGTATAGCAAGATGTTTATTTTTTGCACGTTTCATGTAAATGTAGGAAGCACAGAATCTCTGCATGTTTCTCCACACTGAGCTACAGCTTTTTTGTAAATCTAACTTGTATTAAGCTGATTCCAATATTTAATGTCAGCAAACATCTGACAGCTTTTTGGTTTGTTTAATTTAGCACTGCACCTTCTACTTTACTCTTCATGTCTGCAAACTTTGCATTTTTGCCACGGATGTAAGCAGTTTGTGGTAAGGGTGATGGTCTGACCTTGTATTATAAGGAATAAAGGCCGCATTTCTGACAGATTTTCATTGGTGAAATATATTAATAATGATGAAATATATTATACTCTATTTTATGACTTCTAATTTGCAATGCCAAAGTATAAATACACTTTTTCTTATTAGCTCTCTCCTGCATGTAGTGCAATAAAGAAAATGAACTCAAGCCCTTGCTCTTTTCGTAAGAAATTAAGTTTCCTTAAATACACATAACACCAAAAATGATGGAGCTTTCTAGAAAGCGGGCATTGCAATCCTCTCCAAGAAATTATGATCATGATAGTAGCATTTCTATTCTTTGGAAGAGATATGCAGCATGGGACACCTGGTGTATCCAGTAGCACTGCCTAAGAAGTGGAAAGTTCTGAATTCAGTGTGAATGCCTCTATTTGCCTAGCAGTGTTGTGGTGGAGGCATTCTAGAGTAACAAGTGAGAGTCCCTGGAGTCATGGCGTCACGACAGAAAGGGAACACTAGTTATGTCCGTGGCATCAGAAGAGAAGCTTATTTCTTACGAAGATCAAATTGGTAGTCAGGAAAAAGATAAGCTTTCATCCTCTTGCATCTGGATGTGAGCAAAGCCTTTCTCCATGGCCTCCCGGACTCCAAACTGGTACCCGTTAAGGGCATTATACACACTGCAGTACATCTCATCCATGGCATGAAGAAATATAATCACATCACCCCCATCCTGATGGGACTCTATTGGCTCCCCATGCTGGCCTGCATCATCTATCTTCAAAACCAGCTGCATCGTTTACAAAGCCATCACGACCAGCACAACTGCCTATCTTGCAAATAAACTCACTATCACTAGTGGTTCTCGGCACACCTGGAGCTAGGACACCATCAGAGTGCAGGCTAAGTGTAAAATAGAAAAAAAATAGGTGTGGGCGATAAATTCCTCTCCTTCGGCGGGATTGGCAGAGTTTTGGCCACTCCGCATTATGCATGTAACATGGAGTTCTGGCAAAATTCCACCAACCGCCACATGGCGCAGTTGTTTCTCGCGCGCGTCTCGCCATCAGTATGTTGGCGAGAGAGACTTGGCGTCCCCTAGTGCAATTATATGTCATTAGGAGAGCAAGATTTCCCCAACGTGGGTGTTCGCGGCTGTTCGCAGTCAGAAAGCTGCTGCACGAGTAGAAAATCTACTTGAGCGGCAACCAAATCAACTTGAGAAGCAGTGCCCTCTGGTGTGGCCTGTGGTGCCATTCACACCGATTTTTCAGCACAGAACAAGCTCCTGGCGCTAAAAATCAGCACGAACAGTGCGTTGTGCCTAATTCCATCCGTTCGCGGAACTTCACAGAATCTTGCGGTGTTTTCATGTAACTCTACAAAATTCCGCGAGTTCCACCCTCCCCCTAAAAAAAAAAACCAAGACAGCAGTCCTTTCACATCTACTCATCTAGGATCTGGAACAACATCCCAGTGTCCATCGGAACTTCCCCAACTTTCCCAATTTTGGAAAATTTCATTGAATTTAGTTGAAGACTCTCCTCTTTAACCCCTTACTGCTACTGGGCTGAACCCTTTTTTGGCTATTTAGGGTACTTCGCGCTAACGGTTCCATAACTTTTTTCCACATAAGCTATCCAAGCCAAATTTGAGTCCTTTTTTCCAACATACTGGGGATTCTAAAGGTACCCAATGTTTGTGGATTAACCCTGAAGGGGACTGAGAAAATAGGCAAAATATAGCTAAATATTGCTAAATTTGGAGGGTTTTTTGGGGGGGGAAATAGGAAAAAAGTGCTCCAGATAAAAGTGTCTGTTTATTTCCCCCAAAATGGCATCAATGAATAGTTTGCTGTGCTAAAGTCACCATCTTCCCAGCTTGCAGGAACATCCATAGCTGAATAAAAAAACCTACATTTTTATCACAGTTTTGAAATTTTTTAAATAGTTAGCCCATTTTTCCTATTTTTGTGTGCCCTCAACCTTCTTCAAATTTGTGTTGGAAATCTTTGTGAAATCCATGGGTGAGCCTTAAACCCGGTTCACTAGCTTCAAGTTCGGTGCTTTAGCTGTTACGTTAAAGTCTTGCCATGTGGGACTTTCATTTAATTTTGGTTCTAGCTGTTATGTTTACATCTTGCCGTGTGCGGCTTTCATTTAATTTTGGTTCTTGTCCATGACTTGGCTGCTTTTCCTTGCCTTGGATAAATAATCCAGGGCTGATAGTTTGATACACAAATGTATTTGTCGCAAAAAACATTATTTGTGTGTTCCTTTTGTTGGTAGGAAGTTGCGTGAATGTATATTTCATTGATGTTTTAGATTTATAAAGTTTTCTAAAATGTAGATACGTAGCGTGTCCGTACATTGTTACGCGTCCATACATTGTTGACGTGTTTACGACTCGTTTGCAGCCCTTATTGCATTTGTAGCTTTTCCTTGCCTTGGTTAAATACTTTAGAGCAGTTACTTTGTTATAGAAATGTATTTGTAGCCTTAAAGACTATTTACAGAAAAAGAATAAACGTGCATACTTTTAAAACGACAGACATGTATTCGGCGTCTCTAAAACTAAACATTATTTTAAAAATGTAAATATTTCCGTTCCTTTTTCTGTGTTTTGCAACTTTCCACCCAAGGAAATAAACAAAAAGCCATGCAGATATGGTGTAAGACAATCAAACAACAACTTGGAAGCTTGTGCAGTAGTGTCCTGTCTCTGTGTGAAGCTTAGCATCTGTAGATTTCGGGCACATCGATCAATGTCTCAGTGAGACCAACACTCACAGATGCTGGTCACAACAAAGATAGCAAGCAGGAGGGAGGAGGAGAAGGCAGCTAAAGGCCAAAAACAGGGCATGTCGGGGAAGTGCGGTGGGAGAAGGGGCTGTTGTGCCTGCATCTCCAGCTACCTTGAAGAAGTCATTAAAAAAAGAGTGCTGAGAAAGCAAAAATAAAAGGTACCAAGTAAAGTCACGTGTAAGAGGGGCTGTCCTTATGGGAGGATAAAAAAGAGGGAGATGGAGGGACTATTAAACAACTAAATCAATTAAATAAAAACAATTCTAAAAGACACTGAAAGGAGCCAATAAAATACATGGGCGGAACATAAGCAGAGCTTAAAGCCCAGATCCTGAATACAGCATGTCTGGAAGAGACAGCGCAAGCACTGCGAAGGCGAGCCTTACAATCTGTAGGGCTATGTGAATTCTCTCTTTAGTGGAGAATAGCTGTCTCCTAGCTTAACACATTTACATACTATTAAAACCTTTCTCATCACTCCAGACCTCGTGTCTGTGATGTGGTGTTGTTCCGTGTTGGGGAGGAATGTTACCCCAGATGGATTAAAATGGCAGAATTATTTTAAAGGAAGGCTTTAGGCTCCTTTAGCATATAAAGTAATTGAAATGCGCTCATACCTACTTTATTTGCAAATTGAGTAGGGTGCGGCAAATAGTTTATCAGTGTTTAAATATTACTTTATCTCTGAAACAGTTTGCGGTAGAACATTGTTTATCAGCCACAACTTGTTCGCAGCCACTCTACGCCTTGGTTACAAATTGAAGATCTGTTGGTTCCTTTCCCCCTCCAAAACTTTGAAAGTAACTTTTTGTGTGTGCTCCTTTTGATATCACCAAGGCAGCATTGCTTTTTTGTTTTATTTGCATATAAAAGTAATTCTTTAGCTTCAATAGGTAGCGTGTCGGAATATTGTTTTTATCGTCCACCACTCCTGTGCAGCCTCACTTTGAATTGTTTGAAGCAAAAAAAAAGCACAGTCATATTTGTTTAGGTATTTATGTTTTTTACAAACATAGATCTGGTGTTTAAAGTAAGTGTAACTTTCCATTAATTAACATTTATTGGATTGAATGTGTTTCTCTATTTTTTATATTGAGTGCGTTGAGAAATTATTTTAATGGTATTAGGCAGGGTAAAAGTATTGTAGGCTAAAATAACGTGTAATGTTTGTCAATAATTTACGGACATATTCCATTTTCTTTTGCTACAAATAGTCCATCAAAAATTTGATAGTTACAAATAATACAGATGACATATTTAAGCAAATTCTACACTATTTACAAAGAAAAGGAGAAAAAACTCACACTTTAAAAACGACAAACATGTAATTGGAGTCTCTAAAACGAATCATTATTTAAACAAGCATTTGCAATGCAAGAGGTCTCGCCTTTACGCAAGACCTATTGCATTGCAAATGGTAGTCATCACGGACAACGGGAGGGAGGGCAGGGGGGTGAGAAGGCATGGACAAAAGGCGGGCGAGAAGGCACGAATGAGAGTGCGGGCGGGGGAAGGGGGAGAAGGCAGTAGGAGAATCTCATTAAAGAAAATAGTGCTCACAGTCTAAATAACACGTACAGTGTAACACGCGAAGTAAAGGGGCCAGTCGCCATGGGAGGTGACAAATGAAGAGGAGGCGGTACTAAGGAGGGACTAACAAGCCTATTGATGAATCAGAAGCCAGCATTTAGGACAGACAATGACACAAGCCAATGGCAAACATGGGTGGAGAGTGAGCGGGGCTTCTATTTGCTACTCGTCTACAATAAGTCTCACAGGGCAGCGCATGCCCGCTGGCTCAGGCTCGACCTAAAAACCAATAATATGTTAATATACTATAAGAAATTACGGAAATATCACTTTCAAAGCATTTGGCAGCAAAGCACAATCCCTATAGATTGTGAAATCAAAACTGCTATATGGAATTCCAAAACGTGCACTTCGAAACTAGTAGGGAAAACAGGAGGACATGAGAACATTTTCTTGTCATTGTGTATTTCAGCAAGACTTGTTCCATACATCTAGAGATTAGAAAGCGTGAATTGTTAATCCATGAGTGATAGATACTTCCAGCAGTTTATGAGGACCTGATGATGACTCTCTTGCATGTAGCTCAGTCGATGGATCTGCAACATAAGAAGTTAAAGCTCAAACCTGTAGGTGCAAGTCATGTAATGGGCCTGGGGCACCCATGCTAGTGCTCCCAAGCTGTCCTATGACATGTGTGAGACCTTTAGCTAATCCTGTGTTCATACCAGCAGCAAGTTTCTGGGACTTGTATTTTTGGCAATGTATTTTTGTGGTGGGCTAGAATTTTAGGGCTGGTTTATGGTTCCGCATTGAACATATAGCCACTTGGCAGCCTTATGTGCGGCAATACAGCAGTAAATAATGTGTCAAAAACCAACAAACGACTCCACCAAGGCTTTGTATTCCTCAGCTAACAAGAAAATCTCAGATATAGAGCAGGTTGTTTGCTGTAGTCCTAATTCAATGTCCTCTCCTGGCATGGAGCTTAAGAAATCATGCTACCCTACCACCTCCGTGTGATGTGGACAGCCTCTGGCCCAAATGTGTCAGCACCAGAGTAGTAACAGTAACAAGGCAAGGTCACTGACAGACTCAGCCCGGATTGCATTCCACTGTACCTACATAGGACGCCACTTGCAACACCTGGGGCAGTATTATGAAATTGGCCTGGGGCCCAACAGGAATTTGCGCCCGCTATGCGCCCCCAGGGGCACTTTGGTATTACAGAAGCGGCTGCAGGCTTGTGTGTGGCCCCTTCTGTAATACCGATAGCGCTGGTGCACATAAAGCATCAGCGCTATCTTCCCTCCCCCCCCTCCCATGTCCCAACAACCTCTCAAATAGTCTCATTCTTTCTAGAAAAGAGACGGCAAAGGAGAGCTAAATGTAGATTGGATGTGACTCAGGGTCGGGCGAGGCCAGAGTTCGATTATTATTATTGTTAATAAAGAAAGACCTCGAGCATTAAAGAGCCATTGCTGTGAATTGCCGGACCAGAAAATGCCAAATTGTTCAGACTTAATCTCAAAACCTTTAATCCACCCTAGCTAACAGTGACCAGTTCTGAAAAGTGCAAATCGTGGCCGCCAAGTCTGGGGTGCAAACCAGTGTGTGCGACGCAAAGATGAAAGTACAGGCACTCACATGATCAAATTATCTGCTTTGAAAGGAGTGATGCTCCAGTCTGATAGGTACCGATAATCTGCGTTAAAAGTAGTGCAGGAAGCGGAGAAGTACTGGCACTCATCAGCTGACAGTACCGCACCCATGCTGAGAGATACCAGTGTTCTCCAATGAAAGTACTGGACCCAGGCTGTAAAGAGCCAGTACTTTTCAGTGACAACTCTCCAGCCCATGCTGAGAGGTACCAGTACTCTCCATGGAAAGTACTGGGCCCAGGCTGTGAAGTGCCAGTACCTTTCAGTGTTTCAGGGTACCCATGATGGGCCATGCTGGTGTTATCCTCTTCGAATAACAGATGCAGGATCTGACGGTACCAGGGGGAGGGCCCTGCAGCGAGACGTGAAGGCTTTGGACAGGCTGGTGCTGAAAGTGCAGTAGGACGGGGCCGAGGTGTCTCTACTGCCCTTCAGGTATCGGTACCAGACAGTGCTTGTCACTCAGACACACAGTCTCCTCTCCAGGGCTACTATCTTCCGTCTGATTGGTTCAACTGAGCTGAAACCAAGATTACAGCTCCCAGAATCCCCCGATTTCTTGAATGAAAGACGCTGCCTGGAAACAAAGTGCTCTGATGACAAGGGGTTCAAAATACACATACCAAACATGGAGATGACCCCGCAGGCCAGCCAGACGAGGAGGGAGAGGCCGATGCTCCCCGAGTTCTTCAGCACCCCCTTGGGAGAGATTAAGATGCCGCTGCCGATGATGGAGCCGATGGTGAGGGAGATGGCCCGCAGCAGGGTGATCTTCCTCTTCAGGTACACAGCCTCCTCACCCTTCTTGCTTAGGTGACGTCCCCATCGCGTCTGCTCTTTGGCCTGTTCTCGCACCGACTCTTGGATAATGCACATCTGCTCAGAAACTCTGTTTGTTTTTCTCAGCCCCGCTCAAGGCCTCTGCCCCCCAGCGGGCCGCACCGGCGCAGGCTGAGCTCCTACTGTGCGCCCCGAGGCTAACTGGAGGAATTAGGAGCGAAGAAGGCGGGGGTGGGGGGTGAGAGCAGGGTCGGATTGGGATCACAATTTGGCCCGGGCACTGTCAAAACAAGCTGTTGCCTTTGCGCAAAGGCAGCCGCTTGTTTATGTTTGCATCGAGCTTTCACTTTAACAATAGCTTCCGCCCCACACTGCACTCGCAGGTTGGGGCGGCAGCTATTGTTTAAGTGAAAGCTGATGCAAATACAAACACACTGCCGCCACGAGTGTATTTAAAGTACGCGGCAGGCATTATTAAAGCAAAAGTGCGCATGGCATCCTGCTGCATATGCAAAGAAGGACGACATTTCTATGCGCCCTGTCGTGCCTGCTTCCGCAAGACGAGAATTAAGTAAATAGTGCATCCAACCTCTTAATGAAAGGTAGAGTGCAGGGACACATGTAAGAGGGCCAGTCCTGATGGGAGGTAACAACAGGAGACAGGGAGGTACTAAGGAGGGACTAATAAGCCTATTAACAAATCAAAGCCCATCATTTACAAAGGACAGTCACAAAAGCCAATACAAAATAGGGGCGCAGAGTGGATGCAGCTTCAAATCTATACCTCAATACAGTAGGTCTCGAAGAGACAGCGCAAGCGCTGCCTAGGCGAAACCTAAAAATGGAAATATTTCCTTTTGAAACTTACCATACAAAAACGTGCAAAGAGACCAGCAGATAGGGCGTAATACAAGAAATTAACAACTTGGAGCTTTGGGAAGTAGCGTCCTGTCTCTGTGTGAAGCTTAGCATCCATAGATTTCAGGCCCATCACTCAATGTCTCAGTGAAACCAACATTCACAGATGCTGGTCACAACAAAGATAAAATATTTAGGGCTATGTGAATTATCTCTTTAGTTGAGAATAGTTGTCTCCTAGCTTAACACATTTACGGGATTCCACAATGACGTGCGCAATAGACTGCGCTTAGAGTGCCACGGCCGGATATTCCAGAATAAGGTGGCGAAGACGCGACATTGACGCCAGTCTCCTCTTCTTTCTTAAAATTTGTGAAAGATCTCAAGAAAGGGCTTGACCGGACCTGGCGGGGATGCCAGGACACACTCTTAGACGTAGCAGGTCCCTTAGCCGAACTCCTTGAAGATGGCTTTGGTTGCCAGGAATCGGCCACACCTGTGGATCCGGATGTGTTAACGGGCTAGACACAAGGAGCGATATGCCTATTGGGGAGCACCAACTGAGCCACCTCTACCGAGAGATGCAAAAGACTTCTCAAAACAAGATGTGGGCACTTTTACCTTTTTGGTCAAAGCCCAATCTGGAATCATGAATGCTCTTTCGCGATGCATAATTTTACAGTCCATTCAGGGATTCCAACTAGAGTTATCAAATCCCTTTCCAAGGTATTCAACCAATTCATGACATACAAGCGTTTCAAGATGAAGGGCATCCATCTCTTAGCCTTACAAGACTCTCACCTACTGATTCCTATCTTTCCTCCCCTCCGTCGTTTCTTGACGTTGCGATGGCGGTACTGATGGTTGGAGTATTTGGCCCTTCCTTTAGGGCTCTCCTCAGCTCCCTGGTGCTTCACCAAGCTAATGCAACCGGTGATTGCTCCATTAAGGGAACGGAGCATCCGCAGGATCGTTTATATCGGTGCTGTACTCATCTTCGCACAGACACAGGCCTTAGCCACACAACATTTCCAGACGACATGTCTCTTCTACAAAATCCGGTTCCCTTAAGGGATACAATATGTAATGGCCTATCTCGGATATATCAAAAACCCTCTGTGTTTCTTGGGTTAGAACTTACCAGGCTTATCTCGTTTTTCTTGTTTTCCTTGTCCGTCTCAGACGGTGGACCTTCTGAGATTTGTTATACTTTCCTAGACAGCTCAGCTAAGTCTTCCACGCTCCGAATTCAGGGATCTCAAAAAGGAGCTCATACCGGTGCTATCCATGCAGACAGTTCCCTTCGGGCGATTACCAGAGTAGTAGGGCTATTAGCATCATCCATTCAATCTTTCATTATCGGGCCTTTCAGAGACATTTTCAAAAGGGCCTGTCTTATACAGATCTGGTGCCTTTCTCTCAGGAAGCGAGAGAAAAGATGCAATTGTGGTCAGAACAGGTTAAGGCGTGGAACAGCAGAGCCATTTCGGCTCCCAGCCAGATATCGTTATAGAGTCAGTCACCAGCCGTCGAGGCCGGGGAGCACACTGCGGAGACATCTCCACGGCAAGATAGTGGTCTTTGCAGGAGTTAGATCTCCATATCAACTGCCTGGAGCGGTTGGTGGGGTCAATTGCGATCCGGACCCCCTTTTTTCCCCACAAAGGTCGTCTTTACTAGTGGAAATAGCGAAGGACTTCCGGCATACTGCCTGAGTCATCAGATTTCGGCCATTGCGGAATACATTCCAGGACAATGGTACACAGTAGCGGACTGGTACTCCAGGTATCTCCAAGATTACAGTGATGGGCAGCTTCAACCGCAAATATTTCAATGGTTGCAAGCGACTTGGGGTCCTAGTCTGACATACCTTTTTTGCGCCAGACTGACTCGTCAGCTGCAGATGTTTTCAGCTGGAGACCGGATCCGTTAGCAAAAACGTCGGACGCCCTGTCCCCCACTGGTCAGTGGGACTGAACTACGATTCCCTCTGTTCATTCTAATTCCCGGAGTGGCGACGCAAATATCACGTCAATTAGCGAAGGTGATCTTAGTAACACCCTTATGGAAGTCTCCATTTTGGTTTCCAGTACTCCTTTAGACGAGCTGTGACCTGCCAGAGTGATTCCGTGGCCCTCGACGATACTCCAGGGCCCTCATGCAGAAACGCCCGATAAGGATATCGGGGCAGTTGTCCTTGTGGCTTGAAGGTTTCCGGCAACAGTGGGAATTGCCTGGCTTTTCGGACACGCTGCGGCGTTCATTAAACAAACCTGGGGCCTTCCACATGGACACGATACTCTTCATCCTGGAAAGGCTGGGTTTGTTGGTGAGTAGGACGGCACATGGGTTCCGTGGGGGCTGACTTACCCCACATTGTGGATGTCTTATCAGGAACGGGTCAGAAGGATTGGAGTACCGTTCGGTTCACAACCTCCGTTCGACCTTTTCTGCAGGTCATTCTCAGATAGAGGGCAAACCGGTGGGCATGCACCCGGTAATCTGTTAGTTATTGAAAGGTATTAGGGTGGCTAATCCTCCCAATCCAAAATACTCCTCTCTGTGGGATGTTTCTCTAGTTCTTTCCTTATTTGATAAATGGCCAACTATTAATAGGTTGACAAGGAATCATTATCGTTCAAACTAGCTATGTTACTATACCTATCTGCCTGTCGGCGTTCCTCCGACGTGAAAGCCCTGGACATTACAGGTACAGTATTTACTCCAGAAGGAGTTTCCTTTAACATTAATGCCAGGACTAAAACTTTGTCAAGAAATGTTACATATTATGCTTTCCAGCTAATGCAAAATTATGTGTGGTTCAATGCCTTAAGGCTTTCGAGGAATGTACTCGGCCTTTACACCCTGATGTTCGACACAATTGTTGATTGCATTACAGGAACCTTTTTAAAACTTGTGCCTGCAGCTACTATGACCAGGTGATTGAAGTCAGTTATGCTAAATCTGGTATTTGATACCCAATGTTTGGGGCACATTCTGTTCGTGGTGCCATGGCATCTAGAGCTTTTATGTTGAGTTCTATTGTGCAAGACATTATGAGATCTGCTGATTGGTCTTCTGAGTTTACATTTAAACAGTTTTATTATAAACCGGTGGGTGATATAGCTTCAGTTGTGTTGAATAAGCGTTAAACTAGCATAATCAGAAGCCTCCGGTCCTGTAATAGAATAAAAATTAGCTAGCATTCGCGCCAAGAATTTTCAATTCTATTAAGGACACATAGGCGAGGATTATCCCACCCGGTTATATTACAATGTTTGTAATGTTTGCCCACCCGTATATATTTATGTTCTGTTTTTAGCAGAAATTACGGGTTTCCTGTGTTTCATTACTTTCAGGTTCTGAAAAGAAGATGGAATAGAAGTACTTCTGGTTAAGAAGATGTCTACGTTCCAGTTGGTTCTGGTTTTCTCCACGTTGGAGGCTGTTTGATTGGACTTGAATTAATGTTATTGGACTAAACTGTTCGAGCAAAGAAAGAGGCTCAGCTAATGGGCATGGTGGCTCTTATAGGGTCATACAGGAAGTGATGTATGGGAAAAGCATCATGGGAAATGTAGTTTTTATTGCATACAAAAATGTTTTGATTGGCTGCTGTGAGTGGCAATAAATTAGAAAGAGAAGCATAATCCTCGCCTCCGTGTCCTTAATAGAATTGAACATTCTTGTCGCGAATGCTAGCTAATTTTTTATTCGCGTCGTGCATGATTTCATTGAATGGGTGGAGTTTGGAAGAGGGGCTTATGCTGCCGGTCACAGCGAAATAATTTTGCAGGTAGATTAGTTAAGTAGAGCATTGTGGGTTTACTATTGGGTAGATGTGTGGTTTTGTGGAAAGGGTTTTAATTTATGCAAGAATAGGGAGCACTTTATTTATGGAGTATTATTCTTTTCTTGAGGGAATTTATATTTTGTTGGTTTAATCCTTCATGGTAATGATTGGAGTTTATGGAGCACAAATTTTGAGATGTAAGGAATTATATAGCATTACACGGATGATAATTATTTCAGGGATCGCATGTTTCACATAGGGTTAAGATTTTTGTTTTAAGCGAACTTTGCAGAGTATTGACGTACATTTTAACATTACAGTTACCCCAGATGAAGGGCTGTTGAGCCAGAAATGCATTGGGGGATTATCTGACGGGCCGCTCTGAGGCCCCTGCATAGAGCGTAACTGGGTTGGGACTCAGCCCCCCAGTGTTTTCTGACTCCACGGCGCGGGAGGCAGAGACAGCCCTCCCGGCGCCTTAAAGGCAGCACTCTCTCTCCCGCAGTGCGGGATTACCTGACGGGCTACTCTGAGGCCCCTGCATACAGCGTAACTGGGGTGGGACTCAGTCCCCCAGTGTTTCCTGATTCCACAGCGCGGGAGGCGGAGCCAGCCCTCCTGGGGCCTTAAAGGCAGCACTCTCTCTCCCGCAGCGCGGGACACGCGCGGACACGCCCGGGTGAAGCCCGGGCCAAGGGCAGGCCCGTCTCTGCCCGTCCGCAGCCGTTTAAGGCTGGGCTGGGCCCACTCTTGGCCCAGAAACACGCACCTTACCAGAACAACGAGAGGTACTTTATTACTTTAACCCCTCTGAACACCCTGTCTGTTACTGTAATCACTGCCATCACTGCGTGCTTGCTAATTCCCTGGAGACACAGGGTAAGGCCACCCCCACGTCATCATAAACATCGTAAACTTCGCACAATATAAACTTCAAAGCGCTGTAAGTGGCTCTTAGGTTTATTGATAACTTTTACAGATATGAGCTTGGAGTTGCTTTACTTAACCTAGTAAGACACTACATAGACTTCCATTTAAGGACAACAGTAAGGATTGTCTAGTATCCGGGTTCTTTTGGTAGCTGGGCACAGGTACATTAACGGAAATGGGCAAAACAAAGTTAATAGAATTACCCCATGGGAAATTACAGCCCAAAACATCTAATGCAATCACCAATTATCTAACTAATGCTGTGGGTCTGATTGAAATGTAATAAGCACTCATCCTACAGGCCACTTTCACTGTTAAACACAGACGCCAAGCTGTTTGCGAAGATACTCGCCAACAGGCTGTCTCCCCTGCTGCCCAAATTGGTGGGTCAGGAGCAAACTGGGTTTGTTCGGGGCCGCTCCCTCGCATGCAACCTGTGAACCCTCTTTGATACGATTAAACGCAGAGACCCGAAAATCAGCGCTGCTGCCCTTTTTATTGATATAGAAAAAGCTTTCGATTCCGTTGAGTGGCGATTCTTATATGCAGTGCTAAGGAAAGTGGGGGTGGGAGAGGTGTTTCTGAAACTGGTCGAGGTCCTCTACACCAACCCAATGGCGCACGTGAGAGTCAATGGGACTTTCACCTAGCCTCTAGCAATTACAAGAGGCACTAGGCAGGGTTGTCCCCTGTCCCCACTATTGTACGCCCTGGTGACGGAGCCTCTCGCAAGTGCCATGCGGGAATATCACGCACACAGAGGCATCAGGTCTCCGCAATACAACTTAGTTATTGCAGCGTATGCAGACGACACTTTGCTATATATACGTAACCCGGACGTGAATCTGAACCCTATGCTCCGCGAGGTGGAGAGATTTAGTCAACATTCAGGATTGCACATAAATTGGCACAAGTCAATGATGTTCCCACTGACGCCCATGACCACCCACACAGTTACTGACTATCCAATTGTATGGACCGAAGAGCCAGTGCGCTATCTGGGGATCCAGGTCCACACGGACCCGAAGGTGGTCATGCGAGAAAACAAAGGCCGAGCAACACAGAAATTGTCAGAGACCATAGAGAAATGGATTAAACTCTCTCTGTCCCTTATGGGTCGCATTGCATTAATGAAAATTATCATACTCCCCCGGTTTCTCTTTCTATTTATACATATTCCCATCCTATTACCTAGGTCATTCGTTTGTACCCTGCGCACACTGCTGATATGGCTTGCGTGGGCCGGGAAGCAACCCCGGATTAAATGGGAGGTACTGACTAGGGCATACACAGAGGGGGGTCTTAATGCGTCAGACCTAGGAAAGTATTACACGGCTGCACAGCTACTGCATGCCCATTATTGGATCCATGGGCCCCATGGTCTCCCACAGCTCTCCATAGAAAGCGCTGAAGTTAGCCCCACCGCTTTGGTTGCAACACTACTGGGTGGGCCCCGGGGTAGAACGGGAGTAATAGACCCGACCGGCTGTACAAGGGCACACCTACATAAAGCGGCATTGACACAATGACTCACATTGAAATATTCCCCTAAGCTGCCCGAGGAGTGGTGCGACTGGGGTCCGTTCAGGGAAGACAGGGCTGTCATACAGACGCTGCACAAGCTGAAGATAACGCTGATGGGGGATTTTTTTGCAGATGGGAAAGTTAAAACGTGGGCTCAGGCAACAGGGCACGCCCCTCAGACTACCACTTTAGATGCATACCAATACCATAGGGTGCGGCAGGCGCTTAAGGACAAACTGGGTGATGATTTGTCGGAACCTCAGGAAATGCGCTCTCTTACTTATCTCCTTCAGGCTAACACCCCAAAATGTGGCATCACAGCACTATACACACTTATCAAAAGACACAACACACAAGCCCTGGGCAAGACACAGGAGGAGTGGCAGGAAGAGCTGGGGGTCACTATCACAGAGGCACAATGGGCACATTGCTATGCCAACATGAAGTCGATCTCACAGAATGGGAAGCACAGGCTGGTGCATTACAAATACCTTCATAGGGTCTATTACACCCCAGTCCGTTTGTACAAATATGGCCTAAGGGAGGACGATAGGTGCCCGCGTTGTGGTGCCGATAGGGCTGGATTTACTCACCTAGCGTGGGACTGCCCGGATATCCGCGCATTCTGGAGGGAAGTGTTTCATACAATAACAGAGATGCTGGAGATTCAGATCCTGGAGACTCCCCTGATAGCTTTGCTGGGCTCTGATAAGGATATTCCAAAGCCATCCCGTAAATTGGCGGCTATCCATTTATTATTAGCTAAGCGCAGAGTGGCCATGCGCTGGATGCATGGGCCAATACCTAAAGTAACTTAGTGGCGCACAGACTTAGTTTATTGCTCCACACAATCTGACAATTACAATGCTCTAATCCCATCCCAGTGTAGACCCAAGAATTTCTTGGGGCCATTCCAAGAATACCTCATTCTGCAGTTGGCCTCGGAGGGTGAGCTAGGTGGGCAAAGCGCTCAGGACCAGAATACCGCAGAGGATCAATAGGCGGACAACGCCGGGTGTGGACATGCGGGGACATGAAGCGGAGTGGCCACCAAGCACCAGGCCTCCCGATGGGCCATAGGCCCCATCACTTACAGGATAAAAGTTTCACTTATATACATTGTGTTGTAACATATTTTTGTGTGCTCTACGCGCATAGCGATCCAAGATGTATACTTGAATATTTACACTGTATTGCCTGTTTGACTGCATCTGAAAAATCTATATAAAGTAAAAAAAAAAAAAGTAAAAAAAAAAAAAGAAACTATAATAAGCAATGTGGAGGAAAGGCTTGCGGCCACTAAACAGATTGTTAGCAGAGCAACCTGTAAAGGTGTGGCACAAGCCGAGGAGATAAACAGTTCTGAGGCGGCTGAAAAGGGAAACCTGGGAAAAACGTACACATTGTGTGGAACAACCCTGTGTATCTAATAAATCGATAGAGCTTGATGAATTATCTATCTCCCAAGATATAAGTTCACCTCCCACTAAGAAAAGCAAACAGCCTGGAGACACTAGCTTGGTAAACTCTATAAATCAAAAGACTGGTCACAGTACCCGTGGGAGATTGAGCACCCAAAAGAAAAAAGGCGCAAAAGTAAAAGAAACTAATGACATTGGTAACTTAGAGGGACTATTAAAAAAGCTGTATGCAAAATTAGAGAATGTTGAGCAGAGAGTTTTAGCCGAGCTCGCTGAAATCAAGGGTAGGCTAACAGCACTAGAAAACGCCCCCACAAATGTAGGGAGGGAGCCGGCGGAGGCAACCAATAGGGGTGTCCCGTCATCTGTCAAATCAAGCCCAGTTACACCATGCCCTATGGAAACACAATACCCCAGACCAAATACTCCCCCTGAACCATTAGTGCCAAGAGTAGAGACGAAACAAAATAAGGAGGCCCTATGTGGGCTTCAGAGTTTAAAAACCTCAAGAACATCAAGAGCATGGCACCATACCCCAGAGTTATTACACTTCTCCCCAGAGGCAACACCATACATTATCGTTTTAAAAGGAGCTCCCAAACTAACATCTCAAACTAAAGAATCCTGGATAGAATTAAGAAACAAAGTGGTGCACTGGATGGTTAGTTTTGATATAAATATCAGTCTCCTTTGCGAAGAAATCATAATGGTGATACACGTGAACTGGGTGGGTCCTACAGAAAAATCGGGTATTGGAGACTGCATAGTTATTAACTTTCGACACCCAGAGGTGGTAAGATCCTCCCTTAAGCAGTTTGAGTCCAGACAACAGTATATGATCAACAGAGAAGAACGAGTGGTTGCCATCCCGTTAGGTTTCTTTTACAAACCTCCTCCTGTATCTGTTAACACACCTAGCTACATGAGGGCTAACCCTGTACACATATCTAGTATGGGCCCTACAGTAGCCTGCATGAACCGATACGCCCCACTTTCCAGCTTGGCCGAACAGGATTGACTGAATGAACATGGTGGGACAGAAACAAATATCATGGAGAGAAGCCCAAAGGAGTATAACACCAGTGGTCAAACCAAAAAAGCTATCGATATAATCAGCCAAATAAAGCTTAGATCCTGGAATATAGCGAGGATCAAGAATAAGCTTAAGGATAAGGAGTGGCTAGATAGCACTAAATCATTACATGTACTGTGCCTCCAGGAGACATGGCATACCATATATCGATGGCTTTGTCATGGTCTCGACCCCAGCTACACCATCACTATCTGGACGAGCTAAGGGAGGCTTGTCAATTTTTATTTCCACCTCAGCGCCAATAGAACTTTAAAAAGTATATAATGGCTCCTCCTATTTCCAACTGGCTCTTCTAGCAATGGGGAAAAAACAATGTTTTATTTTGGTTAATTATTATAATAACATTTTTAATGTCACTCGATATAAGGCTGTGGACGAGCTAGGGAAAGTACTGGCTAACTTTGTAAAGGGGGTGGACCCCGATACACATGTATCTGGGCTGGGGATTTTAACACTAGTAAGTGTAGCTACTCAGGAATGAGTGTTTGTGGATTCACCAACATTACTGGGTCCAACCGACATCATTTCCCACACGATAGCTATGGGGAAAAGCTTAATGAGCTTTGTGTAAATATAATCTTGAAGTTTTAGTATCTAGCGAGGAAGAGGGTGAATCACCAAAACCAACCTTTCAAGGTAGAGGCAACCCAACATGTATTGATTACATTATAGTGTCCACCACTGGCCTGAAACATTGTGGCCCACTCCATACTGAATTTACTAGATACAGTGATCATGCTTCCCTGACCCTGCCATAAATGTTAAAACAATCTGGTCTGAGGATAAATTACTGTTACCAAATATAGCGGTAGCTGGGAAAAACAGTATCAGCATAAAATGGACAGGGATAGATGAAGATATCATGTTGTAAAAGGTTGTCAAAGACAACAGAGAAAGCTTCTCCATCTGTACTGATATTAACTCCTCTCCTGACATGGTTATCGCCGCATTTGATAAAATTACTACGGCAATAGCCTCTAATCTAAGAAAAGACAGCTCTACGAATAAGAAGCAGACAAAAAGCTGGTTCAATCATGACTGTACCCGGGCTAAACAAGAATTAAATAAGACCCTACATATAACGCCTAGAGACAGGATAGAAATCAAGCGATACAGATTATTATATAAACAGGCTTTAAAACGGAGGAAGAAAGAGGTACAAGAGGAGGCTTGGTCGAAATTGAATCAGGCCGCGGACATAAGGGACTCCACCCTATTTTGGAAGGTGGTAAACCCGCCGATGTGGAAAGATGAACAAGACCCTATAATTGAATCAGTTATTGCCCCAAATGAGTGGCTTACACATTTTCACTGAATTTTTAACATATCTGCTAATACTATAGGAGAGGCATCCCCCATAGGTCCCATACTCTTACAACAGATTGGACTAGAGGAGTAATCCTAGCAATTAATAAAATGAAACAGGGTAAGGCCCCAGGCCCGATGGGGTTCCGGCTGATTCATACAAAAAATATACGCAGTTATGGGCACCCATTTTAACTCAGGTCTGCAACGCAGCTGCTAAAGGCTGCGTCCCCTATACTTGGACCGATAATATAATTGTCCCCATTTTTGAAAAAGGTAACAGGGGAGATGCGAGATGCTACCATCCCATATCCCTTCTAGATTCATCAGTAAAGATCATGGGGCGAATAGTCCTTGGAAGATTGGAGACTTGGGCCAATGATAGTAACATCTTGACGGAATCCCAATATGGCTTTAGGGGGGAGATGGGGACGGTAGAGCAGTGCATAAATTTGAATTTAACCATTGGCAAATACACGCTGGCCAAAGAAGAACATATCCATTTATGCTTCGCAGACCTAAGCTCGGCCTTTGACTGTGTAAACTACGCCAAACTGTGGGAAGCAATGATCGATATGGGCGCTCCAGATGATATTGTTTCATTTTTATCACAACTTTATGCAAGACTGACATCGAGAGTAAGGTATGGGAGGGAAGGAGAGTGCACCCCAAGTTTTAAGGTGTCCAGGGGAATAAGACAGGGCTGTGTCATCGCACCCCTCCTCTTCTCACTATACATTAATGGGATTGACAAAACCCTCCAAGAATTGAATACTGATGCCCTGAAAATAGGCTCTCGTTCAACCCCGCTGCTCCTGTATGCAGACGATGCAGTCTTAATTCCTAGAACTGCAAACGGACTACAACAACTGGTCGAAGCTTTTGTCTCATACATGGAGCAAAAAGACCTAAAATTAAATCTTACGAAGACGTTTGTGATGGTCTGTGGACGGGGCAGGGCTAAGAAAAAGACCCATTGTGTGAGGGAACATAAGCTGACAGAAGTCCAACGTTTCTCCTATTTAGGCATTTTTTATCTCCTTTAATAGTAATTGGGGCTCCCATATAGACCAGTCAAGATTTAAACTAATTAGAACCATGGAGGTGATCTTTAGATTTTGCAACAAAATAGGCAGTAAATCTATTCGTGACATGCTTAAACTATATGGCAGCAAATGCTTACCAGTAGCAACCTATGGCTCTGTAGTATGGGGTAACGCCAGTATAAATACATTACAATCCTGTGAAAATTATTTTTTCTGCTGTATGCTGGCTGTACCAAAATCTACATTCGTATACCTCCTACACAAAGAATTGGATGCACCGTATGTTGCCGATCTAATGCAAGTAAGAGCTTTATGCTCTTGGCATAACATCTGGTGCAAGGAGGGACCACAGTTCACTAGGGACATAATTAAGGATTGCCTAGCACTGGAACATTTTAATAAAATTCCATGGCTAGCATATATGGATAGGCTGCTGAAGGAAATCGATAAAGACCTATCAGTGAAAAATCCTGTAGGTATTTTGCAATATGGCAAAAATGAAATTAAAAAGATTTACATGGAGAAACAAAGCCAGGAAAGAGCTAGTAGAGATGAGAAAAAACTAAGTGTATCAAGATATATGGCAAGTATAAAGCTGTCTGGTCTACCTGACTATCTAGTCAAAGTCACAAATAGCCAGGACAGATTTTACCTGACAAGGTTACGTTTGGGCACTGTCTATGAACTGGTGGCTTTTCCAAAGCATGAAAGACGGCAGAAAATAGTTTACAGATGCCCATGTGATGGGAAAGCCATCCAGTCCACGAAGCACTTTATGCTGTTCTGAAAGTTTTATCGAGACATAAGGAGAATATTTTTAAGGCCAATCTTTATGGCAAAGAAACTTTTCTTTTATAAGGATGCCCTGAAATTTATTGGTACCCTCGACAATGAATTAGCTTGCCGAGCTGTCGCTGGATATATAAGCCGGGCTATACAAAGAAGGAAATTGCTTGCATCATCCAATCTAGTCTATGAAGCTGATTGAAAGATGATTTTAGGCTGATAATAATTTTTCAAATTTAGGGAAACAAGATGTTTACTACAAATGAAGTTTTAGCTATCAATTGAATTAGTCTTAATTTTATGCAAGATGTGTTCTCTATTTTATGTACTTTTTGGATCCATTGACAGAAGTTTTTAATCTTATGTATGATGTTTTTTTATCTTATGCACTTTTATAGATCGATAAAAAGATTCTGAATAAAGTTATTATGAGCATTGGGTGAATAAGTGTGAGGCTGCCCATGGTGAGCTGTGAATTCCTACGTGCCACAGAAAAAAGGCTGGATGGGCATTTCTTTAGCATTTGGAAAAAGTTTGTAATCATGCTGTCTTTGTTGTGATCGGTGAATGCACTGAAGAAGTTTGGAATCAATTTTGATAAAATGGATCAAGATGGAATACTGGATTAAATTTGGACTTGTGAATAAATTTCAACACTGTTGTCTATTAGGAAGTGCACTTGCAGTTGGCACGTGACGACGCACCACTAGCTATGGGGAAAAGGTTTTTTTCACCAGGTTGAATTGGTAGTTTAAAACTGCACTACAGGCAGCAGTGGCAGGCGTGAGACATGTTTTTAAGGGCTACTTAAGTGGGTGGCACAACAGTGCTGCAGGCCCACTAGTAGCATTTAATTTAAAGGCTCAGGGGACATGTAGTACCACTTTACTAGGGGCGTATAAGTAAATTAAATGTGCCAACTGGATGTAAGGCACTTTTAGCATGTTTAAAGGAGAAAGCCTGTTAGCACTGTTTAGCAGCGGTAAAGTGTACAGAGTCCTAAACGCCAACAAAAGCAGGTTAGGAATACAGGACAAGAGAAGGCCAAAACTTTGGGGGTGACTCTGCATAGAGGGCCAAGATACTGTTTTTATTTTTGGCATCCCCTTGCCTGAGACACTCTTAAACTCCAATTTAACAAGTCTTTATACAACTAACTCTCCAAGAGTAGCAATAGTGGGCAATCAAGGTTTAAGTTAAGGTAAAAGAGAGATGGTGACTTCCTTACAGCATGATACAGAAATCACACCCATTAAAATTCAATGAGTGATTACAGCTTTATTTTTCAAACAGAATGAGGGCTTGTTGTAGAGAATTGCAGTATGTACTGAAACCTCACAATAGGCACAGAGAAACACACAAGACATCATTGCTCAGTACCAAGAAATTGACTCTTTGCTACCCTCACCTCAGTGAACTGTATTATCAAGTATGTTTAAGTGCTCTTCAGGGCTATAACTTGCAGACATACTTTGAAAAAATGCTTCCAACAGAGAGCACTTATTTTACATAGGTTGCGAAGCGACAAGAAGTTATCTTAGTTATTCCAGTATCTTCTTTGAGGCTGAGAGAAACTTCATTGGTCTCTACCAACTGAAAACTTGGTTAAGGTCAATTATGTTCCAGAAAAGACTGAATCATGCCATATGCAACATATATAAAGAAATGATGGAATCATTTGACATACAGACAATAGCAAAAAAAGTGTTCTCCACACTGAAGGGCGCAAGAAAATATTTGGTTTTTCAAACAAAAGTTCAGGATTTTATTAGAACTACCTGCAGCAAATAGAATGGTTTCTGATTAGTCCTGTTGCATTTTGAGGTTTATGAATGTCACTAAGAAAATTTGTTTATTCTTCCTTTTTCTGTCTCACCCTTGTTTGCTTGGTGAACAAAGATGCAAGGTTCATGTTTTTGCACATATTTTCTAATTACTTTACAGAATGTAATTAACAATAAAGCATAATTACAGATTATGACAACATACCCTCCTTTCTTGCTATTTCACTTCAGAACTATGCAACTGTATACATTTAGCAAAGAAAAGTCCCCAAGGCTGTCCTTGTCCCCTCAAAAATGTGTTGTTTCCTACACCCCTGTACCTCTTGCCTTGCACCTTATAGAGAGAAGTCTCCATGTTGCTATCTTGTCATTTTATGTTCCACGTCTGGTCCCGCTAACATGTTTCAAAGCTGAGGCAGTGTCAAGAATAGAAGAGGGGTTTCTTGGTGCCCTTATAACGTCATCATTACATGGTTCTATTGCCTGCCAATAATCATTCCCATAGCTATGCAGCATCCACTAACTGCCATCCCCTCAACCGTGCCACAATGCATGCACCGCTCTTCCTCCCACCCAGAGCTGTGTGTCACTCTGCGACTTGGATTGTCAGTCCACATCACGTCAACAAAGTCAAAGGGCTTAAGAGGTGCCTGGGGCCCTCAACCAGCCAAAGACTTGCTCAATAGTGTAATTTAAGCCCAGAATACATACTCCAAGACAGTGTGGCCCAACATAACCCAGAAAGCTACACTGTGAAAGCAAACACAAAGATGTCCGAAAGCTGGTCTCCTTCGCTAGCAGGAATAGGTATCACCTAGTGAAGGCATTCCAAAATTAGAGGTGTCAGGGAGGAGGCCATGTTATCATATTCATAAGAGCAGTGGGAGATTGACCTCTAGGAAAATTAGGAGTCCGGTGGAGCCGGGGCTGAGTCAGGTATGTTGCCAGTGGCAGCTGGTACGTATAGCAGGGAGGGGGGACGGGATACAAACGCACACATAAACACTGACTCACACCCATGCATTCACACACGAGCGCACACACACACACACACACACAGACACATATCCATTCACAACACTCGCTCCCAAATATTAATGCAAGCATGTACCAAACATGAAAAGAAAAATCACACTTACCTGTGCAACTCTGCCTCAGAGGTTCCAGGAGAGTTGAGACTGCTGCCTCCCCTCATTGGCTGATCTTAGGTCAGCCAATGAGGGGAGGCAGCAGGTCCTGCATGTCACAGTGTGGGATGGGATCATTGAGTGTTGCTGACCCCACCCCACTCTGTAACGAGGTGTCAGTCATTGATACTTGTCCCTGGGCACTTCAGGGCTTAGAACTGAAGCGCCCAGGTATGATGCAATCAGTGATGCTCCCCCTCATCATGAGGGGGAGGGCCTTGGGGTGCTTTGCCAGGCCAAAGAGGTCATGCCCACAGGAGCTGTGACATCTTCAGCCCAGCAAAGTTCAGCTCAGACAGCTAGGAGCCTGAGTATTTAGCGCATGTTGAGATCCTGGCTGCCAGACCTCAAAATAAAGAGTGTCTTTCAGGCTGACCTTTGCTCAGCCTGACAAACACTCTTCTTTTCAGGCAAAAGGTGAGGGGGCATGGCCCCTTCAGCCATTAGCACAGGCTGCAGCTGTATGTTACTCAGTTGATACTCACTCAGTCACTCTGAAAGGCTAGTAAGACCAGTATACCTTAAATGTAAGTCAATCACGTGCTGGAAGAAGATGGTGACTCTGAAGTATCAATCAGGATTTGTGCCCAGTTGACACTTGTGTGAAACTGTCAGGGCCAACTTTAGGGCCGTGGGACCAGTGCCACAGCAGCAGGCACAGAGTGGGGGGAGGTAAAGGGGGTATTTTGAAATGTCTTATGGGGTTAAAAGCTCCTGCTGCAGAGTTCTTTGCCACCAGCAATTTTCAGGAAACAATAAGATCATCAAGATAACTCTGGTGAATAATGTACCTGCTGAAGAGAGAGGAGTTTTGTCTAGCTGCTGTTTTGGCTCACCATAAACTAGTGGAGAGGGTTAATGTGCCTGCTGCAAAGCTCGTGTACCATGCAGCTCACAGAGTTGTATTATATGTAGATATCTCAGTGAGATACTGCTTTTGTCACAGAGATCGTTTTGTTACAGTTCATAAATTACAATCCTAATATAGCACAGTGAGCTATGAACTAGCATCAAACAGCTGCATGCAAACTGCAAGACATAGGTTAGAATATAACAGTAGGGATGGCATGAGACCCCTACATCTTGTGATACTCATTGTCTTTTGTAACAATTCCTATAAAAGGATTTACAAACTTATGATTCATTGTCTCTCTATATGTGAGATGTGAAGTGCAATGACACCCTACATTGGTATGAGTAGCGGTATAAAATCAATTAAATACATGTGTGACAAGGGCTATGGAGAGACGAGGGGCACAGTTGTTGCACTGGCCACACCAGCACTACAGCTGGCCTTGCTGAATTTACTCCATCCCCATTGGCCTCTCAGAAGCATTGGCCAGCCAGGGAATTTTAAAATTACCAAACAGGCGAATTCTCTTCTGACCAGAATATTAGACATTGGGTTCTTTAGAAAGTCTATACCTTATCTTAGTACAGAATCATTGCTACTTTTGTCCCTTGCGCAGAAGGATTCTCAGAACTGCAGTGTATTTTTACTGCATAAAATGGTGTGCCATATCAATTCGTTTTTTTTGCAAGAAAGGTGCAGGATCTTTTTGTTCTTTCCAGTAATAATTTTGAAAAATGCCCTTAGTGATGAGTGTAGCAGCATTTTAAGTGAGCCTGTCCCCATTTTTGTAAATTATTTGAACATGCGTGTTGAATTTCCACATGCAGAAGATTATGGTTGCTTTGCCTTGACGTCAATACCTCTGACAGGCTATCACAGTTCGACTTCTTAATCTCTGTAGTTGCTTTTAATAATTAGAAGATTCCATTTCTAGGTTTTTATCCCATGCTTTATCGCCTACTGAGCAAAAAAAGATATTCCAGAAAAATGGCACTTCTGTCTAATGAAAACTGTGCACAAACTGCAGTAAAGGTTTGAATCCAGTTGGGTCCACTCAGCTGTCCATGCTCCAGGTTTTGGAATGAATTGATAACTTAATTACCAGTAAGGTTAGGTTAATTGTGAGATATTTTTTGATGCTTCCTGAAGCTCAGGGTTGGGCAGCAAGTGCTACAAACTACAGTGAGAGTATCATAAAATGATTGCAAAAAGTATTCTTTTCTTGCATATTGCATTAGTACATAATACGCTTTAGGGAGATGTATGTATTATATATAGCATGGCTTTGGCATTTGTCTTGTGTTTTAATCATTGTTATGGCACCTAGGGCTTTCTTCATCTGGGTGCAGTCTCTCATAGAACCCGAAGAACACCATCGTTTGTTAATTAATGTTGGATTGTGTGTTGTTAGCAGAGAGTTTGTTCTGTTAGTAAATACTTGTGAGTTAGTATGAAATTGAAGTGGGTTTGACCTAAGCAGATTCACTGCTGGTGCTGTTTGTGTATGAATGGGTGAATGGAATGATTTTTTTCTGTTGACTGGTTGGTTGTTGTTCATTGCTCATCCAGTACATAGTGCTTTCTATATGTGCTTCACAATCACCATCTTGTGATAGTGGATAAAAACCAAAGTTTTTAATATTACACCACCATTAGGTCTCGGCCTGCACCAGCGCTTGCGCTGGTCTGGCCGAGAGTTTTAGTAAGCGGGTTTTGGAAGTGCAAACACTGGCTTTCGGCTGGCGACCAGCTTGAGTTCACGATGGCGTGCACGCGCAGCTGCCATCTGTTGTTTCCTATCTCTTCCTCATTTCCTCGTCATGGCTCATTAACTCTCTGGACTCTGATGTTTCAATCGCAGCAGCAGCTCAAATTACCAACTGAGGGCCCTGGACTACAGTCAAATGAAAAACAACAGCGATTAGCATTGAAATGCAAGCTTTTTTTAGGTCTCGGCCTGCACCAGCGCTTGCGCTGGTCTGGCCGAGAGTTTTAGTAAGCGGGTTTTGGAAGTGCAAACACTGGCTTTCGGCTGGCGACCAGCTTGCGTTCACGATGGCGTGCACGCGCAGCTGCCATCTGTTGTTTCCTATCTCTTCCTCATTTCCTCGTCATGGCTCATTAACTCTCTGGACTCTGATGTTTCAATCGCAGCAGCAGCTCACATTACCAACTGAGGGCCCTGGACTACAGTCACATGAAAAACAACAGCGATTAGCATTGAAATGCAAGCTTTTTTTTGTCTAGTTAGAAATATTGCTTCGGTGGGTTGATTTCACCTTATATCGCTATTTGTTTTATATTGGGAGTCACAGCCTAATTACCAGTATTTTTGTCTCTCACTGTTTTTTTTTTTATATTTATTCGCGCAAAGCACAAAGCTATATTTAAGGTTACTTTTTCCGCGTCACTTCTTCACTCTATTTAAACTCCACACCCCCACTCTTATTGTCTCTCTCCTTCTCTCTCTCTCCCTCTCTAATTCTCTCTCTACTTAATTAACTCTCCCCTCTCTATCTTTTTTAGCCTTTCATTCTCTCTCACCCCTTTATCTGTTTCTCTTTCAAACTCCTTCATTCACTCTCTCTCCCCTTCTTTCTCTCTCTCTATCCCGCTCCACTCTTTATTCTATGTACACCCTTTCTCTCTCTCTCTCTCTCTCTCTCACCACCCTCTCTAATTGGGCATTATATCTTCACTCTATCTCTCACTCGGCAACACCACAGCATCACTCAGCGCAACCACAGCATCAATCAGAGCCAGCACAGCATCACTCAGCACCAACACAACACCACTCAGCACCACCACAGCATCACTCAGCACCACCACTCAGCACCACCACAGCATCTCTCAGCACCACCACAGCACCACTCAGCACCACCACACCACCACTCAACACCACCACAGCATCACTCAGCATCACCACAGCATCACTCAGCATCACCACAGCATCACTCAGCACCACCACAGCATCACTCAGCACCACCACAGCATCACTCAGCACCACCACAGCACCACTCAGCACCACCACAGCATCACTCAGCACCACCACAGCACCACAACAGCACCACTCAGCACCACAACAGCACCACCACAGCACCACAACAGCACCACCACAGCACCACCACAGCACCACCACAGCATCACTCAGCATCACTACAGCATCACTCAGCACCACCACACCACCACTCAGCACCACCACAGCATCACTCAGCACAGCACCACCACAGCATCACTCAGCACCACCACAGCACCACTCAGCACTACCACAGCATCACTCAGCATCACCACAGCCCCACTCAGCCCCACAACAGCACAACCACAGCACCACCACAGCATCACTCGGCACCACCACAGCATCACTCGGCACCACTCGGCACTACCACAGCATTACTCAGCAGCACCACAGCATTACTCAGCAGCACCACAGCATCACTCTGCACCACCACAGCATCACTCTGCACCACCACAGCATCACTCTGCACAACCACAGCATCACTCAGCACAACCACAGCATCACTCAGCACCACCACAGCATCACTCAGCATCACCACAGCATCACTCAGCACCACCAGAGCATCACTCAGCACCACCACAGCATCACTCAGCACCACCACAGCATCACTCAGCATCACCACAGCATCACTCAGCACCACCACAGCACCACTCAGCACCACCACAGCATCACTCAGCATCACCACAGCATCACTCAGCACCACCACAGCACCACTCAGCGCCACCACAGCACCACTCAGCACCACCACAGCATCACTAAGTACCACAACAGCATCACTAAGCACCACCACAGCATCACTCAGCACCACCACAGCATCACTCAGCACCACCACAGCATCACTCAGCACTACCACAGCATCACTCAGCATCACCACAGCATCACTCAGCACCACCACACCACCACAGCACCACCACAGCATCACTCAGCACCAGCACAGCACCACCACAGCATCACTCAGCACCACCACAGCACCACTCAGCACCACCACGGCATCACTCAGCATCACCACACCACCACTCAGCACCACTAAGCACCACAACAGCATCACTAAGCACCACCACAACACCACTCAGCACCACCACAGCATCACTCAGCACCACCACAGCATCACAGCACCACCACAGCATCACAGCACCACTCAGCACCACCACAGCATCACTCAGCATCACCACACCACCACTCAGCACCACCACAGCACCACCCCAGCATCACTCAGCACCACCCCAGCATCACTCAGCACCACCACAGCATCACTCAGCACCACCACAGCATCACTCAGCAGCACCACAGCACCACCTCAGCATCACTAAGCACCACCTCAACACCACTCAGCACCACCACAGCATCACTAAGCACCACCTCAACATCACTCAACACCACCTCAGCATCACTAAGCACCACCTCAACATTAGAATAGGCAGGAAGAAGTTGCCAACATTGCAACGACAAAATAAACGACAAGACCTTTCTTATGTTCTTTTTAATTGGGTCATTCAGTTGTACATAATGTCGTCTTAGTTATATATAAAGTAACAAAAATGCTTATAAGTCTTTTTTATTATAACTTTTCAACATGCTGCACAGCAGCCACAATGCTCTTAAAAACATTGGCAAAACCAATAGCTCTGCCTAAACACTTATAAGGCCCCAAAGGCGAGACCTATTGGCTAATAGGTCTCGCCTTTGGGACCGTATATGTGTTTAACCAGGTGTCAGTTATGCAGCACAATTGTTGCATGGCTAAACACTTATAAGGTCCCAAAGGCGAGACCTATTGGCTATGCCAATGCTTGTTTTTAATACTGCTATTGAGAACCGTGGTAAAGATATACATTAGTTGTACACTTGTATGTGAGTAATAATTCATCAATGTACATGTTGTAGTTGGGGGATATTGTGATGGTAGTTTCACAGGTAGTTTAGGTAAGTTAAGAGGATTCCAACATAAAATCCAACTGAAGGCTAATGCAAAACCCTGTATTCACAAAGTTATAAACATACCGTTTTCATTTAAAGATGAAGTAAGACTACAGCTGGAAGAACTACAAAAAGCTGGGGTAATAGAACAGGTGGAATCCTCAGAATGGGTGGCGCCTTTGGTTGTTACTAAAAACCCAATGGCAAATTAAGGTTATGGATAGAACTACGCGACCTTAATCAAAACATTCAGGTGGACCAGTATCCCCTACCCAAAATAAATGAGATGTTAGCCCACACCAAGAACATTAAAGTGGTTCTCCGCTAATAATTTCACTGCTGCCTACCACCAGGTATCATTTCACCCTGACAGCAGAAACCTCACCACATTCATTTTGCCGTTTGGGTGCTATATGTTCAAGAGAGTACTTTTTGGCCTAGCCTCAGCTGCGGCTATGTTCCAAAGATTAATGCATTAGATATTTACAGTAATCAAGAACCTCCTCATCTTCCAAGATGACATTTTGGTGATGGGGAAATCCAAGCGAGAGCATGACCGGAAATTTCTGCAAGTTGTCAGTGTAGTGGAAAGAAAGGCATGACTGCTGAATTCAGTAAATGCAAGTTCGCCATGAAACAGGAGCATATCTGGTTCATGTAATTACAAGGAAAGGGATAAAACCAAGAAAAGAGTCGTTGAATGCCATTAAAGATGCGCCGGTCCCCAAGAACAAGGATGAATTGCGAGCGTTCCTGGGGTTTGCATGATTTTATTCAAAGTTTGTGTTAGATTTTTCCACTAAAACGTTTGAAATAAGACAACTTCTAAAACTTAGGAATATGTTTGAATGGTCTACTCAGTGTCAAGAAATGTTCATTTTCCTCAAGGAGGACATTTGCAATGCTCCTCCGTAACAAGGATTCAACCCAGAATCAGCCAACATTGTCACTACATATGCAAAGGGTAAGGGGATTGGTACAGTCCTTACTCAAAAGAACAAATTGGGTGCAGAAGACACCATTGCATTTGCTTTCCGCTCACTGACTCCCACTGAGGAAAAATATTCAGTTATACAGTGGGAAGCACTTGCCTGTGTGTGTTGTTTAGAGCACTTCCACCAATTTATTTAGGGTACGAAAGTAATTTTACGCAGTGACCATAAGCCCCTTACCAGAGTGTTAACCACTTAGGGATTGTATGCTGCATCTCCGAGACTAGTCTGTATGTCTGTAAGACTATTTGATTTTAACTACGAAGTACAGTATGTACCAGGTTCTAAGAATGTTGTTGCAGATTTTCTTAGTTGGGTGCCACTTCCTATGAGTGAAGCCAATGAGGATGCTGGGGAAGAATTTTGTGTAGATAACATTTCAGAAGAGTTCCCTAGTATCTCAGGTGAGGAGTGGAAAAAACCTCAAGAAAAGGACTTAGGGGGTCATTACAATGGCGGGCGGACTTGAGTCCGCCCGCAATCGAGGTGGTGATTGGGACCACCTGCCTGTATGGCGGCGGTCCCGCACGTGAAATTACGATGCGACTGCCACGGTGGCAGTCGCATCTTGCATGTTTACCATTGCGATGGGTGCTGCTGGCTGCAGCACCCGCCGCAATAGTAAAAATGCATGTAGTGCCTTTCCCTGCACTACATGGCAGGCACCACGTGGTGCCTGCCACTCAGTGCAAGGAAATGCAGGGGGTACCATGCCCAGTGCACCACTGCCTCCTGCCAACACAAGGGGGGCCCGCACCGGGCCCCCAAATCTGTTTCCGCCTATCTTTTCGTGGCGGGATGACAGCCGCGAAATGACTGGCGGAAAGAGATATTGTAATCCCTACGGCGGTGCCTGTAAGGATTCCCTATGTTTTGGTTCCGCAAGGCGGGCGGAAAAGGACCGCCTTGCGGAACAGTGGCGGGCGGTCTTTGCGACCGCCATGCTGCACTGAGGATTCCCCCGGCCATCCTAATTTGGCGGGCGGGGAATCCAGGTACGATGGCGGAGGGCCCGCCACCGCACAGCTGGCGGTGGCGGGCCTTCCGCCATCATAATCGGCCCCTTAGTTCTCAAAGATGTGAGTAAGATGGTATTAGAAGAATGGCCAGATAAGAAGGCCATCAGTTAAGCATTAGACACATACTGGGAACTCACACATGAACTGTCATTAGAAGGGGGATTCATTTTAAGACAAGGGAAGGTGGTGCCTCCTAAAACTTTGAGAGGAAAAGTCTTGTAGATTTGCCACGAAGGACATTTGGGCATTAGCAAAACTAACAACAGAGTCAAAAATTGATATTGGTGGCCAGGCTGTGACAAAGAAATAGAAATAAAAGTCAGGAACTGTATACAGTGCAAAAATTCTGACAAAACACAGGTAATTCTCAGACCCCCATTACATCCTCTCCCTAGTCCAGATATGCCTTGGGAAAGAGTTGGTATAGATATAATGGGGCCTATATGGGAGCATGGAGAACAAGTGTATGTCGTTGTTCTTATAGACCATTTTTCTAAGTGGCCTGAAATAAACATACCTTATAGAACTGACTCAAGCAGTGTTGTCAAATTCATGGACATGGTGTTCACTAGGGAAGGGTTACCTAAATACATTCTGAGTGATAACGAACCCCAGTTCATGTCAGAAAATTAAAAAAAATATGTGGAAAGAAATGGCATAATACACAAAACAACTTCAGTGTACAGTCCAGCTGGGAATGGAGCAGTAGAACAGTTTAACTGTGTCATTAAGGGGATTGTACAGTTAGCCAATAATAAGTCTGGTTTGGAGAAGTGAATACACAAGATAGTGGGAGCGTACAGGATTACCGCCAATGAGAGTACTGTATCCAGTCCTTTTGAGTTGATGAGGGGAAGAACTCCCATGTCCAAAAATAATATAGGATGGTTGAAAATTGTTAAAAGAGTTGATTGGTCACATGAAGCAGTGAGAGAGAATTTATTACAAGCAAAAACTGAATGCAAGAGACAGTATGACTTGAAGCATAAAAGCAACGCTGTATGTGTCAGGATTGGTGACTGGGTGAGAGTGAAGAGGAGTGGTTTCATAGGAAAAAAACAAAGTCATTATACTCACCCCCTAGTAATTGAGAAAGTCTATTGCAATTCATCATTACTAAGTGATGGAAAGGTCTGGCACTTGTCCGCGTTCTCTGTGTGATAAGAAGAGGGAGGACAGTGGGTGCAGGAGTATTGATAACCAAAGTCCTCAAGCTAATGGTTGGTTTCTGCAACAAACAGTAGGAAACTATAAACAGAGATTTGAGTGGCTGTATAATGAGGTTGTAGCCCAATGCAGTGAAGGGGCGGATGTCCCTAGTAGCGAAGTGTCGGACAACAATGACCATGTGAATAACCAGAGTCTAGGGGGAATGGATGATGAAGATGATGCTCAGAGCATTGATGACTCTGAAGATGTCCAGAACCAGGGTGGTACTGGTCAGCATGGTGGAATGGATGATTAACAAAAGAGTAGTAATACCACCGCTGTAGGTGGCACGTCAGAGAGTAGCAGTATAAGCAAGACGGGACGTGCTGTCATTAAACCATGTAGGTTTAAGGAGTATGTGTGTGATTAATCGAATATCTTAATTCACTATTATTCATGTATTGTTCTATATGCAACCTTATTCCTGAAAGTTTCCCTTTCCTTTTACTGTTTTGAGAAATTTGTGTATAGCTGTTTGTTCTCTGAGGGGAGGGGGCCATGTGGTCCTCCCTTCCCTGTGCCGATATTGGCCCCGAGGACACCATCCCCCGGGGCCAGGCCTTTTTGGAATGGAGAGGGGACTGAGCGGTCCACCTCCCAGGCCAATCTTGGCCCCGGTTCCCGGCCTTTTTTTAAATAATTTTTTTAAATTTAGGATAGGGGGGCCATGTGGCCCCCCTCCCCAGGCCAATTACAGCCCCAGTGACCCCATCCCCTGGGGCCAGGCCTACTTGTAATGGGGGAGAGGGGCTGTGCAGCCCCCCCGGTTTAATTACGGCCCTGGGGCCTGGCCTATTTGTAATAGAGGGGGGCATGGCCCCCCTCCCAGGGACAACCCTAATCCCTGGGGCCCGGCCTTTCTCAAATGGTGGAGGGGGGCCCGGCCATGTCTGATGACTGCCCCCAGGGTACCCAGTCTCCACTGGGACCATGGGGGGAGCCTGAAGGCTCCCCAGGGTCCTTGCCGGCTTTCCACCTCCTGCGGGAGCCGGCAGTGCTTTCCCACATAGAGAGCTGCTGGAAAGGCAGTTCCCTGTGTGTAAAAGCAATCCTGCTCCGCTTCCAGCAAGCAAGAGCATTTTTAAAGCTCTCAGTTGCTGGAACAGATCGTTTGCTGTGATTTGGCAGGAGCGCATAATGCAAGTCAAAATAGAGGTATGTTGAAGGAGCTTTGTTATTCTCTGTAAGAAGTTGGGTTGTTGGTTAGCTGGGGTGCGAGCCTTTGTCAATCAGCAACTACAGTCCTTGTCAGGGTGAGGCACAAGCCAATCATAAATTAACTTGTTCTCACCCCTGGTAGCTTGGCACAGAGCATTCAGGCTTAATTCAGAGGCAATGTGTAAAGTATTTGTGCATCACTTCAAACAGTAATAAAGTGAAACAACACCTTACAAAAAGGACCCCACACTAAGTTAAAAAAAAATAGAGTGGTATTTAATATATAAAAGAAGTTCTAAACAACAAATAATCCAATCAGTAGAAACATAGATATGCAGGTTTGAAGATTTCATTGACAATAGCGTCAAAAAGCACAAAGTGCCAACTGTGGATATCTGGTTGCGCTGGACCAGGACAAAGACACAAGTTCAGGCCAACCACAATGTAGGACGGGCTGGATACTAGGACCCAGTTAGGGCCACTAAACAAAGTACCTTAATTCCTGGTTTGCTGAGCATTGCGAGGATCTGCATCAAAGTTGTGTCGCACAGCTGAAGCAATGCATCGGTTCTGAGCTGCGGCGAGGCTATTTTGTGAGGTCCTGTGTCGTCGTCGAGGATCCCGTCGATGAGGGCTCACGATGCGAAGTCCGGTGTTGAGGATGCATTGCGCAGTCAGGAAGATGCGTCAGTTCCAAGGAGCTGTGATGCTGCGATCGTCGAAACTGCCGTCGGAAAGAGATGCGAGGGCCTGCGCCGAGGACGTGTCGCGCAGCAGCGGGTCTGCTGGGGCAACGGGCTGTGATGCGATGCAGGTCTTTACGGTGGTACCAATCCATGCAGCAGTGGCGATGCTTTGATTCTGCTCGACGCTGCGCTGCACAGCAGAGGAGATGCAGTGGTTCTGCTGGATCCACAGGGGCTAGAAGAGCAGCTTAGGCCCACTTCCAAGGGGCCAATACTGGGGAGACACCACTTGGCCAGGGTAGACTCACACATGGCAGAGTCCAGGTGTTGGCATCGAGGTTGTTGGAGCCTTCTGTCCCTGAAGCTCTAGTCAGGAGGCCAGCCAACTTGGAGTCACTCTGGCGGTCCTGGGTTCAACAGATGAAGGTCCAGTCCTTCGCACCCAGGCAAGAGGGACACACAGTAGTGCAGCAGTCTTTCTGAGCAGCAGTCCAGCAGCGTGGCAGTCCTTTCAGCAGTACAGCAGTCCTTCTTCCTGACAGAGTATCTACATGTCCAGAAGTGTACTGAAGAGTTGGTGTCTGAGGTACAGTATTTATACTCAGATGTGTCTTTAAAGTGGGGAGAAGCTTCTAGAGGTATGCTTTTGAAGTGCACAGGTGTCCAGTCTTCCTTTCCCTGGCTCCAGACTAACTACAGAGAGTATGCAGCCCTTTGTGTGGAGGTAGGAGACGCCTATTCAAGTGTACATCGGGCTGTGCCAAGCTCCTCCCACCCACTCTGCCATTGATGGCCTTTCCAGGCGCACCTACGCTCCCTATTGTGTGTGGCTTTCTAGGAGAAATATACAAAGCCCAACTGTCAACCACACCCAGTCATGTGACCCAGAGACAGGCTGCAGGCACTAAATGGCTAAGGCAAGAAAATTTCAACTTTTAACAGTGGAATTTTAAAAATTGTAATTTAAAACCCTCATTTCCATAATTTAGGAATATTCATTACAATTTCAAAGGCAGCTAATGCATGGTAGAAGCACCGAGTCCTAAAACCAGCAAAAACGAAGTCAGCA
Source organism: Calotriton arnoldi (assembly GCA_963921515.1). Classification (NCBI taxonomy): domain Eukaryota; kingdom Metazoa; phylum Chordata; class Amphibia; order Caudata; family Salamandridae; genus Calotriton; species Calotriton arnoldi. The sequence goes on from CAWUFW010006742.1 coordinate 1,004,459, forward strand.
AAACAGGAGGTCTGAGGACAAAACGTTATGGGGAAAACCGGGCCAAGGATGCCAGGTCTAACATTCTCCAAAACCGATAGTATCACGTGTGGAGTGGGATTAGACATCTCAGAAGAAAATATTGCAAGACCTTTGTGGATGACTCAATACTGAGCTAGAAATGCAATATTACATCAGTGCTACAAGGCAATGCAAATGACAGGATGTGAGCTGTACATATTCCAGTAACACCATTCTGCACTCAGTAAAGAGGTGCTTTGTGAAAGGGCTTAGATTTGTCACTACTGGCATGCAAGACAAAGCTAAGGATAGATGTCACAGCAATGGGATAGTTGTATGCCATGTAGGTCAGAACAGGTGGATTATGATGTCTAACATGTCTCTGAACTGGAATATCTTGCATGGCACAAGTCAAATCATTGGGGGTACTGCGAGAGCTCTGTTGGTGTTTCAGTACTGAGATAGGAATTAGGAAAGAAATACCTTGTGGGAGCTTGATGGATCTCTCGGTTCTGGGATAGCACTTCAGGGAGTAGATCAAGCTAGAGGTGCATTGTGGGATGTTTTAGCATAGAGGCAGCAGAGCAGACTGTAGTTCCGGATAGGGATACATTACAAGAGCTATACAGATGTCTCAGTATTTTGACGGTAGTGCATAATGCAGCTTTAAACAGAGATACACTGTGAGAGCTCGATGGTTGTCTCATCACTGGGATAGCACTGCAGGTAGCAGACCAGACTAGAGATGCCAAACGTGGTCTGTGGACACTGTTAATTCCACACATTTGAAGGGAGTTCTGTGGACAGGGGTAGATAAGCTCCACACCCAGATGTAGTCTGTGGACAGTGACAGCTCTACACATAGAGGGGTGTGGTCGGTCTGTGGACTGTGTTAGTTCCAAATAAAAAACAATCATGTAGACATTGCTAGGTCTGCACCATAGTAGGCTGTGGATAGTGTCAACTGTGCTTTACACACAGAGAGGATTTGTAGACAGGGGCAGATCAGCTCAACATCAAGGGGAGGTCTGTGGACAGTGATATCCCCATGCAAATGGGGAAAGTGTGTGGACAGGGATAGATCAACTCAACAACCAAGGGTGGTGTGTGGACTATGTTAGTTGATAAAAGAATCTGTAGACTGTGGTAGCTCCACACATGTGGTTGGTGGTCTGTGGATACTGCCTGCTTCAATTTACACAGCAAGGTGGTGTGTGGACAGGGATAAACCATCTCCACACACTGGGGTGGTCTGTGGACAGTTGTAGTTCTGTGCTTAGAAGGGTGGGGGTCTGTTGTCAGGATAGTTCAGATCTACACCCAGGGGTGGTCTGTTGATGGTGGTAGCCCCACATGTATGGGGTAGGCCAGTGGAAAGGGCTAGATCAGCTCCACACTCAGGGCTGGTCTGCAGTCTAAGCTAGTTCCACATATAACCATATATAGGAGGTTCTGTAGACTGTAGTAGCGCCACACATGGTGAGTGGTCCGTGGAAAGATTTAGCTCCGCTTTACACCTAGAGGTGGTTTGTGGCCATGGGTAGATTAGCTCTAAAAACAGGGGTGGTCTATGGACTGTGCTTCTTCCACACATAAAGCGGCAGTGTAGACAGTGGTAGCTCTACACATGTGGGTGGGAGTGTTTGTGGACAGAGGTTAATCAGCCCTACGCAACACTGAGGCGATTGGAATTTTATCAAAGTATAACTTGAAGTGAACTCCTCTGGTCCCTGGAGCTCTCCACTCAACTCCTCAGGGTAAACTCAGTCTTTCAGGTTGCTGAAAGCTGTTTCAAACACACATTTACCAGGTACCTGAGGGCCCCGCCAGGCCAGGAGAGGCAGGGGCCCACGCGCACCAGAGGAATTGCAGGGCACTGTGTTACTCCACTCCTTTTTTTCCAAGATGTCTATATTTTAACACACCCCACACACACACACACGAGTCACTCTGTAATATTCTCTCTCTACTACTGGTCCTATTTTCTCTCTCACTTGTCTGTTATATTCTCACCTGTGCTGTATTTGTCACTCTGGCTCTCTCTCCCACACACTTAGCTGTCTCTTTATAACTTTTCTCTCTCTCACACACTGGTCACAGTTAGAGGTGCCGTCTCCTGCTCTTTATTTATTTATTTATTTATTTTTTTACCTAGTTTTATATAGCGCGAACTTGACCCGAAGGTATCGGGCATCAGAGCGCTTTACACGAGCACCAGTTGTGTTACATGAGGACTTTATACTTACACTGCTTTATTTCCCCTTACTCGTCTCTACTCTCTCACTTTTCTCATCTCTCAGTATATTTTCTCACCTGCCTCTTCACACCTTCTCTCTTTATTGTGTATCTCGGTCTCTCGTCTCTCTTTCTCTGGTCTGTCTCTTTCAATCTCTCACTTTCACTCAGCTGTCTCTTGCTCACCTGGCTCTTAATAGCCTCTCCGCCCATCGCTCTCTCAGCGCTATTGGCATCGCTGCATTGTTATTTCTCTTTCGCTGCTTTATTGTCCCCACTATTTCATTCTTTTTTCTCCCCCTCACATAATCAGGGGCAGAGAAAGGGTCACTGAGACATCTTTTCGCGGGTCCTCCACAAATGCAAAAATTGATCAACATTGTTGCAATTGTTTTGCTTTCTGATCACCGCCTATGATATTCCACAGAGCAGGCTGCAACCTGGCAGCCGGAATTTCTGTTTGCTACCTACTTGTATTATCTCTGGATAGGTGAATGAGGGGCCCCCTCCCAGGGCCAGGTGGATTGGGTCCCCCACACACTACATAGGCTTCGAGGCCCTGTGTTACGCCCCTGCTCCTTCAGGAAAAAAGTCAAGAATCTATGAACTCAGGGTGCACCCACCCTCACAGCCAGAAAGTACACTTTGCAATTCAGCTTGCAAAGTTCCGCCACATTAGCACACTCCTTCTTTCAATCTTTCCTTTTAACTTTGTGCGCTGTTCCGTGGCACAGTGGGAAGTTTTTAGGTCGAGCCTAGAGCAGCGCTGCTTGCTCGACTTTTAGTAAGGGGGTTTTCAAAGTGCTACCAAGCCGGTCACCAGCTTGCTGTTACGCGCACAAGCGCGCGCGACGTGCACACTCGCGTGATTTTTTTTTTTGCGCGTGCGCGCGCACACAACTCCCGGGCTTGTTTTTATTTCCTTTTTGCGCGCGTGCGCACACACAACTCCCGGTCGCACGGCACGTCTTGCTCGCGATCACTTTCGCGCTCACCATTTGCTTGTTCTAGTTAGTTTTTATTAGGCTGCACAAGTGTCTAGTCATCTCCCTTCCAGAGGAGGGTGCTCCCTCACCCTTAGTTTAAGCTAAAGTTTTGAACAGTAACATTCCACCCAGGGGGCAGCCAGCAATACCACTGACTTCAATAGACCTAAATGAGCAGCCCATAAAGGGTGCGTCATCACTGCTCTCTGTGTAGAGCTGCCCATTCATGCCCCCCATACTTAGCCTTTTCCCACTGGACTTGAGATGCGGCGCTCTGATGTGTAACAACATTCCCGCCATCACCGTTGTTGTAGTCACAAAAGAGAAGAACAAATCCGTCCTAGTAAAGAGAGCGGGAATCTGGACAACAATGCCGGAAGGCTGCAGCGTGTTGTGGGAGCTCCGTAGCCTGGCATCAGGGAGTCTGTGCCGTCCTCGAATACCGACCGCCGCTCGAGCTCTCCACAGCTGCGCGCGGCACAATTAGCCTGTAGAAACAATCCTACCGTGGGCAGACCCTTGCCTTCAAAGTGCTGTTCTGTCTCGAGACCTCTAATCGAGAAGCTGGAAGTCAGATGACAAGCGGCCACTGTTTGGACATCTTCGTCTGTGGGAATTCATTTCCATCTATCTCAACAAAGCAACAAGAGATGTTTTGTCCAGGAAACAGCTAGAACTTAATATTTTGATGTAGTCCATACATCAAACTCTGTTCATTGCTTTTGTCCAGTAACAAGAGGCACATTATGCTTTGTGTAGCTGCCAGAACTCACGAGCCCTTGGCAATGACGTTTGTAAAATATGTTTTTTCACATTTTTAGAGGCAAAAGAACCTACACGTTGGTGCCCAAATTTTTAGGGCATAATTGGTCTCCAAATATGTTGAGTGGATGTATTACTCTTACAAATAAACCTAGACACACTTCTGCTCTGTAAAATAGTCTCACCCTAGCTTACATGATGGTGGCTCGAATCTGGCAATGGGCAGAAAAAGAATCATTTTAAAATATTGTCTTTACACATGGTGACGACAACACACCGAAGTGCTCAGAAGCAGACGATTTTAATTAAGTTGCACTTTTATTTATTTATCTGAAAATATGCCAGTTTAGGCCATATAAATATATACAAGCGAATAAAAAACACTAAAATATTTATTTTCATTCCAAAAATGTAAACATTCATTTATAACAAACCATCCCTTTTCATCATGTTTTCTAAAATATTAAAAAACATCCCCAGTTTATATCCTAAACCTATATTTTCACAGCATATGACACATGCTTGAAGTTCTGAGACTCTTCGTAGCTGTAACGTCCTACATTTTTGTAGTAGCAGCTCTCTATGATATTTCTTCCTAACTTCACAAATTAAAACCACATGAGTTTGAGAAAAGTCAGCATTGACATAAGGTGCCATTTGTTATCCGGAAATGTTCCTCATCGTCTTCCACAACCCTCCATTTCCTTGGGAGGGTGGTTGGCCCATTGTTAGCTTCAGCATTCATCTCCTCCATTTTTCTGGATTGTATATTTTTCAGGTATGATTGTGGCTGACTATTACATTTTGACTTAATTATATACTTGTATCTTGGCTGACCTGTATATGAGGGATAGCCAGCTTCAAAGAAAGCATTTGTAGTAGTATAAATGTAATCCTGTTTTTCCAGATGGTGACTATTATATCATCAAACCCTTATTTTTTGTTAACATTAATCTTAAACAAGCATTGGCATAGCCAATAGGTCTCGCCTTTGGGACCTTATAAGTGTTTAACCATGCAACTGTCAATGATCTTGCACCAAGGAGATTGTGCTGCATAACTAAATACTTATAAGGTCCCAAAAGTGAGACCTATTGGCTATGCCAATGCTTGTTCTGTGATGTTTCCACAAACTGAACCACCTCTTGACATGACTGCAAATTGACAGCTTATTTAACATGCCAGGTTGAGATCACACATTACAGCACCTATTCCGCAACAAGGCAAGCGCCTCACACTACTCGTCACTTCACACATTAACCAAAATGTAATTTGAGATATGAAACTCATTAAGTGGACACAAAGGAAACAATTCTTTTGGCACTTAATTATAAGTGTTAATCACAACACAACTCATTGCTTCCCATTTCATATGCCTCAGGCAAACAGCATCGATCTCCTGGTATCTGAAGTGAAGTGGACCGAGAAGCATGCCCATGCATTTCCAATCACCAGCTATGATACAAGGAGAAGAAACCATGCAACACGCTGGCAGAGGTGACTGGAGTGTGTTATAAAGCTTCTGAGCCAGCAGATTTCATTTCAAGACCGGAGGCTACCATTATGCATCTGTTAATGCCACTTCTCCAGCACCTTTAAAGAACTTCCAAACAAACATACACCTAGAAATAGAACACTACAGTCCAAAAGTAGACCCATCTCAGAACACTTTTCCTCTTTTAAATGCTGCTCTTGAAAGCGCTAAGTACCTCTTACATTACAGTTGTATTAATTGACAATATATGTGTGTGTTATAAAGATAATTTTGAAATGGATTTGGAATGTAAGTTGCTTGGAATCAAAGCTTCTAATTTATTGAAGCAAATTCAGTTTGACTGATTTAAAAAAATGTAATAAAGGAAATAGGGGATGCACCAGCGAGATCTAGGGCTTTATTTTAGTTCCTAAAAAAAAAAGTATGTATGAAGAAATGTAGTGTTTAAACAATATTTGTGCGAGTCGCAGGGTCCTGGCTCTGTTTGGTGGCTGTTGAGCAGAGTGGGCTGGTGAGCGTGTGCCTGGCAGCCGCACGGAAGACAAACAACGGTTGTGTGTATCCCTCTCTGCTTCGTGGGCATGTTAGACGCTTGAGGGTGGGGTGCACGCAGGCTTACTGTGAGGGTAGGCTGTAGCTTCCTCCCTCGAGGCGTAAAGAGAAGAAGCGCCTGCATACCTCACGCGCGAAAGGCGCAGATGATTAAGAAAAAATGAATTCACGCAAGAAATCTCGCAAGCAAAGGCATCATTTTGATTTGGGTCATGATGCAATGCATAAAAAATATACAAAAAAACGCTAGTGATTGAATCAGAATGTCAAGCCCCCTTTAAATGAAACAGACAAAACACAATAGCGGTGACTGTTTTTAATAGAAGAGGACCATTTCAGTTGGTTAGAAAAGGAGATATTGGATAAAAGGAGAATTAAAGAATGTACTTAAAATAAGTTTGGTAGAATAAGTCGGTTGTCTAAGGGGACCATTTGAGATGGAGTCAGGGCAAGTTAGTAGTGTGGAGGTAACTGGAGCAGTGATGAATGAGGAGATAGTGAGGAGATTCATTCAACATGAGATAAGGAATAAAGTGCAAGAGGAAGTGGATGGCATTTTGAAAAATAGGAAAAGGAAACACTTGGAATCAGGAAAGAAGTTATTTTCCCTGTCAAAGGAGGAGGAGCAAAAGAAGGTAAGAAATTGAGGAAGACTAAGCATTTGGAGGACATATAAATGTCAAAGAAAGGGAAGGATGGGTTGAACACCATCAAAAAGAGAGGTGTCCCTAGCAGCATACAAAGAATGGGTGTCTTCAGATATGCAGAGAAAATGTGCCCTTGGTAGCACACAAGAGGATGAATGTTATCATGGGTCACACCTCCCAGACAGAGAATAGTAAAGATGACGATAAGTATATTTTTGACATCCAACAAAATGATGAATTTAATGAGGAATTTGATAGCTTGGAGGGTGCATGTTCTACTGAGGTGCTTAGAGATCCTTTATGAGATGAGATGTTTTTACTCTTTACTATCAGACATCCAAGAAGAGGTGATTGGTGGCCCATGGAGCAGGTAGGTACATTTATAAAGGAGTGGAATATTAGGCCATTGGAGAAGGAGGGGAGGCGAGTTATGAGAGCAGAGTGCTTAAGGCCAGTTATTGAGCAAAAGGAATACAGTACACCTAATTTGGACCCCGAGTTGATTCGTTTTCTGTTTCGTTTAGGAAGAGATCCAAGAAAGGGACTGGAGCATTCGTTAAAAATTTGTCAAGATCAGGCATTAGATGTAATGTGTCCTTTAGCAAGGATTTTGGATTTGGTTGAAGAGGCACATGTAAATAAAACTCCAGTGGATTTGGAATTACTTAGGGTATGGAGCCAGAGAGCTGTGATTATGTTGGGAAATGTGAATGCTGGATTAATGACAGAGAGAAGAAGAGCAATCCTGATGAAAATGAGTCCCAAGTTGGGAGACTTGACCCAGAAAGATCCTAGCGACGATGCTAAAGGGTTACTATTCTGAGAAGGGCTAGTTAAGAGCGTTTGGAAATATGTGGTGACTTTTACGGCCTGGGATAAGGCTCAGATGAGGTCAGTCTTTCACAGGGATTATTTTTGGTTCTTCCCAAAAAAGAGTAGGGAGTCGATTAAGATATTTCAGAAGAGAGTGGGAGAAGTTAACTCAAGAACCCTGGGTATTAGAGACGATTCAAGGGTTTGCAATAGTGTTTGTAGAGTATCCACATCAGAGAAGGGAACCAAGAGAGATTACAGTATCAGAGAAACAGAGACTAGTAGTGGATTTAAAGCTAGAGTCCATGGTCCATAAAGGGGCAATAAAAAGCATAGAGGAAACAGAAAAGTGCTTTGTGAGCACAATTTTTTTGGTCCAGAAAAAAGTTAAAAGATGGAGGCCGGTGATAAACCTCAGAGAATTAAACAAATACTTCACATACAGGCATTTCAAAATGGAGGGAATCCATTATCTGAGAGATTTGTTGTTGAGAAACGATTGGATGGTGAAGTTAGATTTAAAGGATGCATTCTTCACAATTCCCATGGGGAAAGAGAGTCAAACGTTTTTGCAATTCAGATGGATGAAACATCTGTATCAGTTTCAATGTCTTCCATTTGGGCTTTCTTCAGCACCATGGTGCTTTACGAAAGTAATGAGAGTAGTGATGGTATTTTTGAGAGAGAGAGGAATTCGAATGATAGTGTACTTGGATAACATTTTGATCATGTCACAGGAATTAGAGGGTGTTGGACTTGGCCCTTTTTGCAGGGTTATCCCCAAACCTTTTGCTTCTTCCTCCTATTTTTTCCTGACCTGTTGTTGTTGGTTTTAGGACTCTGGGCATTTTACCACTGCTAATCAGTGCTAAAGTGCATATGCTCTGTGTGTAAATTGTTCATATGAATGGTTCTCCCTGATTGGCATATTTTGATTTACTGGTCAGTCCCTAGTAAAGTGCACTGGGTGTGCCGGGGCTGGTAAATCAAATACTACTAGTGGGCCTGCAGCACTGATTGTGCCACCCATATGAGTAGCCCTGAAAAGATGTCTCAGGCCTGCCACTGCAGTGCCTGTGCACAATTTGCTAACTGCCATGTCGACTTGGCAAGTGCACCCACTTGCCAGGCCCTAATCTACCCTTTTCTTACATATAGGACACCCCTATGGTAGGCCCAAGGTACCCCCCTGGGCAGGGTGCAGTGTATGTGAAAGGTAGGATATGTATTGATGTGTGTAACATGTCCTGATAGTGAAATACTGCCAATTTCGCTTTTTACTATTTAAAGGCTTTCTTGCCCCATAGGACAGAATGGGGAATGCTTTGTAACATTTTACAAGCATATCTTCCCATAGGGATAAGATGGAAAAATAAAGTTTAGGCTCTCTGAACTCAGAATTTAATAACACATATTTTACTAAAGATGGTTTTTAAATTGTGTGTTTAAAAATGCCACTTTTAGAAAGTAGGCATTTTATTGTTTAACCATTCTGTGTGCCTCTGCCTGTTTGTGTATTGACTGTCTGGTTTTGGAGTGACAGGGGCTGGGGAGGTGCATTCTCTCAGACAGCCACCGAGGGGGTTGATGTGTGTTCTGCCTTTCCTGAATGAGTCAGGGCTGGGCTGAATAGACCTGGGCTGCATTCAGAGTAGTGGGAGGAATTCTCACTAGTACCTGAATAGGCCCGGTCTGCTTTTAGAGTGGTGGGAGGAGATTTCCCTTGCACCTGAATAGGGCCTGTCTGCCTTACACAATGCTGTCTCCACCTCCTGCCAGGCAGCTGCACCAGAGAGGATAGAACTGGTTTGGACTGGGCTCAGAGACCCTGGCACAAAGAGAACAAAGACATTTTGGGGTATAAGTATTAGACCTAAAACCCCTGAACTTTAGACTACTTCTGGAATCAAGAGGAACCTTTGCCAAGGAGAAGAGCTGGAGAAACTGAGGAGAAGTACTGCCCATGCTCTGTGTCTGGGGTTGGCCTGCAGTTGCTGTTTCTGCCAAGGAAAGGAGAAGGACTTTGCTGTGTTCTTTGTCCCCTGCTTGAGGAAAGTCTCCAAGGGCTTGAGTAGGGCTTGCCTCCTGTTTTGAAGTCTCAGGAACACAAAGACCTTCCCCCCAGCTCCCCTGAACTTCCTTGCTGGGAGTTCTGACCTGCCAGGAGTGCCTGTGGCTGTGTGTGGCCTCTGGAGGTTGTTTCTGTTACTGGGAGCTCGAAAGCAACGCAACAACAAGAAAATCGACGCATCGCTCTTCTTGCTACAGTTTTTCCGATGCAACGCCGTGGTGCGAGAAGAATCTCCCCGTACTGCCGCATTGCTGCTGAAACCGACGCAGCGCCTGTCGCCGCAGCAAGAATAGACGCATTAAGGGATCGCGGCTGAAAAAGTCGATGCAGCGCCGACACATCCCGGATTTCCATGCATTGTCCCTGTGTGGCAAGTTTTCCCCGACGCATCACCCGCGGATCGGAGTCGTCTCAGAATCGACGCATCGCTTCCCCGTACAGACCGGACCCTACGCATCGCTCCCCTGTGTACAGCGGAACTGTCGCATCGCATCCACGAAGGTCTCAGGAACGACGCATCTCTTTGTTTTTCAACGCTTCTCATCGCTGCAGCTGTTTGGCTTGGTGAATTTTGTCGCAACAACAGGTACTTTGCAAGAAATCACGCATCCATAGTTTTCTATGGACTCAGTTGCTAAAAACTTTTGAAAGTCATTTTTCTTAATACTTGTATGTTGGATTTTTGTCGTTTTGGTCTTGTTAAGTTTAGATAAAGATACTTTATTTTCCTAAACCGGTGTGGTGTTTATTTGTGGTGTTATCACTGTGTTACTGTGAGTGTTGGTACAAATACTTTACACATTGCCTTTGGGATAAGCATGTCTGCTCGTGCCAAGCTACCAAGGGGGTGAGCAGGGGTTATCTAAAGTGTGTATCCCCTTCCCCTGACTAGAAGCAAGGGTCCCTATTTGGACAAAGGTACCTACCTCTGCCAACTAGAGACCCCCATTTCTAACATTGGTGGTCAGCGGTGAGGATTTGAACTTGTATTTGTACTTGACCCACAGTGATTGGTGTCATCACTAGTTTAGTGCAGACCACTACACAACCACATACAGTGTTTTATTTGTGTTCTATTTTTGATCTGACCCATGAGTATCCACGCACCATGTCTCTGAGTAGTAAACAAGCAAGTGAGGCTGCAGAATTGGAGTTTGACATTGAAATGTTAAGTAGTTACAAAGCAGAGCAACTCAAGCAGTTCTGCAGGAGCTTTAGATGTCACATGAGGAGAAACTCTAGGAAAGAGGAGCTACAGAAGGCCTTAGGGGCCTGGTGGGAGGCCAGAGAAGCTGGGGAGACAGATGATGCAGATGTTGATGGGGGGTATGCCAGAAGGCTGTTTCAGTTCCCAGTATTGGCCTGTTGAGAGAGCAGCCTCTAGGGCTGACAGCAATCATTCTTCCAGGAATGTTTCTCCAGACGTTCTGGAGGAAAGGCAAAGGGCCAGGGATCATGAATTGGAGGTCATGAGACTAAAGACAGAGGAGAGCAAGAACGCTTGTGTCTTGGAAGAAAGGAAGTTGCTTTTGGCACATGAATTGAGAATGAGTGAGTTGGAGGTGGAGTCCAGCTCAGATGGTGGCAGCAAAAATGTAGTGTCTAGTGCTAAGAGAGTAGTACACACACCCAGAGATGTGGCACCTGACTTGAATGAGCGGGTTGACATACACCAAGGGGTTCAGGGTTATGAGGTAGCTCCAGTGGTGCACAGTGTCCCTAAGGTGGATTGGGGAACTGGCACAGGGGGTTCATATTCCTAGTGGTGGGAGGGACACTTTACTGACTCTAGATGAGAGGTGCAGGGAGAGGTGTTCCCCCATGGTAGAAGCCTTGGTATGTGAGTATGGAGACCGCCTAGAAGAGTGTGGGTTGAGTGACAGAAACAGTCAGACACTGTTTTGCCAGTCTCTGGAGGGTGATGTGAGGTACTTGTGTGAGGCACTGGATGGTGAGGCAAAGAGTAGCTTGGTCAACACTTGTGTGGGGCTGTGTGATTCAATTGTTGGAGAGCATATTTTAAGTGCCTGTTTTCCAGAGCTATGCCAACAGCCAGTGGAGTGTGAGTTCTCTGACCCCAGGGAGCTTGCACTGGAGGTAGACCTTTTGGTGGATTCCAGAGGGTCTGAAGAAGCTTTTGGGAGTGATCCTGAAGGGGGTTGCTCAGGTTTTCCCTAACCAAGTAAGGTAGGGGAGGTTTGTGGTAGCCCAGATAGGTCCTGGAGTAGTGGGAGGGGTATAGGGTCCCACGTCTTGTCTCAGAGGAGAAGGAGTGGGAGTAGGCTGTGTCCCAAGGTGCCTGAAACCCAGTCCCCGGGCCTGGTTGGTTCCATGAGTGAACACCAGGAGGGGGGCCTAGTCTGTACTGAGAGGCCATCCCCTGAGGGAGATCCCAAAGTGTCAGGTGAACTGGGGGGACTGCTGTAACAAGCATCCCACCATTTCTGGTGTCTGGCAGCACCTCTCTAGTGGGGAGGGTTCATGAGTCCAGAGTAAAGGGTGAGGGGGGAACAAAATCCCCAGTGGAAGGACCAGTGGGTCATGGGTTGCCAGCTCTGAGGTCAGAGCTCCCCAGGACTGACCCTGGTGAGGCCACTTCTGGCCTGGGGGTCTTCATGCTCTGTCAGATGGACAGGAGGCTGGAGACCTGCGCCAGGCGGACTCTCGCGCAACTCATGAGGAGTGTGTTTCCCTTGGGGGGTTCGGTGTACTCCCCCGGAAGTCCTGGGTTGCCAGGCACAGGTCCAGCCTAAGGGTGCAGACCCTGGGTTGGAGGACCAGGTTCAGGGTGTCCCCTCTGACCTGTAGGAAGAGGCGACTGCTAACAGTGCCCCTACCAGTTTGTCTCCTGGGGGTACCGCTCCAGGTGGGAGGGTGCAGAGCCCCAGGGAGTAGGACTGGGTGTGGGAGAGCCCACCCCAGTCCTATGTCCAGCCGCAGGGTACTGACCCTGGGCTGGTGTACCAGTTGCAGAATAACACCCCTGAACTGGTGGGCAAATTGTGCAGGACACCTGCCTCAGGTGCCCCGACAATTCTGGAAGGGGGTAACGCTCCAGGTGGGAGGGTGCAGAACCCCAGATAGGAGGACCGGGTGTGGGAGAGCCCCCCCAGTCCCATGTCCAGCCTCAGGGTAAAGACCCTGGGCTGATGGGTCAGTGTCAGGATGTCATCCCGGACCTGATAGGAGGGAGAGTGGACAAAGGGTGCCCGGCACCTGGGGCTACTGCCCCCTACTCTCTGACACCACAAAGGTTGGAGAACCATGAAAGGCCTGGGGCCTGGCTCTCATCACTGACAGCTGTCAGTGGCCACTGTGGCTTGCTGTCCTGGTGGACAGAGTTGCCCCTGGGAGGGGGACAGGAGTCACACCCCAGGGGTGGACTGGGCCACACCACTGTGTTGGCATGTGGGCACTGTCTGCATGTTGGGACACATCTGTGAGCAAAGTAAGTTTAGGCGTTGCACAAATGGGGTCCACAGGTGAGGAGAAGGGTTCCACATGGGTTAGCTTAGTGGGCCTTGAGAGTATGGATAGAGGGATCCAACTAGGTTCTGGAAGGCATAGAATGGGAATAGACACCTGCTGTTGTGGGCCAGGTTCCATGTTCTATCGCCCCAAGCAGGGAAGCCAATTGAGGTATGGATGGTCTACCCTAGCTTTAGGCTGGAAGGGGGTGGTGTTGGACTTCGCCCTTTTTGCAGGGTTATCCCCAAACTTTTTGCTTCTTCCTCCTATTTTTTCCTGACCTGTTGTTGTTGGTTTTAGGACTCTGGGCACTTTACCACTGCTAATCAGTGCTAAAGTGCATATACTCTGTGTGTAAATTGTTCTTATGATTGGTTCTCCCTGGTTGGCATATTTTGATTTACTGGTCAGTCCCTAGTAAAGTGCACTGGGTGTGCCGGGGCTGGTAAATCAAATACTACTAGTGGGCCTGCAGCACTGATAGTGCCACCCACATGAGTAGCCCTGAAAAGAAGTCGCAGGCCTGCCACTGCAGTGCCTGTGCGCAGTTTGCTAACTGCCATGTCGACTTGGTAAGTGCACCCACTTGCCAGGCCCTAACCTTCCCTTGTCTTACATATAGGACACCCCTATGGTAGGCCCAAGGTACCCCCCTGGGCAGGGTGCAGTGTGTGTGAAAGGTAGGACATGTACTGATGTGTGTAACAGGTCCTGATAGTGAAATACTGCCACTTTCGTTTTTCACTATTTCTTGCCCCATAGGACAGAACGGGGAATGCTTTGTAACATTTTACAAGCATATCTTCCCATAGGGATAAGATGAAAAAATAAAGTTTAGGCTCTCTGAACTCAGAATTTAATAACACATATTTTACTAAAGATGGTTTTCAAATTGTGTGTTTGAAAATGCCACTTTTAGAAAGTAAAGGAGTTAGGCCCAAGTGGACAAAGTGCAGGTAGGGCCATGTAATAGGAGAAAAAGGGGGTTTTACCTGGACCGTGTATCATTAAATACACTTATGATTTACCGTGGAGGTCAAAGATAATTATTTTATTTGACCAAGTTTTTATTTTCTTTTTACTTATCAAAATTCATTTTGTTTTTTCAAATATTCATTCAGTTGCAAACAAAAAAGACACACAAAAATATTAACAACTTTCTATACAAAAAGTCACAAAGACTCAATCATCAAATTAATAATACATGAAATACTGTCATTAATGACAACCAACAATACGACATCACCACATAATGTACAACAAATACACAAAAAACAAAAGATTATGTGCAATCGAAATAATAAATCAAATAATTAGCATGTGTAATCAAATAATGAATCAAATGATTAACATAGCTTATAGTCACAAAGGGAACGAAACATAGTGTCCATAACAGGGGAAAACAATTTTAACCCCTTTGATGCTCATGACGGAATGGTTCCGTCATGAGCATCGGTGCCCCTGTGCTCATGACGGAACCATTCCGTCATGAGGCCAGGGGCACGAAATCCCTCTGCTGCAGACAGCAGAGGGATTTCCTTCTCCCCACAGCCTCGGGAGCTGGGGAAGAGCTTCCCAGCTCCCGAGGCCCTCCCTCTTTCAGTGAAATGAAGATCAGCGCGCACGTCGCGCTGACTTCATTTCACTGAAAACGAAACTAAAATGAGCCTTTAGGCTCATTTCAGTTTCACTTTCTACGTGCTCAGGGGCTATCTCAGCCCCTGAGCACGTAGAAAGACGGGAGAGGTATCATTGGAAAGGGGAGAATCTCCCTTTTCCAATGGTACCCCTCACCAGTGGATCCCTGCTTGGGGATCACCCCAGGAGGGCGATCCCCAAGCAGGGATCCACCCACTAAGGCACCAGGGAGGGGGGAGCGGCCCCTTGGGCAAGGGCTTTTGCTCCCCCCAAAAAAATTGCCATTGTTCAGTCTTTCTGCCCCCCCTGGGGGGCAGATGGGAGCAGTAGCCCCCAATCTGCCCCCCCCGGGGGGGCAGAAAGCCCACTAGACATCAGGGATTTTTATTAGGTGCATTTTTTTCAGGGTGGGGGTGCCCGAAACGGGCACGCCAATGCCCCCACACCCCAGCCACCATTACAGCCTTTCTGCCCCCCCTGGGAGGCAGATGGGGGCAGTAGCCCCAATCTGCCCCCTGGGGGCAGAAAGCCCACTAAACACCAGTGATTTTTTGGACACATTTCTTTTTAGGGTGGGGGCTGCCCGAAATGGGCACGCCAATGCCCCCACCCCCTGCCACATTACAGCCTTTCTGCCCCCCTGGGAGGCAGATAGGGGCAGTAGCCCCCAATCTGCCCCCCCGGGGGGGGCAGAAAGCCCACTAAACACCAGGGATTTATTTTTTGTGTAATTGTTTTTAGGGTGGGGGCTGCCCAAAACGGGCACGCCAATGCCCCCAACCCCCATCACCATTACAGCCTTTCTGCCCCCCCGGTGGGGCAGAAAGCCCACTAAATGCCAGGGATTTTTTTGGCGTGGTTTTTTTGGGTGGGGGCTGCCCGGAACGGGCACGCCAATGCCCCCACCCCCATCACCATTACAGCCTTTCTGCCCCCCCAGTGGGGCAGAAAGGCCACTAAACACCAGGGATTTTTATTGTGCAATTTTTTTTAGGGTGGGGGCTGCCCAAAATGGGCACGCCAATGCCCCCACCCCGCCGCCACCATTACAGCCTTTCTGCCCCCCTGGGAGGCAGATGGGGACAGTAGCCCCCAATCTGCCCCCCTGGGGGGGCAGAAAGCCCACTAAACGCCAGGGATTTTTTTTGTGCAATTTCTTTTAGGGTGGGGGCTGCCCAAAATGGGCACGCCAATGCCCCCACGCCCTTGACACCATAACAGTCTTTCTGCCCCCCGGGCGGCAGAAAGCCCACTTGACGCCAGGGATTTTTTTGCAATTTATTTTAGGGTGGGGGCTGCCCGAAGTGGGCGCGCCAATGCCCAAATCCCGCCACCATTACAGCCTTTCTGCTCCCCTGGTCTCCCGATAAAAATGGTACCTCACACGCGTGGGTGGGGCAAGTACCCGCGACAGGCAAGGGCCCAAAACCTAGTGAGGCGACATCAAAATTACCTATCACAAACCAACCTGGTTTCAAGGGGGTCCCATGAGTTTTGGCCCCGGGTTCGGCGGCCAGCTAGGAAACCTACCAAACCCACACATTTCTGAAAACTAGACACCCGGGGATTCCAGGAGGTATGGCTTGCGTGGATCCCCCAAAGTTTTCTTACCCAGAAACCTGAAATTTTGCTGAAAAAATCACTTTTTCACACATTTTTGTGTGGGAAAGTTGTGGCATCACCGGGCTGAAACAAATTTCCTACCACCCAGTGTTCCCCCAGGTCTCCCGATAAAAACGGTGCATCACTCGGGTGGGAGGCCCAAGTACACGCGACAGGCAAGGGCCCAAAACGTATTGAGGCAACATCAAAATTGCCTATCAGAAGACGACCTGGTTTTGCAAGGGGGGGTCCCATGACTTTTTGTCCCGGGGCTCGGCGGCCACCTAGAGAAACCTACCAAACCCACACATTTCTGAAAACTAGACACTCGGGATTCCAGGGAGGTATGGCTTGCGTGGATCCACCAACGTTTTCTTACCAGAATCCCCTGCAAACCTGAACTTTTGCTGAAAAAATCACTTTTTCACACATTTTTGTGTGGGAAAGTTGTAGCATCACCAGGCTGACACAAATTTCCTATCACCCAGCGTTCCCCAGGTCTCCCGATAAAAATGGTGCCTCACTCGGGTGGGAGGCCCAAGTACGCGCGACAGGCAAGGGCCCAAAACGTATTGAGGCAACATCAAAATTGCCTATCAGAAAACGACCTGGTTTTGCAAGGGGTCCCATGACTCTTTGGCCCGGGGCTCGCGGCCACCTAGGAAACCTACCAAACCCACACATTTCTGAAAGAAGACACCGGGGATTCCAGGGAGGTATGGCTTGCGTGGATCCCCCAACGTTTTCTTACCCAGAATCCCCAGAAACCTTACATTTTGCTGAAAAAGTCACTTTTTCACACATTTTGTGTAGGAAAGTTGTGGCATCACCGGGCTGACACAAATTTCCTACCACCAGCGTTCCCCAGGTCTCCCGATACAAATGGTGCCTCACTCGGGTGGGAGGCCCAAGTACCCGCAACAGGCATGGGCCCAAAACGTATTGAGGCGACATCAAAATTGCCTATCGCAAAGCGACCTGGTTTTGCAAGGGGTCCCATGACTTTTTGGCCCGGGGCTCGCGGCCACCTAGGAAACCTAGCAAACCCACACATTTCTGAAAAGTAGACACCCGGGGATTCAGGGAGGTATGGCTTGCGTGGATCCACCAACGTTTTCTTACCCAGAATCCCTGCAAACCTGAAAGTTTGCTAAACAAATCACTTTTTTCACACATTTTTGTGTGGGAAAGTTGTGGCATCACCGGGATGACACAAATTTCCTACCACCAGCGTTCCCCAGGTCTCCCGATAAAAATGGTGCCTCACTCGGGTGGGAGGCCCAAGTACCCGCAACAGGCATGGGCCCAAAACGTATTGAGGCAACATTGAAATTGCCTATCACAAAATGTTTTGGGCCCGTGCCTGTCGCGGGTACTTGGGCCTCCCACCCGAGTGAGGCACCATTTTTATCGGAGACCTGGGAGACGCTGGGTGGTAGGAAATTTGTGTCATCCCGGTGATGCCACAACTTTCCCACACAAAAATGTGTGAAAAAGTGATTTTTCAGCAAAATTTCAGGTTTGCAGGGGATTCTGGGTAAGAAACTTTGGTGGATCCACGCAAGCCATACCTCCCTGAATCCCGGGTGTCTAGTTTTCAGAAATGTGTGGGTTTGGTAGGTTTCTCTGAGTGGCCTGAGCCCGGGTCAAAGTCATGGACCCCTTGCAAAACCAGGTCGTCTTCTGATAGGCAATTTTGATGTCGCCTCAATACGCTTTGGGCCCATGCCTGTTAGTGGTACTTGGGCCTCCCACCCGAGTGAGGCACCATTTGTATCGGGGACCTGGGGAACGCTGGGTGGTAGGAAATTTGTGTCAGCCCGTTGATGCTACAACTTCCTACACAAAATGTGTGAAAAAGTGACTTTTTCAACAAAATTTAAGGTTTCTGGGATTCTGGGTAAGAAACGTTGGAGATCCACGCAAGCCATTCCTCCCTGGAATCCCCGGGTGTCTTCTTTTCAGAAATGTGTGGGTTTGGTAGGTTTCCTAGGTGTCGCAGCCCGGCCAAAGAGTCATGGGACCCCTTGCAAAACCAGGTCGTTTTCTGATAGGCAATTTGATGTTGCCTCAATACGTTTGGGCCCTGCCTGTCGCAGTACTGGGCCTCCCACCCGAGTGAGGCACCATTTTATCGGGAGACCTGTGGGAACGCTAGGTGGTAGGAAATTTGTGTCAGCCCGGTGATGCCACAACTTCCTACACAAAATGTGTGAAAAAGTGATTTTTTTCAGCAAAATTTCAGGTTTGCAGGGATTCTGGGTAAGAAAACGTTGGTGGATCCACGCAAGCCATACCTCCCTGGAATCCCCGGGTGTCTACTTTTCAGAAATGTGTGGGTTTGCTAGGTTTCCCTAGGTGGCCGCGAGCCTCAGGCCAAAAGTCATGGGACCCCTTGCAAAACCAGGTCGTCTTCTGATAGGCAATTTGATGTCGCCTCAATACGCTTTGGGCCCTTGCCTGTCGCAGCATACTTGGGCCTCCCACCCGAGTGAGGCACCATTTTTATCGGGAGACCTGAGGAATGCTGAGTGGTAGGAAATTTGTGTCAGCCCAGTGATGCCACAACTTCCCACACAAAATGAGTGAAAAAGTGATTTTTTCAGCAAAGTTTCAGGTTTGCAGGGGATTCTGGGTAAGAAAACGTTGGTGGATCCACGCAAGCCATACCTCCTGGAATCCCCGGGTGTCTACTTTTCAGAAATGTGTGGGTTTGCTAGGTTTTCCTAGGTGGCCGCCGAGCCCCAGGCCAAAGTCATGGGACTCCCTTGCAAAACCAGGCCGTTTTGTGATAGGCATTTTTGATGTCACCTCAATACGTTTTGGGCCCTTGCCTGTCGCAGGTACTTGGGCCTCCCACCCGAGTGAGGCACCATTTTTAACGGGAGACCTGGGTGGTAGGAAATTTGTGTCAGCCCAGTGATGCCACAACTTTCCCACACAATAATGTGTGAAAAAAGTGATTTTTTCAGCAAAATTTCAGGTTTCTGGGGGATTCTGGGTAAGAAAACATTGGGGGATCCACGCAAGCCATACCTCCCTGGAATCTCCCATGTGTCTACTTTTCAGAAATGTGTGGGTTTGGTAGGGTTCCCTAGGTGCCGGCAGAGCTAGGGTTCAAAAACTACAGCTAGGCACTTTGCCAAAAAGGGTCATTTTTCACAGTGAAATTGGGGTGTGTCCATGTTGCGTTTTGCGTCGTTTCCTGTCGCGGGCACTAGGCCTACCCACACAAGTGAGGTGCCATTTTTCTCAGAAGACTTTGGGGAACGTGGGGTGGGTGGAATTTTGTGGATCCATGCAGATTCCAGAACTTTCCACCACAGAAAAGCGAGGAAAATGTTTTTTTACACTTTTTAGGTTTGCAAGGGATTCTGGGTAACAGAACCTGGTGAGAGCCAGTCAAGTCACCACATCCTGGATTCCCTGGGTGTCTAGTTTTCAAAAATGTATAGGTTTGCTAGGTTTCCCTAGGTGCCGGCAGAGCTAGGGTTCAAAAACTACAGCTAAGCACTTTGCAAAAAAGGGTCATTTTTCACTGTGAAAATGTGGTGTGTCCACGTTGTGTTTTGCGCTGTTTCCTGTCACGGGCACTAGGCCTACCCACACAAGTGAGGTACCATTTTTCTCGGAAGACTTTGGGGACTGCGGGGTGGGTGGAATTTTGTGGATCCACGCAGATTCCAGAACTTTCCACCACAGAAAAGTGAGGAAAATGTTTTTTTTGACAATTGTTTAGGTTTGCAAGGGATTCTGGGTAACAGAACCTGGTGAGAGCCAATCAAGTCACCCCATCCTGGATTCCCCTGGATGTCTAGATTTCAAAAATGTATAGGTTTGCTAGGTTTCCCTAGGTGCCGGCAGAGCTAGGGTTCAAAATCTACAGCTAAGCACTTTTCAAAAAAGGGTCATTTTTCACTGTGAAAATGTGGTGTGTCCACGTTGTGTTTTGCGCTGTTTCCTGTCGCGGGCACTAGGCCTACCCACACAAGTGAAGTACCATTTTTCTCGGAAGACTTTGGGGAATGCGGGGTGGGTGGAATTTTGTAGATCCACGCAGATTCCAGAACTTTCCACCACAGAAAAGTGAGGAATATGTTTTTTTTTTGACAATTGTTTAGGTTTGCAAGGAATTCTGGGTAACAGAACCTAGTGAGAGCCAGTCAAGTCACCCCATACTGGATTCCCCTGGGTGTCTAGATTTCAAAAATGTATAGGTTTGCTAGGTTTCCCTAGGTGCCGGCAGAGCTAGGGTTCAAAAACTACAGCTAGGCACTTTGCAAAAAAAGGGTAATTTTTCACTGTGAAAATGTGGTGTGTCCACGTTGCGTTTTGGGCCGTTTCCTGTCGCGGGCAGTAGGCCTACCCACACAAGTGAGGTATTGTTTTTCTCGAAAGACTTTGGGGAACGCGGGGTGGGTGGAATTTTGTGGATCCATGCAGATTCCAGAACTTTCCACCACAGAAAAGTGAGGAAAATTTGTTTTTTTTGACAATATTTTATGTTTGCAAGGGATTCTGGGTAACAAAACTAGGTGTGAGCCAGTCAAGTCACCCCATCCTGGATTCCCCTGGGTGTCTAGTTTTCAAAAATGTATAGGTTTGCTAGGTTTCCCTAGGTGCCGGCAGAGCTAGGGTTAAAAAACTACAGCTAGGCACTTTGCAAAAAAGGGTCATTTTTCACTGTGAAAATGTGGTGTGTCCACGTTGCGTTTTGGGCCGTTTCCTGTCGCAGGCACTAGGCCTACCCACACAAGTGAGGTACCATTTTTATCGGGAGACTTAGGGTAACACAAAATTGTAGAGCAACTGTTATTATCTATTGACTTTTGATGCATTTCTGCCTTCCAAATGAAAGACAATGTGTAAAAAGAAGTCATTTTGAAAAATGTCCTATAATTCTCATGCTAGTATGGGTACTCCCAATTTCGGAAATGTGCAAATATCTACTATTTCTAAACTCTATATTTTGTTCCCATTTCAGAAATACATAGGTGTCTTTCATACCAATTTTTCCATGTATAAATTTTCCCAGAATAATTGCTATATACCCGGTACATAATAAAAAACCATTGCAAGACGCTGCTCAGTTATTGGCTCTGGGTTCGTCGGGTTCTTGGTGAACCTACAAGTCCTATATATCGCCACAACCAGAAAGGTCTAGCGGATGTAACGGTATATTGCTTTCAAATAGCTGTCATAATTAGAAGAAGTTACAGGTGAAAATGTTGACACAAATGGCTGATTTTTTCAACTAATTTTCAATTTTACCTATATTTAACTGTTTGTTTCTATAAAGAAAACTTGAAGGATCTACACAAATGACCCCTTGCTGAATTCAGAATTTTGTCTACTTTTCAGAAATGTATAGCTTTCTAGGATCCATTATTGCTTTTATACCCATTTCTACCATTAACTGGAAGGAGGTTGAAAGCACAAAAATAGCAAAAATAGACTATGTCCCAGAAAAATGCCAAAACTGTGTAAAAATGTTGGTTTTCTGACAAAAGTCTGCTTGTCCCTGAAAGCTGGGAAGATGGTGATTTCAGCACCTCAACCCCTTTTGATGCCATTTGCAGGGAAAAAACCAGACGCTTTCATCTGTAGCCCTTTTTCGCATTTTTCCCTAAAAACCAAAATTTAGCTGTATTTTGGCTAATTTCTGGGTCCCCTCCAGGGAATCCACAAACCCTGGGTACCTTTAGAATCCCCATGATGTTGGAAAAAAAGGACGCAAATTTGGCGTGGATACGTTATGTGGTCAAAACGTTACAGGGGCCTAAGCACGAACTACCCCAAATAGCCAAAAAAAGGCTTAGCACAGGAGGGGAAAAGGCCTAGCAGCGAAGGGGTTAAAGCCCTCCGTATGGCGTGATAATTGAATCTCAGTTCCTCAATGTCAGAAAAATGCCAACGTGTTTCAAGTCCTAGGCTACAAATACAAGGACTCTCATCAGGGCTTCTTAAATTACTTGGAATGTACGGGGAATGCACACGATGCAGAGGCGCCACAAGATCCATGCATATTTGGTGCGTAGGGGGGTGCAGATCGCTTTCCTCCAGGAAACTCATGTCGACCGAGCGGAGGGTTTGGCCTTGCAACGCAGGTGGAGAGGGCAACTTTTTTATACAACATACTCCGCTTTTGCTAGGGGTACGCTGATATGGGTCAGGGCTGGGTTTCCCTTCCAACCGATACAGCAGTTAGCGGACCCGGAGGGGAGGTTTGTGGCCGTTATGGGAAGGTTGGATGGTAAAGAAGTGATGTTATGCAGTGTATATGCCCCTAATGTGGAGCAGGCGCTCTTTTTTGCCCGGCTGTCGGGGAAACTGGCGCCCTATCTGACAGGCCCGGTAATACTGGGCGGGGACTTCAATTCCATCACTGACACCAATATGGATAGGTCTCATCCTCTGCTGCTTGAGGCACCTACACATAGGCTTCCTAAAATCAGACAGGACTGGCAGGATAAATGGGGGTTCATAGACACATGGCGGGCACAGCATTTAGGGGAGCGGGACTATTCTTACTTCTCTGCGCTGCACGACTTACACGTACGGTTGGATGCCATACTGTGCTCCCCGGACGTTCATGCGACCGTACGGCTTAGCGAATATCTGGCGTGGACGATCTCAGACCACAACCCTTTGCTGTTGGTAATAAATTGGGCTCGAGAGAGGCCTATAATCCCTACCTGGCGCTTGCGCCCGGAAACCTTGGAGGACTCAGTCTTCCGCGCAGAGGTACAGGCCGGCATAGAGCACTATTTTCATGAGAAGGAGGGCACAGCATCGAGCTTGGCATTGTAATGGGAGGCCTTTAATGTAGTGGTGCGGGGTTTATGTATATCTAAAATGGTGGGAGTGCGGAAGACCCTCCTTTTAGAAGTGGAAAAAGAAGAGCAGCGGTTGAGACAGGCGGAGAGAGCCCGCCATGTGAACCCAAAGGCAGAGGATGAAGTTACGGCAGCGAGGGAGGGGGTGGCGACTCAGGTGGAGAGGCTGCGCTGTTTTGACCACAGGGCGTATTTAGTGCGGGCGCATGCGGAACGGGATAAGGCGAGCACACTATTGGCTTGGTTGGCCAAGCCGGCCCCCAGGGGCACGCCTATATTGGCCTTGACCTCATCCACGGGAACACCGGTCTATACTCAGCGAGAAATCAATGAGCTGTTTTGGGAATATTACGCTGACCTGTATGGGAGCAGGCTTCAGGCCACGGACGCCGCGTTGGAGGATTTCTTGGCAGCAGTACGTCTGCCGAGACTTGAGGAGACACAGGCAGACTTACTAGGGCGGGGGCTTACTGAGGGAGAAATACGGGGCGAGATTAAACATATGGCGCGCAATAAAACACCAGGCACGGATGGGCTGCCGATAGAGTTTTATTCGACTTATGTTGATATATTGGCACCTAAGTTGCTGGCGGTTTTCCGAGAGGCCCGGGGCCTGGGACGGCTACCTGCCTCCACTCGTGAGGCCATTATTATCCCTTTGCTAAAGCCAGGCAAAGACCCTCTGAATAGATCAGCTTACCGCCCGTTGTCCATGTTAACCACTGACTACAAAATACTTAGTAGGATCCTTGCGACGCGTTCCTTCCATACATGGTGCAATTGGTCCATAGCGATGAGGCGAGATTTATTCCGAAACGCACCACGGCCACTAATGTAAGACGCCTCCTACGCATTTTGGGGGAGGACCATAGTGCGGTCCCTGCGGCGGCAGTTCTCTCGGTAGATATTGAAAAGGCATTTGACAGTCTAGAATGGCCGTATTTGTCTAGGGTACTACGAGCGTTTGGGCTTGGGGAATCCTTTGTGGGATGGACGGAGATACTATACAGATTGGCGACGGCTCGAGTGCGAACAGGGGTGACGATCTCCCTTTCTTGTTCGGTGGGACGGGGTACGCGCCAGGGGTGCCCGCTCTCCCCGTTGTTGTTCGCCTTGGCCATTGAGCCGTTGGCTGCCCATGCTAGGTTGGGAACGTATTACCTCGGGTTAGATCTCCGTGGGGATATGCAATATATATCCTTATATGCCGATGACTTATTAATCTTCCTGGCGAATACGGACGGGGCTTTAGAAGGAGCGAAGCGATTACTCCATGATTTTAGCAGGGTCTCGGGGCTGGGGGTGAATTGGTTGAAGACGTGCTTGTTTCCGGTGGTTCCGACTGGGGTAGATTTCACCCAGGTCGCAGGTATTCGCTGGGAACCTAGATGTTTGCCCTATCTTGGCACCAATATTTATCACACTCTCGAAGATTTGTTGGAGGGTAATGTGGGTAAGGCCATACGAGGCATTAGGAGCAGCGTTGCCTTTTGGAGTACTTTACCGATCTCCGTTGCGGGCCGGGTGGCGCTCCTGAAGATGGTGGCGCTCCCCCGGCTCCTGTATTATTTTAGGACACTACCGGTTTGGGTGCCAGGTTCAGTTTTCAAGCAGCTCCGCTCCATGGTTGGGGGGTTTCTATGGGGAACTGGCAGACGGAGGGTTGCGTTGACAACAATGATGCGTCCGAGAGCCGACGGGGGTATGGCAGTGCCGGACTTCGAGCTATATTATTTAGCGGCCCAGTTACAATGGCTCACTCAAGTGGTGGGTCGGGAGTTCCGGGGTCCGGATGGGCCTGAAGGAAGGTGAGCCCCACGCCATGTCCTGTCCTTTATAGTATTACAGCAGCGGCTGAAACTTGGGCAGCTTACTAGCGAAGAGCAGACATTGAGACGGTGCTGGAACCGGAGTCTGCATAGAACTGGGGTTGTCCGCCCTTATGCCCCAGAAATCCCGTTGGGGATGTGTACAGCCCTCCCCCATGGCGGAGACTGGACGGCATTAGCCGAATGGGAGGTATTGGGGGTGCAGGTGCTGGGGGATCTCTATGAAGACGGAGTGTTGCTACCGTTCCAGGCCTTGCAGGATAGGTACGGCCTTCCTCGGGGAGATTACTTATTGCATTCAGCCCTGGTCTCAGCAATGCAACGTTATTGGAAGAAAGGATTGGCGGAGCCACAAACTTCAATGGCTTGCCAGTATGTGGTGATGGCCGCGGGAACATTTAAGGCGATAACGTGCCTTTATAGGCGCATGTTGACTGAGAGGTTGGAGCCACTGCGGGACCTACAGGCGAAATGGGAGGCGGACCTAGGTAAAGAGATCCCTGAGAAGACTTGGGCCCAATTAGTTAGGAGAAACTGGAAAAGCACTAGGAATGCTAGATTTCAATTGGTTAATTTTTTCATTCTGCAAAGAGCGTACTTAACCCCTGCCAAGATCAATCGATATTTCAAAACGGATGCAGCCCGGTGCACGCGCTGCCGTTTGGAAGGGGCACATTTTCAGCATATGATGTGGGGGTGCCCGCAACTGGGAACGTACTGGGAGGAGGTGGTTGATCAGCTCCGTGGGGTTACTGATCGCAATATGGAAACTGACCAGGGCACTTGCCTATTGCACTGGTTCCCGCACACCTCTAAAACGAAAGTGACAAGCAAGTTTATAGATTTAGGCCTGTTGCTGGCTAAGAGAGAGATCACTGCACATTGGAAATCAGCGCGAGGGCCCAACTTCGGGAGGTGGAGGGCGGAATTACTCAAATGGGCACGGAGCGAAAGCACACTCAGGTTTCAACAGGCTACACGCACTGATAATGAAAAAGCACTGGTGGCAGCGAGGGCGTGGGAAGCACTGGTGGTTGCACTACAGGTACCTGAGGCGGACTCAGAGGTTGGCTCGCCCTCGGAACCACCATTGGGTTCACCAAGCCTCACAGGAGTGGTAGAGGGATAGGATGCATACCCTGTGGCATACTAGCTGGGCTCCGTTAGCGGTGGGTCCACCTGTATCGTGTTTCGGTTACTGAGGGCATTCTGACGGAGGGGATAGATGTCCCTACACTTCTGAGCTGCGAGTAGGTAGGGCACACCGGTGGTAAGGGAGGGGTGGGGAGGGAGGAGGGTTTAGACGGGCTTTAGTCTTTCCTTTATATTATTCAGATGTGATATTGCATATATTAGCTCTTGATAGTTATCCGGAACTGCTCTTTTGGAATCTCTTTGTGGAGAAACCTGCAGAGATAAAATATGTTCCCTGCTTGAAAAGAATACTTCCGGTAGCGTCAGAATGCAGCGGAGTATCTGGCAAAGAAGAAAATTGCTCACAGCTTTTTCTGCCTTAATTTTGTGCCTTCGGTTTCCTCAAACGTTCTCCATTCGGAAGC
Source organism: Calotriton arnoldi (assembly GCA_963921515.1). Taxonomy (NCBI): domain Eukaryota; kingdom Metazoa; phylum Chordata; class Amphibia; order Caudata; family Salamandridae; genus Calotriton; species Calotriton arnoldi. The sequence continues at coordinate 1,030,952 of CAWUFW010006742.1, forward strand.
AGCTCCTACTCTGTGATTTATACAAAATACTGCATGTCTCAATTATGCTGTCTCCATCTCCTGCCGGGCAGCTGCACCAGAGAGGACAAAACTGGTTTGGACTGGGCTCAGAGACCCTTGCACAAAGAGAACAAAGACATTTTGGGGTATAAGTATTAGACCTAAAACCCCTGAACTTTAGACTACTTCTGGAATCAAGAGGAATCTTTGCCAAGGAGAAGAGCTGGAGAAACTAAGGAGAAGTACTGCCCTTGCTGTGTGTCTGGGGTTGGCCTGCAGTTGCTGTTTCTGCCAAGGAAAGGAGAATGGCTTTGCTGTGTGCTGTGCCCCCTGCTTGAGGAAAGTCTCCAAGGGCTTGAGTTGAGCTTGCCTCCTGTTTTGAAGTCTCAGGAACACAAAGACTTCCCCCCCAGCTCCCCTGAACTTCCTTGCTGGGAGTTCTGACCTGCCAGGAGTGCCTGTGGCTGTGTGTGGCCTCTGGAGGTTGTTTCTGCTACTGGGAGCGGAAAGCAGCGCAACAACAAGAAAATCGACGCATCGCTCTTCTTCCAACAGTTTTTCCAACGCAACGCCGTGGTGTGAGAAGAATCTCCCCGCACTGCCGCGCTGCTGCTGAAACCGAAGCAGCGCCTGTCGCTGCGGCAAGAATCGACGCATCAAGGGATCGTGGCTGAAAAGGTCGAAGCAGCACCGCTCGCCGCCGCTGCATCGTTCGCCGACGCTTCCCGGATTTCCACTTCTCGTCCCTGTGCAGCAGGTTTTCCCCAACACATCACCCGCGGATCGGAGTTGTCTCTGCATCGACGCATCGCTTCCCCCCTACAGACCAGACACAACGCATCACTCCCGTGTGTACAGCGGAACTGTCGCATCGCATCCACGAAGGTCTCAGGAACGACGCATCTCTTTGTTTTTCGATGCTTCTCATCACTGCAGCTGTTTGGCTTGGTGAATTTTGTCGCAACAACAGGTACTTTGCAAGAAATCACGCATCCATAGTTTTCTATGGACTCAGTTGCTAAAAACTTTTGAAAGTCATTTTTCTTAATACTTGTATGTTGGATTTTTGTCGTTTTGGTCTTGTTAAGTTTAGATAAAGATACTTTATTTTCCTAAACCGGTGTGGTGTCCATTTGTGGTGTTATCACTGTGTTACTGTGAGTGTTGGTACAAATACTTTACACATTGCCTTTGGGATAAGCCTGTCTGCTCGTGCCAAGCTACCAAGGGGGTGAGGAGGGGTTATCTAAAGTGTGTATCCCCCTTACCCTGACTAGAAGCAAGGGTCCCTATTTGGACAAAGGTACCTACCTCTGCCAACTAGAGACCCCCATTTCTAACAGAGGGTCTGAAGAAAGATTTACTTCAAGTGAAGGGCATGTCGGAGAGTTTAGGATTTTTGATCAACAAAGGCAAGTCTGTTTTGGAACCTTCACAGAAGATGGAGTTTTTAGGTTTCCAGGTGGACACGAAGGAGGTTGTGTTACAACTTTCAGTGAAAAAGGTGAACTTAATAAGAAAGAAGATTTTACATGGATTGAGGAAGGATATATTATCTTTAAGAGATCTGGCTCGGATCATAGGATTGTTGTGAAGGAAGTGACCCGATTAGGGCCACCCAGGTCACTCGCGACCACCTCTCAGCCTTCCTCACAAATGAAGAGTCTGTCAGACAGTAGAGAATACAAACCAAAGGTATTTATACCCTCGTCTATCTGCATAAAGATATCTATCTCCTTCTGAGTCATAACCACAGCAGTGGTATCATGGATGGGCACCTTCGGCTTTGGGGTGAGGAGGGTGATACAATAAGAGCAACAGGGCGGGAGACATTGTATACAGATGCAACATGTGAGGAAAATACCAGCGACTATGGCCAGGAAAGCAAGGATCTTCCAACCCCAGGATGCGAACAGACCCCAAAACCACCCAGATAGGGTCCAAGTCCCATTTCCCTGGTGAATGTCAGAGGAGAGTCTGTGCAACTTCTGAATGGCAGCATACACATTAGGGGCGTGGTCTGGGATGTATACACAACAGCTGCTGCCAATGACGCGACAGGCCCCACCCCGATCAGCGAGGATGACGTCTAACACCATCCGGTTTTGTAAAGCAACAAGCCTCGTAGCCTGGAGCTCAGCTGTGATATTTGTCAAAATCCCTGCTGTCGTATTAATGACCCCTTCGACAACTCTTGTGAGTCGACGAATATTAAGGCTGTTGGACATAGGACCCCAAAAGGGTACGATACCTTTCATGGCATCTGTGAACTGTTGCAAAGTGGTATCTGTCTGATCTATATCTTCCGTGTTAATAACCCTTCTAACTCGGGGCAGGTATGCACTCCTACGCTGCAATCGATGGTCCTTATGGTAATTGGATGGTGCTATATACACTGGGGGAAGAAGGAAAGAAAGGTAACATATAATGACCACCCCCTAGGAAGCCAAACAAAAGCTTGGGATCCACAAACAAAATAGACATTATATGGTGGGAGCAAAGGTGGACTACTAATCGTACTCAACGTATATGTATAATTGCAATTACTGTCTCCCACTTTCGCCTTCCCTATTCCCTGAACACAGAAACCAGCTGTTGTGTTGACTACTGACACTGGCATCGCTCTGTCCTCAGTAATATTGTGAGTTTGGAAAGATCGGAAATATTCAGTGGCATTGAACCCTTGGAAATCTAACATTTCATTTCAAAGCCATGTTTCGTTCTTTACCTTCTCATATACATTCATACAGGCTATTGGATACAATGTACCAGGGGTCCCTTGTTCTCCCAACCCCACAGGAGTAAACCCTTGATGGAAACGTATATATTCTGTCACAGAGCGAGAGTCAGCAGATGTCATATTCATTGCAGAGAATCGAAAGTGATAATGCACCATAGTAAACTGTTCAAACCACCCCTCACAACTTCCGAGATAGGATAATGGCATTGATAATAAAATATCAGTCTTATGTGTAACAGAGGGGAGCAATCCACAGATCCAGCAATTAGTAGAATTGGAAGTATCATGGGCCTGATGCAACATTTGTAAAAATACATTGTCTGCATAAGTTTTTTGATGTTCTCCTTTGTGAGGAGCTAATGTAACAAACATGTGTTCATGGGGAACAGGTGTTGTCCCAATCAAAGAGTCTACAGGATTCTTCTCATCTAGGAAGGAGGATATCCCTAGTACTATTATTAGTGCAATAACAACTATTGATGCAAAAACTATTTTACTCTTCGTGGACCAACCCCGCTCTGGACGCAGAGGTGCAAAGGGCTGCTCTTCCTCAGTAATGGGCCGACCAAATGGATACATTGTAAACAAGGGAAAAAGAAATGCAATGGAACTAATGACAAAAATGGGGGGGCCTCACTGGTAGACTCCTATTGTTCATCAACGTTGGCGCTCTTGAGCACCGGCGGTGGAGCTGCTCAGTCCGAGCTCAGATCCATATCCCACAATGCAGGGTAATGTACTTCCCTCCTGGGGAACACACTCAGCTTACCCTGTACAATGTCCGAACAATGCACCAATTTCGCCTCTCCCTAAGCTACTGTTGCCTGACTTATCGAGTCTATACCTGCTAATCTGACTTTTCCTTTGGTGCACTGTTCCTCTGTAGGGGGCGCAAATTGTAGCTAGCTACTCCAGGCAAAGAGGGGTCAGGAAAAAGGGGGTCAGACACAGAGGGGCCAGTGGAAGAAGTGTCTGGAATTGCCTTAATCTCCGGGGGCACTGCCGCATTTAGGATCTCATCGTTCTCAGCCTCTGTTTGGGTCCACGTGAGTTGGGCGTCCGAAAAGGGAACAAATTGCGGGACTTTCTCACACTCTGAGTCCTCGATGCCCTCACGGACCCACTGATCATAGGGGAAGGGTAGAGGCACTTTGCGGTAATGCTGGCAATGAATCCAATTCTTTCGGCCGGTGACCTTGACTGCTGTGCGGATGGCAAGTAGCACCTGGACTGGCCCCTTCCACCTCAGCTCTAGGCTCCTTTTTCTCTGAAAGTTACGGACGAGTACAAAATCTCCAGGCCGAATGTCGTGTCCTGGCCCCTCGGTAGTGAATCCTGGATCTGTTGGTGAATAGAACGCAGACTTTTAGTTAACTCATACAGATAGTCCACCAGCAGAGGATATTCAATTTCTGAAAACTGACGAGGACACGGATCGCCCCAGACATTTGCCGGGTGCCCAAACACGACCTCGTAGGGTGACAGTCCTGTTCTAGAATATGCTGTTGTTCGTGTGGACAAAAGGGCTAATGGTAAAGCATCTGGTCACTGTAACCCTGTGCTTTCCTGAATCTTTGCCAGTTTCAGTTTGAGAGTACCATTGTACATCTCAACCAAACCTGCGGACTGAGGGTGATTTGCAGCATGACATTTTTGTTTGATATGGAGTCCCTCACACACCAGCTGAATCACTTTAGCATTGAAGTGGCTTCCATTGTCACTCCAAATCAAACGGAGCAAACCGAAGCGAGGAAAGAACTCCTTCAGGAGTACCTTTGCAGTCGCTATGGCCGTATTTTCTTTTGTGGGGTAAGCCTCAACCCATTTACTGAACGCACAAACAACCACTAACACATATTTAAAGTTGTTGACTCGATCCATCTCTATATAATCTATCTGGAGGACCTCAAAAGGGAAAGTGGGAGGTGTAAAATTACCAGGTGGTGTAGGGGTACCCTTTCCAGGATTGTGCATCATACACACCATACAGTATTTGACCAAGTGGGCGGCAGCCTTTGGGATATTATCATTTTGCCATACAGGGTCTAACAACTTACAGATACCTTTTGCACTGATATGAGCTGGCCCGTGCGCCATGGTGACTACGGGGAGAACATATGCATCTGGTAGCATCCATCTCTGTTTCTCTGACTTATCAGTCCAACACCCTTCCTCATCCAAACGTGCTGTGCTTTCCTGCCATATTGCTAATTCCTCAATAGTTGCCTCACTCTGTATTTCCTTGACATTTTCCAGCGTATCCTCAAACATGGTAACCTCAGGCACCCACCTAGCGGGACCTGCTACAAACATTCTTTTCATCTTTGTTCGGGCTGTCTCCTTAGCTATCTGGTCTGCAAATGTTTTCCCCTTACCCACATTTTCAGTAATTGTCTTGTGGGCGCTGCACTTCACTATCGCTAATTTTTTCGGGAGTGTCAAAGCCGATAAAAGCCTATGTATAAGGGGACCGTGTTGAATCTTCATCCCATGGGAAGAGGGAAACCCTCTTTCTGCCCAGAGCCGTCCAAAATTATGGGCGACTCCAAATGCGTACTGACTGTCAGTATAGATATTGACAGCCAGTCCCTCACTGAACTCACAGGCTCGAATAAGGGCAATGAGCTCGGCAGCTTGGGCCGACTGATAGGGAACTCGTGACGTCTCAACTACCATGTACAGTGTTGTGATCGCGTATGCGGCAGTTGTAGTGCCATCTGGTAACTTAAAACAAGAGCCATCGACATATAGTTCCCCTTGAGGGTCAGATAAGGGAACATCAGTCAAGTCTACCCGTCCCTTCGTCTCTTCCTCAGTCCGAAAAATACAATCATGTATGTCAATTTCCTCACTCTCAGAAGGGAGGGGTAGTAACGTGGCTGGGTTCAGAGTGGCACATCTTTTAATCGTGACATGCGGTGCAAAGAGAGTTAGCTCATAATCGGTCAGACGTGCACTGGTAAGGTGCTGCGTCTTGGTCTTATTCAAAAGGGTATCCACAGCATGGGGGACCATGACTGTGAGGTCAGTATCAAGTACAAGCCCAGCCGATTGCCTTATAGAGACGGCCACTGCCGCAACCGCTCTTAGACAGCTCAGGAGGGCTCTTGCGACAGGGTCAAGAAGAGCAGAAAAATAGGCACACAGCTGTTGCATACCTCCAAAGGCCTGTGTTAAAACAGAGAGCGCACAGCCAGCCGTCTCGTGTACATACAGCACGAACGGCTTTGCATAATCGGGCGTACCAAGCACAGGCAGAGAGCAAAGCGCAACTTTTAATTGCTCAAAAGACTGCTGACATTCAGGCGTCCAAGGCAAGGGTTCATGCACATCTTTAGTGGTTAGTGCGAGGAGGGGTTTTGTTAATAACGAATAGTTAGGGATCCAATGCCGACAATAGGAAGTAATGCCAATAAATAAAAGCACGCACATCCTTTTGAGTTTGAGGGATAGGCATTTTAACAATGGTACTGATGCGCTCAGGAGTCAATCTCCTACCCTCCTTCGACAGTAGGTGACCTAAATAGGTGACCTCCTGTCGACAATATTGAAATTTGGAAAGGGACACTTTATGTCCGTGGTTTGCCAAATGCAACAACAATTTAACCGTACTATCTTTGCAACCCTCTTCAATGTCAGAAGCGATGAGAAGGTCATCTACATAGTGGAGCAATACATTACCTGAGGGAAGCGTAAGGGAGTCCAATTGGGCTTTTAAAGCTTGGCTATATATACTAGGGCTCTCAGTACAGCCCTGAGGAGCTCAACAGAATCTAAAACTTCTGCCAGCGAGTGTAAAACCGAACAAGTGCCTGCTGTCAGGATGAAGAATAAATTTTTCAGATCAATAACAGAAAAGTATTTAGCATATGGAGGAATCATCGTCAGAAGAGCAGTAATGTCAGGGAACACCGGGAACTGAGGAACCACTATTTTATTAACTTCACGCAAGTCAATCACAAAACGATAAACGTCTGGATGGTCATCAGAGGAACCTGAAGGTGCCCTCTTAAGAATAGGAAGAATAGGGCTATTACACACATTAGCAGTCGTCTCCTCAACAACTCCTGACGCAATCAAGTCCTGTATAATTTGCAATAAGGCTTGTTCCCCTGCCTGCGGTATTTTATACTGAGGAATGCGAGGCAAGATAGCAATATCTTTTATTTTAATGGAAACCGGAGGTATCTGCAACAATCCTACGTCCGTATCACCCGCTGCCCACAGCGTAGGCGGCACGTCCTTAAATTCAGCAGGGAGGGGCGCATCTTTGGACAGGCACTGCTTAGTGCTGACCACATTCGGACCCATTGTCATATAAACACCCTCCGGGGAACAATAAATGGTTGCATGCAACTTCTTCAGTAAGTCTAAGCCCATCAAATTTTCTCCGCAGTTAGATGTCAACAAAAATGGCGAATCCACAGTAAAAGGACCTATAGTCAGTGTAAAAGGTTTGGAAATGGGGCTCACAACCCGTACACCAGAAAATCCTACCAAAACATTATAATGGCCGGACAGAGCTGCCCCGGGGACCAGTGAACGAGAGATAGAGCTATTCATTGCACCTGTATCCACCAAAAATTCCTTAGCTGAGCCATGCAAATTTGCAGTAACATAAGGACCGCACTGATCTACAGGTATCTGAACTGGTCCCTCACTCTGTCCCTGGCTGTCCTAGCTGTGAGACAGTCCCATCACTTCGTCTAAGTCGTAGTCATCGTGGTAGTACTGTTTGCCCCTAGAATCATCAACGTAGTTCTGGTCAGTGCGAGCCTTTGATGTCCCAACTGCCTGTACTCTGTCCTGACCACCATCTCCATGACCCCGTCCACGAGACCCTCACCCCCTCGGGACCGCCACCTTCTGCAAAAGCACAGGACACTCGCTACGCCAGTGTCCCTCCTCTTTACAGTATGCACACTGATTCGGTCCCATAGGCGTAGTATTCCTGCTAGTATGCGGAAGCTGTCGGTCCGGACCACCACGTCCTCTACCATTCCCTCGAGAAGCCTGTTGCAACAACATTTTCGTCTTCAATTCTTTATGCTTTTTCTCCACCTTCTCCTTCTCCTCATTTTCCCTGTGCTCATAATACTGTGCCATACTCAATATCACAGAAGGGGATGAGGTAGTCCAAGTGCTCTCCAAAGCCTGAAGTCGAGTCGCGAACTCAGGGAGCAGGTTCGTATCAAATCAATTAACGAAAAATTGGACACACCCCTCCACCGACAAATCCTGTCCGCTAAAATCCCAAAACACGCCTTCAAACCAAGTGGAAAAATCGGACACACTTTCATCTTTCTTCTGACGACATGCCGTTAACTTGTCCCAATCTACCCTTCTCGGTGGGATAAGAGAGTGCATATATGTAATAATTTGACCAGGCAAAGCTAGTATCTCAGCCTTAGGCTTCTCACCAGGCTTACTTTCCTGGTCCCATGCTTTCATCTGATCCCAAGTACCACCCAATTCCACAACATGATCCTGTGTGTGCACCTGTCTCCAAATATCAATGGGCACCAATGAACCAAAGAACATTTCAATATTCGCAAGTGTCATTACTGTCGAGGAAGCAGCCTCAGTCAATTCTTTATAATATGCAGTAGGATTTTTTCTAGGGTCGGGGAACTGAGTCTTAAGGGACAAAACCTCACTCCTTTTCCATGGAGTGTACACCCATTGTTCTTGGAAACGGGCTTCTCCCCTTGGTCTAATAACAGCATTCTGCTGATCCCGCAGCTCCGGTAGTTCAGGATGATATATGGGGTGGACTTCCCTCATCGGAAACTGGGATACTGTCTTTGGACTCTTTTCAAGCAACCTACTCCGATAAGCGATCAGCTTCGCGACATTACCAAAAACCTCAACAGGTGCCATATATGCAGCATATACATGGTCCCTAATATCATAAATAATCTGGGGTGCCACTTCATTGAAACACTGTTCCACAGTCCAATCAAGGTAGCCGACATGTGCTTAAGAGCATGCTGCTGCACAAACGGCTCATAATCTTTCATTACACTCCACACATTCTCCACACTGTAAATGGGGTGATGAGCCCACTGAGCGGCCTGATTGGCTACCACCCTTTTCTCTTCATCTCCCACATCAGATCGTATCAGTATCCGTCCTAGTCGCTCCCTAGCTGTCGCCCAGTCTCCGTCCCCCAGTCTCCGTCCCCTAGTCCACGCACGGGCGCTCCACTGTCCAGTAATGCAGGGGGATGGATTAACAGTGGAGAAGTAACAGCAGAAGTACTAGGCACCAATGTCGCTGCCGGCTGTGTCGTAGGTGTAAGGGCTGGAGAGAGAGATGCCGAAACAATAGGCATTGCAGGGAGACTGACAGTCATCGTAGCCGTAGAAGGCAAAGTCAAAGAAAAAGAAGGAGGCGCGGTGGCCAAAACAGCGTGATCAATAGTAGAAGAAGCAGAAGCAGCAGAGACAGAAGGAACCGATGGCTGGGACTGGGGTATGAAAGGGTATATTCTCTGCGGGGCATTTGGAGGAGGTGGTCTAGTATCTAACAATTCCTCCACAAATTCGTCATTTTCCTCTCGAGCAACATAAGACTTTTCACATTGTAATCGAAATTTCCTATCAGCACACTCTATTCCTTTTTCTATTTTCTCTCTATCATGTGCTACAGCTTTCTGAGTCAATGTCTGCATTCTCCCCTTCCGGGACTCTTTCTCTGCTTTCATTCGTCTCTTTCTGCCATGTTCTGAGGGAATCAAACATCGTCTGCCTACTCCTTTTTGCAAACAATTTTTCCTGCAGGAAAGTAATTTTCTGTTCATCAAAAGTGCCCGTCAACGGCCACTGCAACTCGGCATTGTCCCTCGTATATTTGTGCCATAGCGTACTAAACATAATAGGGCCAATGCCATGTTTGACGTACATGTCAAAATTTGGAGTGCATTCTGGAGGCGCCGGCTGACTTTCTTCCAATTGAGCATCAGTAGAACAACAACGACAGCCCAAACAAAACATCTTACTAAGGTACGGCATTTTTCAAAGAAAACAAGTTCACTATTTATGCCGAGCATATATTTGCAAATATCTTTACCAAAAAATCGGTCTTCAGACCTCATCAAATACAAATCAAAGTGGTACCATGTTCACAAAGAACTCAAACAAATTCAAGCGCTTGTCCAAAGACGGTCCTCAGTCCGCGTCAAATACAAATCAAAATGGCGCCATATCCACAAAGAACCAAAGCAAACTCACCTGGTGCACACAGGTCAAACAAAGTGATTCTCCACTGCCGACTCTTTGGACCAAATGGTCAGATCCAAGGTTTCGCCGTTCGGGACCCCAGCCGGGATGACCACTGGACGAGGCACCGCCCGGTCAGACAGATGGGGCAGCTGCGAGTACAAGACTCTCTCGTGCAGGGATCCCCGGTCCGCCCGTCCGACCCGACATGGCCCCGACCTCCTCACCCAAGGATGGGCCACCCGATGGAGTCCCTGTTCGGGCGCCAACTGAAGGAAGTGACCCGATTAGGGCCACCTGGGTCACTCACGACCACCTCTCAGCCTTCCTCACAAATGAAGAGTCGGTCAGACAGTAGAGAATACAAACCAAAGGTATTTATTAGTAATACACTCAAGTGGAGTCCGGTCTGACCAGCCTCCTCAGATTGCTGCAGAGGGACTGACTTCTACCAACAGGGTAACATATAATATACATTTCAGAATCACTAAAGACACGCCCAGACTGGAATTTTCCAGTTAGTACCTGGTGAACAAAAGAGCTACAGAAGGATGAGCTACCATCCCGGGACCGGGTACATGCTATCTCAGCGTCAATGTTACTCTGCCTGTACCCACCGCTCTAAGGGTGGGAGCAGGCCTATCTAGTGAGAAAAGTATGTAATAATAAAACAGTCTATTCATTAGCACAGCGAAGCCTAACCTTGGAAGAATACAAAAAAAAAAGTAATGCAGCTGCTTTCTGCTGAGGCAGACAAAGTGAGACAGAAGTTAGCTTCGATCATAGCTCAAAATGGCGGCTGAATACAAGTTGGTGCAGCGAATGCTAATTTACATAGAGTAATACAGAATGTACACATTTACATTTCAACAGTTGTCATCTTCAGTTCAGGTTATATTTCCAGGCCTCCTGCATTATCGTGCTTTACAGAGGTTGAAAGGGGATGCCTTAAGGAAAGAACTTTGGTTGGAGACAGATTGACACTGAATGCAGAAGCAAAGGAGGAGTTACATTGGTGGTTAAACAATATGCAGGCATAGGATAGTTGTGCCATTTTGGATGTGTCCCAGATTATGTGCTAGAGAAATATGCAAGCCTGAGAGGCTGTGGGGCTAAGTTAGGAGGACAGCAGGCAGGAGGAGTTTGGACAGAGAAAGAAAGGTCGAATCACATAAACTGTCTGGAGTTGACAGCTGGATTGTATGCGCTGAAAAGGTTTATAGGTGTTTTACAAGGGCAATTGGTGTTGATGAAGATGGACAATGTATCCGCGATTGCTTATATCAACAGATTAGGAGGGAGCAGATCCCATTGTCTATCCAAATTAGCGAAAGAGTTTTGGTACTTCTGTCTGGAACACAAGATAGCAGCGAAAGCAGAGTATTTGTCTGGGGAGATGAAAGTATCAGCAGATTGGAATTTTCGACATTCGAGGGATTTCAGCGATTGAAGATTGGATTAGAGATGTTTCAGCAAAATAGAGGAGGTTTTGGGTCCACTGGAGGTAAGTCTGTTTGCGAGAAGGTTAACTTAGCAGATACACAATTATTACAGTTGGATGCCAGATCCAGTGGCATCAACAGTAGATGTGTTTCAAATGGTCTGGAAGGGGAGGAGAGCCGATGCTTTTTCCTCCTTTTGCAATGATATAGAGAGTACTATTGAAATAGAGGGAGAAGAAATGTCAAATAGTGTTAGTGACACCATTTTGGGTATCTCAGGTTTGGTTACCAACTGTGATGGAGTTTGCATGTGTAGCACCATATTTGATTTCAGCAAGAGAAGGTCTTCTGAGAAATGGACATGGAGAAGAGCATCCTTTAATTCAGGACAGGGTCTTGAATCTTCTTGTTTGGAAGGTGTCAGGAGATCTGACTGTTTCAAGGGACTTACGAGCAGGCCTGCAGAATTACTGGAAGAGTATTGAGCTCCAGGAACAAGGAGGAGGTATAAAGGAATATGGAGAATCAGGGCACGTTGGTGCTTGGAGAGGAGTTTGGCTCCCTTGGAGTCTCCTATCGCGGAGGTGATAAATGTTTTGGTTGAACAGTTTGAAAAAGCTTTATGTTATATGTTAGACCTGGTACCATTGGCGTGAGTCTCCCTTCCATTTTTTACTGATTGCCTCCTCTGTTTTTGATATGTGTTGCTGGTTTAGATGCTTTGGGCACTGTGCCACTGCTATCCAGTGCCACAGTTCAAGTGCTCCCTATGGTAAATTGATGTATTGATTAGTGACTCCATGATTGGATTATTTGATTTACTTGTCAGACCCTAGTATAGTGCACCCTGTGTGCCCAGGGCCTGTAAATCAAATACTGCTAGTGGGCTTGCAGCACTGGTTGTGCCACCCACAGAAGCAGCTTGTAAAGTGTGTCTCAGGCCTGCCATTGCAGAGCCTGTGTGCAGTCTGTGACTGCCATGTCGACTTGGCAAGTGCACCCACTTGCCAGTCCCTAAACCTTCCCTTTTCTAAATATCAGTCACCCCTAAGGTAGGCCCAAGTGCAGGGTGCATTGTATGTAAAAGGTAGGACATGCCCTGGTGTGTGTAGCATGTCCTGATAGTGAATTACAGCCAATTTCGTTTTTCACTATTGCAAGGCTACCTGTCCCCATAGGCCAGAATGGGCAGTTTGATTATAACACCTTATAATCCTAACTAACCCAGGGAACATGGTAGAAAAACGAATTTAGTATGCCTGAACTCAGAATGATAAAATACATCTTTTAGTGAAGTTGGTTTTAACATTCTGTGTTTGAAAATACCACTTTTAGAAAGTAGGTATTTTCTTGCCTAGCCATCCAGCCTTCCTCTGCTAGCTTGTGTATTGTATGTCTGGTTTTGTGAGTGACAGTGGCTGGGGGGCTCCAGGAGACAGGGTGGGTCAGCACAGGGCTGAATAGACCTATCTGCATGGAGAGTGGTGGGAGGAGTAGCACCTGGGCCTGAATAGGGCTGTGCCTGCCTTCCACAATGCTGGCTCCACCTCCTGTGGTGTGTCTGATGTCCCTGGCCCACACTGACAAAGGAAGAAGGTGTGCACTGGCAGAATGCACCCAGAACTGGTTTGGACTAGGTACAGGACCCTCTGCCTTCAGAGGACAAAGGATTTGCTAGTATAAATATTGGGGCCCTGACCCCAAGACTTTAGATCCCTTCTGGAACAACAAGACGAACCTTTGCCAAGGAGAAGAACCAAGGAAGCTGCAGAAGTTTTGGACTGCCCCTCTGCCAGTGTGCTGTTTGCTGGGTTGGCCTGCAGTGGTCTTCATTGCCAAGGAAAGGAGAAGGAACTTTTAAATAACTTTCATCATCTTGCAGAATATTTCTCCAAGGGCTTGAACTAGAGCTTGCCTCCTGCTGAAGTCTCAGGGCTACAAGACTTCACCACCAGCTCCCTCCTGAATTCCCTTGCTGGGGATTCTGTCTGCAGAAGCCTGTGTTTCGCTGGGAGCTGGAAGCGCGACTCAACGAGAAGAAGCGTGTCGCTGTCGCAGCTGTTGCCGTCGCATCGCCGGAGAAGCGTGTCGCCGCCGCAGAGGTCGCCGCCGCATCACCAGAGAAGCGTGTCTTCGTCGCAGCTGCCTGCCGTCGCATCACCGGAGAAGCGTGTCTTCGTCGCAGCTGCCTGCCGTCGCATCACCGGAGAAGCGTGTCGCCACCGCAAGGGTCGCCGTCGCATCACCGGAGAAGTGTGTCGCCTTCGCAGCTGCCTGCCGTCGCATCACCGAAGAAGCGTGTCGCAGGGCCTGTCGCGGCTCCAAAGGTACAGAGTTCGCCGCACGGCCGTCGGGCGTGCACGCATCATCTTCACATCGTCGCATCGCATCAAGGGCGCACTCTCATCGCATCGCACCGGATCGTCGCATCGAGGAGCCTGCTCACCACATCATCCTCCCTGCGGACCCTTTGTTTGTTTCGCGTTACGCATCCAAGGTACTTTTGTGGGAAACGTGTCGCATTTATCATCAGCTTGAACTAAGTTACTTCTACCATCTTTAATTCTATTTTGAGTACAGTATTGTGGATTTTTTGTCGTTTGTGGTCTTGTGTTAAGTCTATATAAAGAATACTTATTTTTATAAAACCTGTGTGGTGTCCATCTGTAGTGTTTTCACTGTATTACTGTATGTGTTCACAAATGCTTAACACACCTGTCTGCTCGTGCCAAGCTACCAAGGGGGTGAGCAGGGGTTATCCAGTAGTGTAATCCCCCTTTCCCTGACTAGAAGCAAGGGTCCCTATTTGGTCAAAGGTGTATACCATTGCCAACTAGAGACCCCCAGATCTAACATTATAGAAATTTTAATTGCTGCAGATCAGCAATTTTGGCAAGACATGTTCATGTCGATGGAAGATCAGTAGGAAGGAACTTTTTGGTTTGTAGAATTCTTAAAAGTATGAGACTGAAGAGACCACCTAGGGCTCAGTATGATGTTTTATGGGACGTGAATGTGGTTCTGTTACTATTTCAGACATGGCCCATGAATAGGTATTTGGAGTTTAAAAAAATATCGAAAAAACTGGCTACTCTATTGTGTTTAATATCATGCAGAAGGGTTTCAGATGAGAAAGCTTGGGAGGTAAGTAGCACAGTTTTCCATCCAAATGGAGCATATTTTAAAATTTTGAGGAGAACTAGGACCATGTCAGAGTCTGTCTTCGATTTGAGTTTCCCAGTACACAGAAAATTGTGTGTGGTGGATTGTTTAAGGGAATTTGAGAGCAGGATGGTGGAACATAGGCATCATGGGGAGAATCAGTTGTTAATTTCTTATGCAAAACCCCACAGAGAAGTGAGCATGACAACTATCACCAGATGAGTAAGAGACATTATGGAACAAGAAGATATTGATGCTAAGTGATTCAAACTGCATTCTTTAAGAGGGGCAATGGTGAGTAAATTGTATGTGTGTCATACGGAGGCTCAACGGTGAACATTGTCAGGATCAATCCTGAACCAGTCCGTTTTGTTCACCAAAACTACACTTCCCATCAAGCCATGCGCCACTTCCTACACATGTGATGGCGTGTTTCCGGCAGCGGGACGGGACTTCAAAGTAGCCGGGCAGAGGACCGATGCCGGTTATTCTTCCTGCAGTCCGGTGTGAACGGACGTTTCTCTGTGGTGCCTTGGTCTTTTGGCGGTGTGGTAAGGGTGCTCTGGCACCAGTGCTTAGTTTTACCATTAATTACAGACCTGTGTTTCGGGGTGATAACTTCTCTGCCAGCATTACAATACATATGTTTGACACTTTGGATTGTTACTTTCCCGCATTCATGCAGCTTGCGCGGCCATGATGGTAACGGCACGCGCTTCAGTGATTGTTTCCTCATAATTAGCGAAGCCGTGATGGAAACGGCATTCTGTGACTTGTGCCTTTTTGTGTGTGTGTGTGTCAGTCAGCCGTGAGGGCAACGGCGTGCGAGGAGTTCTGATTGGGGCCATACTATTAATGCCAAAGCCGTGTTTAGAAACAGCACCTGAGTGATTTACTTTGGATTGAAAAAGGTGACGAAGCCGTGTTGCGAAACGGCATGGAGTTTTTGGTTACAGACATTGGAATCCTTTATTGCTATGTGGCCAGGATGTAAAGCGGCAACTAGATGTTATAACTGTCTTTGGAATCTCTCTTTGATATCGCTTCATATACATTTCTGGCTCTATGAAATCAGTTGCGATAAAAGCCGTGGGTATACTGATTAATGTATCATGCATTTATTGATTCCGTACTTTCTTATTGTCTTGTAGCAACAGGGGGGGTGCACGTGGATTTGGAGGATTTCTCCCTATGAAGCATGAGCAAGCATATAATAGGGTGGGTATTGTAGACAGCATATGTACGTATTCAAGTCAGAACAGTCTATTCGAGAATTTACATTCCTCTTTGTTTTATCAGAGTTACTGCACAGCGCTTGGCTTACTGGTCTCAAGAAAGAGAGTCACAGCCTTTCTAGAATCGCTAGAAAGACGCAGCCTTGTTATTTTGTTTTACAGGTACTGATTAAGGCATAGAATAGTTGATATATATATATATGTATATTTGATATACCCTTTATGTCTTGCTTGTTCTAATTGTATGTTCTCTCCACAGGTCTCCCTCCCCGCTGTCCCCATCCTTTCCTTCCCTCGCTTGATCAGATCAATATTCTGTGCTACAAGAGCATTCAGAATTGAGACGATCAAGAGGTGGACCCTTTGTTTGCATCGATCCAACTCCAAGGTACCATCAAATCTACGTGTGAAGCTATCAGAGCTGACAATGTGTTTGGAGGACATTTGTAGGAGATTCTTACGGCGGCTCATTGGTCAAATGCTAGTACATTTGCAAAGCATTCATTTAGGCCAATAAAGCATGTGTCAAATGTTGTGTTAAAGGGCTTTCAACATGCATAATGGTAACCTCCGGTCTTGAAATGAAATGGCGATTCTCCGAATGAAGTGAATATAGAATTAAGATTTCTTTAAAGACATGGAGGGTAAGATTAACCCGCCCTCCACGTCCCTTCTTAATGAAAAGATTTTTTAAAGAAGGAAAACAGCCAAAGCAACATTTTTACATTTAGTTGTATTTTGTTTTAAGAGAAGTACCTTTTATATAGAAGATAAGTAATGTAAATAATGATGTTTAATGATAGTAGAAGAGTGACCTTTTCCTTTTTTATAGGAATCATTTATGTAGTAGGCACATGCTAGTGACATGTCTGGTGGTTTTTGTAAAGACACAGTACAGAAGGAAAGAAGGAAGGAAGTGTTGGCAGATGACAAAGAAGTTTTGCCGAATTTAAAGAGGAAGAGGGTTCTGAGATGGCTCTACTTATGTACTGTAGTGTTCTAGTTCTAGATTTATGTTTGTTTGGAGGTTCTTTAAAGGTGCTGCAGGAGTGGCATTAAAAGATGTAGTACATAATAGTAGCCTCCGTGTCTTTAATGAAATCTTGATTCTCTATTCCAGTGATACTCACAGTTCGGCCGGGGGCAGCATGTGTCCCTCCTGACCTTCACATGCAGCCCCCATCAAGCGCACTGGGCTGCTGAGAGCACTAACATTCAAAAAAATGTTAATTAAATGGGCAAGCGTTTATTTATACTAACTGAAATAAAAGAAAAGAAGCAAATAAGGTGTCCTGCACCATTTAAATTTAGGAATACATTTATTTTAAGACATCTTTCAAAAACGTGTAAAAATAAAGTCTTTTCAAAATTAAAAAAAGTGTATTTCATTAACATGCATTTCACCTTAGTGCATCAGATTATATCAGTGCTCTGATATGTATTTTTTAAAAGTGACAATTTTCAAAATGAACTTAGAAACAGTCATGACTCCTCCCAACCTGGCAACAATGCCAATAATGAACTAAGATGCAAGTCAGTTATTAAGAAGAACCCTCTGGGTGCTCTAGGTTGTTATTATAGATGGACAACATTATAGTTGAATAAATCAAACATAAGAGAAAGTTTTATACAACATATATCTTGCCAACATGTATTTCAAGGTGCTCTTATATGTCAAAATTAACAAAAAGGAGGCAAAGTGAAATTAGACAATTGCCTAGGATCACACAATTTATTTGGTCAAGTGTGGAAGCCATGATTAATCCAAGGTTTTATGGTTTCACATTGTGCAATTCCATTTCATTTCAATTCTATAATTAGGTTGCTTTCTTTTTACACTTGACTCTCCCAAAAATGTGATACCAAGCAGAGAAGACTTACCCCAAGGTGCAGGAGAGGGATTGCAACTCAGATACAGCATAACAAAAAGCCCCACTGCCCCTGTGCTGGCATCAATGCGGCCCTCGGACACACTACAGACCTTACTTTGTGCCCCTGGGAAAATGTTTATGAGTATCCATGCCCTATTCATTTCAATCGGAGAATTGCCATTCTCTCCATGTTTAGTATTTCCACCAGAAATTGGAGGAATATCAGAGATTTAACTCATATTAGGTTCTTGGTCAAATAAATGTCCCTTAAGCAAGCAAATGTACTTGTTTGTGCCCTAAAGTATGCATTCCGGGTGCTGTTAGAAATGCTGAGATATTTCAAAAAAGCCTCTATCCTTGCCCTGTACAACTTGTGATCACAAATCATTTTGATCATGAAAATAGTCTTAAAATGTGTTCTAAAATGATGCCTCCGATTCCTGTTCTTCCAACACTTCTTTAATTGGATGGGCATGTGATCTGCACTTATTGATCAGCATACAGGCCATAACCCTGCTGATACAGAAGATGTGAATTCTGCCTTTGTGTCCATTAGGTTCTTGGTATATCTACTGAGACTACCCTGAAGGGTGCAGCTTTGTGCTAGTGTATACTCTGATTTTGACGGGACACAGGGACAGGCTCTGTTTTATAAATACCCAGTGATTGTCATGTGAATTTGCATAGTTGGAGAATACGAATGGTATTTACAAAAGCTGCACAACCTCTGCTGGGAATACAAAAACATTGTAAACATATTCACAAGGGAGCAATTAAGTAGCAAATAACTTAATCGATATGCTTGCCATTCGTCTAATTCTTAGCCATTTCATCCATTTTTCAGGTCTCACCATCAGACAGTGTCAGCTGTCTGTTTCCTAAAGACCTTTTGTGGATTATATGAAAATGTTACAGTGGGCTTAGATCACGCCCCCGCTTCCGTTTATTGTCACTCTTATTTCATTTCTTCTTATTTGATGGCTGTCCTTCTTTTTAGGTTTCTCCTGCACAATGCTTGCACTGTGTTTGTTAAAACTATTGTATTTAATCTAAATCTTAAAAGGGGCTTGCATCCCGCCCTTACTTTTGATCTGTTTGTGTGCTTACCACTTACTTTTCCTCCATTTCTATTGGTTGTAGCATACTATTTCCTGTTGTTCCTTGTGTGTTTCTCTTGTCAGTGTCCCACGGCCCAAGTATTCCTTTCATCTGCTTTGGAGGAACTTCTTTAAAGCGTCAGCACCCCTGCTGTCACTACAAGATTTACATCCTTGCTTTGAAGCTACAGCACTGCCCTAGTGCTGTGAGCTCAGCGCGCTGTGCTGGTCTCTATGGAAACCTTCTGATCCCAGTTCTGCGTGCTTTGTGGAAAACCAATGCTGTAATCGCAATGCGCACTCACCAGTTCCCCTGGGTCAAAGCAGGGACCCACTTGAGTGCTCCCTGTTTACCCGTTTGCAGCGCTTGCATTTGCATTGTGCACGTCTGAAGGTTACTTTTCTGCCAAGCCGCACTCTCATTAACACCCTTTCCAGCGTGTGTACACGCAGCACCCCTCCCTCTCAATAGCCTCGCGCACTTTTTTTCAGAGAGGTTTTTTTTGTGTGTGCCTTTTGAGCTCCCCAATGAAAACTCGAGAGAGCCATCTGCCGTCATCATCTGTGAAATGCTGCGATGAGTGGCAGAGTCTGCCAGCACAATAACTCCCCCGGCTGCACGTGCTTCACAGCATATTTTAAGCACCTAGATGGGCCGTGACTCTTAGCTCCATACAAGTGACTCCACCAAGTCGGTGTAAGCTGCTTTTGTTGACCTCCCAATTATCGTCCATGAACAGTAAAGAACAGCAAATCAGCCTGAGTTCAACTGATGTTTGCAACAATTACTACTTTTTATGGTCGTATTTATTTAATGTATAACTCGTTTTGACAACTAGGTTGATAGACGAATAACTGTTTTGTTCTTGGTACTACTAAAGTAATAAATTTGTAATATTTCCATTCTTACTACAGCGATATAGAACCCATCACACGTTCTTGTAGATATGGGGCGTATTACAGAGAGAGCCCCCGGGGCGCAACGGGCATTTGCACCTGCTTTGCATGGCCCCGCTTGTGCGGCCCCTTCTGTAATACCGATAGCGCTGGTGCACATAAACCACCAGTGCCATCTGCAGGGGGCGTTCCCTCATTTGCATGGGGGCATGCCCCATGCAAATGAGGGAATCCCTTTGCCTCTGTGCCCGTGCCCTATTACAGACATGGGCGCAAAGGCAAAGAAGCAGTCAGGAGGCGCACTGACAGTGCACCACATCAAAGGTGGTGCACTTTCAGTGCGCCCCCTGAGAGCAGCCCTTTGCAGGGCATAAATGGGATTCTATGGGCCTCCCAGACATCCCCTTGCAGGTGGGTGCAGTCACTAACTCCACCCGCCTGCAAGGGGATCTCTAATCCCCCTTCAAAGTGCAGGTGGATTGCCGCCTGCAAAGCGAAACACAGAGTGGCTGCTTTAAAGCCGCTCCGTATTTCACTTGAATGTGCTGTCCCCAGGGCAGCACAAGTTCGCGGCTGCCCTGGGGGCAGCGCATTCTATGTAATAGGGCGTGCTTTCTCTGTTTGTGCCCGGCGGACCTGTTTTAAAGTGCACCAGGCGCAAACACGGAAAGTGCACCCTAATACATAATATGGCCCATGATTTGTAATATGCACCGCATACCGGCATTTTGTCAATATAAGGCCACATTGCGGGTAGCACATGCTTCCTCTCTCATGATCAGTTCTGAATATTTTACCTCATTCGCGTGCTTTGCCCGTCAGCATTTTGTGCTGTTATGGTGTACGCTCCACATTCTAGTTTGGAATGATGGTGTGGTCACCAGGCAGTTGCTGCAACAAGCCGGAGGAAGGAGGGTGTTTGTTCGGGTGGTGCTGTAGAGAAATACATACTTGCTTAAAGTAATACTGATGGTATGTTTATTACTTCACACATTTGCACTGCTTAAAAACAGTCAAACCTCAGATAACCCTTCAAACCAACTAAGGGGCAAAAACAAATAAGGTCCTGGTCAATATTTCATATAAATAGACCCATTCACAGCCTATGGATTTTGGAAAGTTAACCATACATGTTTATTGAGAAAGACAATGTTGGTGTTGAACTGCTTAATATTAAAAGACCAAACTGAAACCAAAACCCACCAATAACCAGCTTCAGGATGGAAGACAGCAGACGTCTAATCCGCTTATTACAGAAAGAATATTGTGTTAGAAACCATTGTAACTAGCTGGATGAAATTCCCACCTGGTCAGCAAATAACACTTGACTGATCCATATTCGTGCACCATGGGAATCCACGTTGCTTCCTGATTCACATTTCCTGCTGGCAAAAGTCGCCAATGTACTCCTGTATATTTCCTCGTATGTTTAGAGTAGATTTTCAACTCATGGGGCCTTGCAAAGAATCTCTCCCCAAAATGCATCCAGCAAGAATTTCCACTGGATAAAGTAATTGCTTAAGGTAACCTGGAAGAACTTTTTGCACATATAACTCATTTTGATTTTTTCCAAAAGGAAAGCTATTTCCTATGGAGAAACCACATCTTATGCACCCCCATCAATAATATGGTGTTGCCCCACATTTCCCACATTGCAAAAACAGTGTATTGTCTACACAGCAGGTACTTAAACCCACTGAAATGCCATGCAAATATCTAAACTGCTAGATAGCAGTTCATTCCTGATTACATTATTCTAACAGACTGACTACGTTCATATGCTGCATGCTGCAAAGAAAGCTCTCTTGCAGGGTTTAGATGATAAGTGTTGTTAAAAGTATGATTTCAGGGATAAAGTGCTTAGGAAGCTCAGCAAATATTTCAGAACTGAAGAAAGTAATACACGCGAATGTATCTCATTTACTGCCAGGTTATAGGTCAGGGCCATTGGTATACCTTTTGACTGGGTCACCGTGGGTTCTGCTGAACTACTAAATGATTAAATTGAACTTCAGTACTGGAAAGAAGCCTGCTTCTGGGTCTCTCATTTTGTCTTCTCTAATAACTACTTTCACTGGTGCTTCTCAATATTTAAACAGGTGCATCACCAGAGTAAGATTCAATGAGCAAGTGAAGCAGTGGCATAAGGAAGCCTCAGGGGACCCCCTGAAAGAAATGGCGAGGGGGCCCTCGCACTACCCATACCCTCGAGCTGGCAAGCTGAGGGGGGGCCCTTTATGCATGGAAGACTAGGAGATCCCCGCAGGGCTACAGGGATGTCTGTTATGCCCTTGGAGTGGAGAAGAAATATCTCATGGGGTCACCCAAGAATATTGATAGCAGGGTCGAACTGGGACTAAAATTAGGCCCAAGGCACCAGAATAAAATAGACCCCCATTAGCAAACGAGATAGCTAAAAAGTGGCCCACATTTGCAAATCAGGCCATTTTTCAACTTGTAAAGAAACGCTGTAACTTGCTAAGTTTGGAAGATTCCATGCATTTATGTTTGCTGTAGGCAATGCTTGTGGTAATATCAGAGAAATCAAAAGTAAAAACCCTCCCACTTGGCCATAAAACCAGCCCACAAACTGCTAAAAAAACGGCCCACACACCCTCAGACCAGCCTATCAGGCACTACCTGATTGCCTTATAGGCCAGTCCACACTGATTGATACTAAGGTGTAAATGTTCCAATTACTTACTGGTAATCTTCATTACTCCTGGTCCTGATTGTACTAATCCCATTCATTACTTTTGAGGTGTAGTCCACCTCCCGAGACTGAAAAGAAACAGGAATGCTCACATGATTGCCCCCCCTTCTGTAGCTGGACCCTAAAAGGGCTATCTTATCAGCATTCCTCCTGAATTACCAAGCCTAACACCACATGATCCGGGATGGAGAGGGGAACACAATGAATGGGATGGTCTAATATTTGGTCTAACTTTACCTGAGGGCCCGCCCGATTCACAAAGTAAGTTAGACCAAAAGTCTAACTTGAACCAAAAGTCTAACTTTACTACTTTGCGGTATTCACAAAGGTAGGTTACTTTGAGTAAAGTTATACTTTTGGTCTACGTTATACTTTTGGTCTAACTTTGCCTTTGTGAATACCGAAAAGTCGTAAAGTTAAACTTTTGGTCTAAGTTAGACTTTTGGTCTTTTTGCCATTGTGAATCGGCCAATGTCTTTATTCCTTTTCTGGATGAACTAAATGTCATAAACATTGAGTCTGATTATCTAAACAAGGTAGACCTCTCCAAACAAACCCGCAAAGGTCTTTCAACAAATAGGAGATGCCATTATAACCCTGAGATGAGCTTCATAAATCTCTCAAAGTTGGGAGAAGTATCTCCTGGTTCTTGTGAAAAGAGGAAGCTACCTTAGGAACGAATGTTGAATCAAGTTTGAGAACAACTTTATCCTCAAAAAATGAGACAAAAGGTTCTCTAACCATAAGAGCTCCCAGTCCACCACCTCTCCTGGCAGAGGTTACTGCTACCAGAAAAACAACTTTCATTGTTAGATATTTAATACTAACCTCTAATGGTGGTTCGAAAGGGTGAGAAGGCAAAGCATTTCAAACTATAGGAAAGTCCCATAGAGTATACAAATGTTTCACTTCAGGACGAGATAGTGAAAAACCTCTGAACAAGTGGGTCACTAAATCCTCCTCATCATGGATTTCTGAATACCCTGATTGCTGCCCACTATGAATGCATTGTAGACACAGATAACATTTTTCATACCCCTCCAAGAGAAACTGCAATATGTCATTTAGATTGAATTTCACAGGGGGATTGACCATGGATGGAGCACCATCTCTGAATATTTCCCCAATGTCTCCCATAAGATTTCAGGGTGGACGTTTTATGAGACTCTTAGACAGATATTGATAGATGTCTAGATAAACCTTTGTTCTACAACCACCTCCATTCAACTTCCACAGCAAGAGTCATAGCTTCTGGGAAAGAACGATGTTGGGGAGCTCAGAGGAGACTATTGAGATGAAGAATCCAGTGATCTCAATTTGCCAGGAATTTCAAAATGAGGAACCATGATATTCTCGACTAGAATGGAAGTACCAGAATCATTTCTAAGATCTCTATTTGGACTCTGGCTTGAAGTTTGGGGATCAATGGGATTGGAGGGAAGGCATAAAGTAGGTGATTGGACGATGGTGTTGTTAATGCATCCACCCACTGGACTCTATTTTTCACATTCCTGGAACAGAATCTCAGGACCTGTGCATTGTGCTGGGAGGCAAATAGATCCAGGAAACATCTAACAAACCTGCAAATCGAGTAAAAGGCAGGTTTGGACAATGGCATCTCCTGAGAAGATGGAAAAATCCAGCTGCAACTGTCTGACATTGTCCGTTGCCTTTAAGTAAACTGACACGAGATATAGCAGGTGAATCTCCGCCCGCTGAAACAAATGAATTGCTATCAGGTTTAGAGATTTGGATCTAGTTCTATCCTGGCTGTTCATGTATGCGGCTGTCACCATATTGTCTGGTCTGACAAGCAAAATAATCACAATCCATTGCTGGAAAAGCATCACTGCTCTCAATACTGCAGTTAGATCTCTCCAGTTAGATGAGTGACAGCTCTCTGATATTGACCATTTCGACTGGGATGTCATAAAATCCACAGTTGTCCCCCATCCAAAGGCGCTCACGTCTGTAGACAGGACCTCTGAAAGGTCTTGTTGAAGATAAATTATTTTGTTCAAAGAATCCAGAAGCTCCTTCCTTATCTCTTCTTTTGTTACTGGCTCAATAGGTCAAAATCCTCTGATTTGAGATTCCAGAGATGTAGATGGGTCCACAGAGGTCAAAGGTGCAATCTTGCCCAGGGCACCTGAAACACATGCTGCCATCTGTCCCTGGAGTTTTAGCCATTGTCTCACTGGAAGTGCTTGGCTTTGGCTACAACAATGCTATGAGTGACTCTAGGTATTGTCAGGACTGAAGAAATAGTTGTGTACAACAGAAAAAAGAACACATCTGGAGAGACACCATTTTATCTGAGCTAAGAAAGAACAGAACAAATCTAAAAAACTCTATGATGAACATCTTCACAAGAAACTATTCACTATTACCGTATGGGGTGTTTGAAATGAATGTAACATGGGCTGTTGCTAAACTCCCCACTGATAACTGTGATGAAGAGTTTAATCTACCACACAGTATTCCGTAGCCACATAATGGGTGCAATTCTTCACTGGGCATGGTTTGGGCCCACACTTCTGAGACGCATTCGTCCAAGACTTCTTTGGAGAATAATTTTTACTGAGTGCACAATAGTTCAGATGGCTGTGTTTTGCCTGGAGGTATTCTTTGTGATGCATTTAATCATAACACATTGTTCCTAACAGGATAAAGGTTTTACGTTTGTTTTTGGACTTGCTGAGAAAAAATACATTTGGGACGCTTTAAAAAATGTGATGGGCTGGAAAAATGCGCAAGATTGTTATCAGACCTGATTTTTTTTTTTTTTTTAAAAGGCCTTTATAAAACAGAAAAGGCAGAAAACTCGGTCGTAAGGCTTTCATGGCCATTTTTTGCGAATGATTGGTCTGTACCACTAGGATTTTCGTAAAAGCATATTAATTTAATGAGGTTCCAGAGGTCATTTGCAAACTCTCCTTCTCTGCAATTTGTTCCTGCATCACCGGCTGTCGGTGCCCCTTTTGGATGCTACCTGCAACTTCTAAACCGAGCCCACGCTGGCCATGGGATGTGCACTGCCTTACCACGGTCTGAGCCAAACAATAGCCGAAAGTGCATTGGGCGCAGCATAGCCATCCACCACTTCAGGAAGGGATATTCGGATTATAGGCCGGCGGGCCCAGAAAGTCTGCTTCCACTTTCCCTGTCTTTGGATCGCCTTTTCTTGATTAATAAAAGTATAATATGGATTTCCAAATATGAAAAATTACGCAAACTCCAATCTCAGCAGCTCCCACCCACCTCAACCTTAGCTGTTATAGCAAGAAAAGGACTGGTTTTATATTTTTTTCAACCTTTTACATTGCAGAATGCTCACCATCAGGAAATAATCCAACAAGGCCTAGGGGTAGACCATGTCTAGGTTAGGGTTGGAACTCACGGCCTAATTTGCCTTGTACAGTGTGTCAGTCCTTTTCCTGCAAATTATCTTTTGCAGCTCCTAAAAGTGTTTACAAGTGCCTGAGAGGTAGCACACAGTGTTTTTATCCCCCTAATTAGATATAAACAGATACTGCAGCATTAGTGGAATCCTTCCCTCCCTTCGTGGGAAAGTGGGTGACTTCACACACTCTGTGGACAGCGGGGTTATGAGGAATGCATCTGATGGTCGCCCCTCTTATTGTAGCCAGTGAGTCATGGGCCCTGGTGCAAGGGAGGAACTAGGCCCGCTGGCTGCTGTTCGAATTACAAAATACAACAATAATCAGAGTTCAGAGCCCCGGAGCTGCTGCACCTGCTGTACCAACGGAAGCTTCTCCCTGGTAGAGACCCGCGCTTTCACCTTCGATCTGTCAAGAGTCCGTAACCAGGTTACAGCGGACTGATTCGGGTAAAGTGAAAGAGCTGATGGTACGGCCGCAAGGCCCTAAGCTTCCCTTGGGCAAATTCATTTGAAGGTAATCCACTCAAGGGCTGGAGGAGCGAAAAGCAATCACATTCCGATGCCATGGCGGCCTAAATCCGCAGTGCCTACCTCTCGATGTCGCCTTCAATTCACGAGGCCTAGCAAGATCTCAGAGAAGGATTACACACCGTCGACAGCACACCTGTGATTACAAGGCCTAGGAATGCGACACACACTCCCTCTTCACTATATGAAATGACGTTCTGTCACAGGAGCGCGAGCTTGACGCGCGTCATTCAACGTGATGGTGAGCCTCGTGGTACCCCTTTCTGAGCATCAGGCGGGCAAGCCCACTGGCTTTTGAAAGAGTTTTCGTTACCCTGGTGTCAAAATACTTCAAATGCGTTGTTTAGCCAGAGTTTCTCATATTTTTTTTATATATTGTTTTGGGATTTATGCACAAATATGAAATGAACTGTTATGAATTATAGGTTTATATTATAATAAATTGTGTAGATTTTATGAATTTTAAATACATGAAATAGATATTTTTAATAAACATTTGTGTACTGATAAGAACTTTTTGGCTTTCCCCCAATCTTTGTGATGAATGATTGACAGTTTGAATGTGGTAGTTAAGAGCATGGTATGTTTCAAAATATTCCAAAGGGAATTTATTTTTGACTTATTGTCAATTGGTGTCCTATCCCTTTGGTGAATTGGACCCCTCTCTTTCTTTTTGCTACACTTAGCATTGCAGCGCCAACGCAGGCACCCTTGCACCATAGTGCAAGGGTGTCTGCGTGCAGGGGAGGATTGTTTATGTGCAGGAAGGTGTCCCTTCCTGCACATAAACAATCCTAAAATGCCATTTTGTCACTTTTATGTGTGCTGCTTCATGCAGCACACATGAAAGTCACAAAATGGCATTTTTTTAAAAAGATTGTTTATGTACAGGAAGGGGGACCTTCCTGTACATAAACAATCCATTGCAGTTTGCTTTTTCCATGTGTGCTGCACAAGGCAGCACACATGGAAAAAGCAAAAACGAAGAGAAATAATGCCCACCGCAATACCCACTGTCCACCCCTTTCACGCTAACCATAGCGTGAAAGGGGGCCTTATTTACAAGGCAGCGTTAAGCCACGTTAAGTGACTTAATGCTGCCTTGTAAATAAGGCTAAGCCCCTATCGCCACCACAACATCGATAAAAGTGACGTTGTGGTGGCGATAGGGGCTTGTACATATGCCCCCTGGGGGCATATGTACAATAACTGCCGTTAACTAACGCTAACGCTAGTTAGCGGCAGTTTTCTTAACGCAGCCTATCACCAAAAACTATCGCCCTGTTAGCGATGTATTTACAATACGTCGCTACATGGCGATAGTTTCAGGTAGCTGTGGTGAAAACTGCCGGTAACACTAGCGTGAAGGCGATACAAATTCTGACGTTAGCGGGCGAAAACTGACGAAACGCCCATTAGCGGCAAAATAACTCACGTTAGTCAGTCCAACGTGACTTTTATTTGCCTCTAGAGGCAAAAATAGCCTATAAGTCCACCTCCAATGAAAAATAGGAAATGCAACCAATGGAATGCAGAATGGAACAGCCAGGGGGAAGTGCAGCACAGATCAACACCCCCCCCAAGCGCCCCAAAAGCCAGGATGACCAGCCAGAGTCCCATTGGAAGAGGAAATTCAGGGCTACATCTATGAAAAGAGGCGCATCGCTGTGCCAAACCAGTGATGCATCACTTTTCATTGCGCACTCCTTGCCACACCATGGCATCCAAATCCTTGAAAGCACGGACAGTCCCCGGGGCCCGGAGACCTCGCTGGGCCTGCGTCTGGAACCCAGAGTGGGATGCGGAGGTGCTGTGGAGTCGCTGGGCCGTGGCGGTAGACAATGAGGGGCAGCGATCGCCCTTACCTGGTGGTGACATCTGGCAGGTCACATGGAGACACGTTGCTGACCTGTGTGAGAAGACCGCCTTGCTCCCCTTGGAGCTGTGAACGGTAGAAGCTCTCCTGCACACCAACGTAGGGAGGTCTGCATCACATACTATGATCCACCACTACCACAGCGTGCATGGAGGAGATCATCAATGGTGTGCCGCGCCTCTCTGCATCACAGGCCGTATGATGTTGTGCTGGCCGGATGCTGTGGAGGGTGAGGCTCCTGAGCTGTACCAAACTTGTGTGGCGGGAGCGCTGCAACTTTGCGCCTAAGGGGGCCCTGTTGCCACACCTGCATCAGGAGGTTCCCCAGCGGGCTTGGCGGCGACTGCGGTACCCAGGCTTGTGAAATCCCACCTGCAGGAGGCTCCTGCTGGCTGAGTCACAGATTTGGAGAGAGTGCAGCGCATTGATCCCCGGTGTCAATGTCCAGGTGAGGAGAAGGTGGGACGCGTAGCGGAGGAGGCACGGGGACGAGTCGGGTCCAGGCCCAGTGCCTGTGGGTGATGCACACCATGCCCTGAGCAATCCCTGCACTGCGGCTGACCTACATCACCGAGGGCACCGCACAAGGCTGGTGGGGGACTCCACTAACTCGCTCAATTCGCTGAGAATGGCCATTGGTAGCAGAGGGTGCCAGGGGCACGGGGGCCAGTTCTGGCCCAGGCCCTTGGGTATGCAGCTTAATCCACTATTACTCGCTGGGGAACACAGAATCTGGCCGCGACTGTCAGATCAGAAGAGGCAACCGGGTAGTGCTGCCTTTCCTTGCCCCCTGTTAGTTTGCTTTTGGGTGTAGGGGGAACTAACCTTAGTGGACTTCCACTTTCCACAGCGCTGCGCCGTCTGGTTGCTGCTGCTGCTGTCCCCATCTGCTGCTGCTGGTTCCTCTGACACGGAGGTCAGGTGTTCGAGTCCCTCCTCCACCTGCAGGCTCCTGCCTGCGCCTCATCCCTGGTGGTCCAGTGGTAGAGCGTCACTGCTCTGCAGCGTGACTGCCCTCTTGTCCCTCTCGTCTGCTGTTCCTGTTCATCTTTCTGCTCTTCTCTGTTGCTTTCATACCTTTTTCTTTATTTTTTTATCTTTGCTGTGTTTGGCTTTGTTTTTCCTGTGCTTTTTGGCAGTTCCTTTTTCCCTATCCTCTCCCTCTTTGCCGCTGCGATCACCCGCATCCCCGCCCCCTCCAGTGTCCTTTCCTGCATTTCCCGCCTCACAGCTGTCCAGCCCCCCTGCAGCACTACTTAATGGTGGACGCTGTGTGGCCATGCGCAGCGGGCGTGCCACTGGTGCACCAAAGGGAAGCCAAAGGCAAGCCTCTCTGTGTCCGTCCGGCCCTGTACCGTGCCCAACACCAGGGACCCTGCCTCTCGGACACTCCACCGCTACGACACCAGCACCCTCCTCGCCCTCAACCATGGACGCCACTCCGCCTGCCATCTAGCATCACCAAAGAATACCCTTGCACCCTGCGCCTGTCAAAACTGCAAACGCACCTTCTGCCACATCAGCACACCAGCGCCTCTTGCCGCCCAGCCGACCAACAGCACACCAGACCGGCGCAACTCCATCCTCCTCAACGTGGGGTCACTCCACAAATACGCCACAGACATCTGGGACCTCCTTGATGCCACCTCTTCAGACATCACCTTCTTCACGGAAACCTCTGCTCCGGAACGGACATCTCCATCGCCATCCCTGACGGCTACTAAATCACCCGCAAGGACCACCCCGACCGTCCAGGAGGAGGCATTGCCATCATCTACAAAAGCACACTCCAACTGACCACATGCTCTAATGACCCAACGGTGACCATGGAACACCTCCACTTCCAGATCCGGACCAACCCCAACACCATCCTTTGCGGCACCCTCATCTACAGGCCCCCCGGACTATGGACCACCATTCACCAATGCCATTGTAGACCTCATTGCACCCAAGGCTCTCCCATCCACCGACTACATCCTACTCGGAAATCTCAAGTTCCACCTGGACAACCCCAGTGACCAGAACACCACCCCCCTCCTGGGGAACCTCGCCTACATCAGACTCAAGCAGCTAGTCACCGCACCAACCCACATAGTCGGGCCGGACACACGCTCGATCACGGCTTCTCCGCCAGCGGGAACTTCAACTACAGCCACACCACAGGACTCTCCTGGACCGATCATCATTGTATAAATCACGTCTTCACCATGCCCACCGTACACCACTGCCATCATCACCCCCCCTCGCAGCTGGATCAAGGCCACCGAAGAACTTCTCGTCAACTCCCTCAGCACGACCACTCCGCCAACGCTTACAGACGACAACACCGCAGCGCGCAACACCCTAGCACCCCTCAAGAAAAGACCAGGCAAACAACACTCCAAGAAGGCCAACTGGTTCACTCCCACCCTCCACTAGTCCAGACGCACATGCAGACGTCTCGAGAAGTGCTGGAGCCACAACATCAGTCAACTCCGCAACACAGTCACCCTTGCACCATGGCGTAAGGGTGCCTGCGTTGGCACATGGCAGCCATTGTGCGCCAGCATAGGGGAAAAAGACAGGGGGGCAGTTTCATCTCGCTAGTGCGTCATTTCCTTGACGTACTTGCAGCGTGATTCTTGCACCACGTTGCGCTGTATTTGCAAAGTAACACATCTAGGCTTATGCGTGACCTTGTGAAGCCCTGTGCCACATTATACCTGCATCAGGTATGATGTATGCAGGGTGGGCATTCCCACGCAACAAAGCCTCATAGGAGTGGCGCAGTGAAATCCATCAGATTTCACTGCAAATATTGTAGGATGCCACTGCATCAGTACCTTACGCCTGCCTCATGGCAAGCGTAAGGGTGACGCAGTGCCACAGGGATAGGCTGGCCCCATGCATTGCTGGAGTTGTGTCATGCTTGTGACACAACTGCAGCAATGCGTGACTTTAGCGCTGACAGATACATCAGGATTCCAGACGTATCTGTCATTAATTGCGACATGGAGCGCCGTACAGTGAATGCCGCGCGTCCATGGTGTCGCAAGAAGGGCGTAGTGAAAAGTGTTGCAACGCTGTTTTGTCGCAGCGATGCACACTTTTCGTGAATGAGGCCCAGGAATGCGCCCTATCTTATTGATGGTGCGCATTCCTGCCCTGTAGTTTTGTCACAGGGCAGTGCAGAACCATTCCTTGCAGCGCTGTCCAGCACCAAAACCTTCTGAAATGAGGCCCCAAGTGTTTGCACCATTTTTAATACCAGCTATTTTCTGGTCTTAAAAAAAACTGCCTCTAACTGCAGTTAGAGGCAGTTTTTTTGGTTTTGCACCATACAGGGAATTCCTTGTAAATATCGCGAAGTGGGGTTAGCGGCAGTTTTTGTACGGAAATGCCTACCTTGCATCTCATTTTCGTTAACTCCCGCTAACAGAAGTGGCGATCATAAAAATTCACTGAGGTTAGCGGCAACTTGTAAATAAGGCAATAAAAAAAAAAGCTGCCGTAACGTCAAAAAATTGACGATACGGCAGCGTTAACTCCTTGTACATATGCCCCCTAGTGTCTTCACATAAAAGTTTCTTTAAAATAGTTTAGAGAAGCAGTTTCAAAAATCCTGCTATTTAAATAAGAGCCGTGTAAGATTGGGAACTTTTGTTCATCCGATACTTTTTGGGTTAGCGGACTACAAGTTCACAATATCATTTTGACTTTTTGATAGCACAAAATCAAGCCTAGTTACTATACACAATAATACAAGATCCAATTACCATACCTTAATCAAAACGCACTTTAATTTGCATTTGTAGATGTGTTGGACAGCTAAGGAGCTTGGAGTGCTCTCTGGGATCGTAAGGGACAACTAGGTTTCATGTCCCCTTCTCAGGAGAAACCATGGCAACTACCACAAGCCTATATACTCAGCTTGGGGTTTGGTTTGCTAAATTGTGAGGTGGAAAGTTCTGCAAAAACATTTTTTTGTAGCAAAATCCCCCCATAAAAAAATGTTTTAGTGATTCAATTCTCCCCTTTGATCTTTTTTTGTGGGATACTTCGCTCACCGGCGAAGTGGTGAAACTTCACAAACTAATGAAACTGTGAACCTTGCACGAAGAATAATTTGACAAATCTCTTGTTTCAGCTGTAGCTAAAGTGCACCAGGTGCTTTCTGGCTGGGGATCTCAAATGAATGGGGTATACCTTCCGCGGAGTCTACAATACAATACAATTAAACTAAAAGTTCAGTGACAGAATTGGGAAAATAAGGGCCATCATATTACTGAGGGTATATATAGGCACCAGGAAACTGCCTAACTTACGGAGACAGCCAAATCCTAGGCACACATACTTTCTCAAATTATAAAGAAATCTTTCTTCGATGCAATTTTTCGCTTCCCAATTACACTTAGTATGTATGTACCATTTTAAAGTCATTTGTTTAGTTTAAACCTAGCTGGGTAGCAACAGGACACTGAACAAGGGCGAGAGGAAAAGAATACAGTTTAAGTTTTTTTTTACAGAGGGGTAGGTAACAGGGACACTCCTATTGCGTTGGAGATAGAGTTCTTTGAGGAGCAGAGTCTTTAGTATCTTCCTGAATTTCAGGAGGAATCGTGTAGTTCTGATGTTGGGGAGATGCTGTTCCGTATAATGGGAACATAGACCTAAATGTCCTGCCTTCTGGTTTTATATTTCATGCACATTTTCATCCTCAATTTGGCAATGTCCCGGGCACCTGATATACTATTATCTGTTAGATGGGTTAGCTTCTTACCCAGGTAAATTGGATGTCATATCTGATGGCTTTGAAGGGAATGCAGCTGATCTTGAAGATCATCCAGGCTTGGCAGGTGAGCCTAAGTAATTCCTTCAACCATGGAGTGATATGGTCAAATTTCCTTAGGTCCTTTATGAGACATGCAGTGGTGTATAAGATATCTTTGAGAGGTGTCTGAGTTGTGTCATGTAGGTAAATGTTACATTCAGGTGGGAGAAGAACAGGTCATGCAATGTTACTCTAAGTCAGTTTTAAGAAGGAATTGTTTCAATTTTTCTCAGGAGGGGGACTGGTTACCATACGGTCTTGGTTTTCATGGTGATGTGTTTCATAGGAGGTGAAGCCTCTGTTGAGAGTGAATTCAGATGATTTTGCACTGTTTATCACCTGAGGGGTTAAGGTGTCCAGGTTCTTGTACTAAAGAAAATCTGTGGTTGTTCAGACCTATTGTTGAATAGAAGAAGTTCAGAGTTTGATTAGTTTGGCGAACATAGTAGTCCATCACAAGCGTGAAGGAATACCTTGTCCACCAAACCTTCGGTCTGCCCTCTCAAGTATAAGGCAGGTAGACCGTCAGTTTTCCAATGACAGCCCGCTGCTAGCTCTAGAGTAAGAAAATTTACTCCGGTGGGCCGACGGAGTAGCGGTTGTTGGAGTAAAGGCATCAGACTTCCAGCTATATTTAGAGTTGATGGTATGATGTCCTTTTTGTGGTCCAAACGGAAAATAAATAATGATCTCGCACACACTGAAGTCGTGAAGCCATTAGTTGTTTTTTTTTCAGAAACAAGCTACTGCTTTGGAAGTTTGTAAGGAATTGGGGAATTAGTTGAGGGGGATAAGTACCCACCTCAAGTAATAACCATAACCCTTGTCAGGGTGCTCCTTAAAGTCACTAAATTAACCTGAGCTCAAAATCTGGTAGCTATTACACAGAGCAGGCAGGCATAACTTAGAGGCAATGTGTAAAGTATTGCAGGACTCAAACAGTAATAAAGTCAGCACACAACACAAGAAAAAACCCCAAACCAATTTAGAAAAATAGAGTACATTTTAATAAATAAAATTATACCAAAATGGCAAAAATCCAAAAAGGAAAACAAGAGTAAAGTGCCAACCACAGTCTTCTGGTTGCGCTTAACCAGTACCTAGGGACAAATTAATGCTGACCGCGATGGGGTGTGGGTCAGATACAGAAACCAGGTTCGACCCAGTCGGAAGCTTTACCATCAGCCTTCGTCTCTGGAATGGAAATCAAAAAACCTCAATGGGGCAAGGCTGCAAGCTGGGGCCTAAGTAGGCTCCATATTGTTGGATAGCCCCTATACAAAGTCTCGGTGAAGTCATTGATGTTTTGTGGGAAAGCTCTGAGCAGGAGAAATTTTAATTTTGCACCCAGAGAAGGTCCCTCATCAGCTGGATACTTTTCGTACCTTCACCTGGTGAAGATTTCTACATTCAGACTTTTTCACTTTTTTGAAACTCTGATTCTTCCAGCAGGGCTGCAGACTGTAGCCGAAGAGGGTTCCATGAGGCTGGATGCCTCCTCTGTGAAGTCTAGCTGAATTGGATTTGCTGCTATGGAAAATCTCCAAGCAGGAACAACCTGAATCTTTGGCCCAATGACAACGCACCTTCATTGGATAGGCTTGTACGGTTGGTCCAAGTCTTCCAGAAACTCTGGAGCCAAAAAGTTTCTAAGTCCCAGGTTTCAGGAAAATTTAGGAGGAGTACACTTTGGCATCAGCCAGGTGTCCAGGACCTTGGGGACAGCACTTGAGGGGTCAAGGCTCACTCCAGCAGATGCAAGCAGAAGGGTCCATGGCAGGTCCACAGCTGGTCAGTTGGCCAGATGAAGGAAAGGCCTCTGGTGTTGTATTCCTGTACCTTGAACAAGGCCAGCCATTTTACTCTCGGAGTCCACTTCATTGTCCTAGGTATGTTTATGTTTATGGATTTATAGAGCGCATGGCTGCCCATGGGCTTCCCAGCGCTGGGAGAAACATGACATTCCGAGAGCGGAGGGGTTTAAGGAAGGTACAAGAGGAAGAGGAAGAGCAAGTCCTGTCTTCTAGGCTCTTCTCAGGTCACAGACAGCAGGTGCAGTCCTTTTTTGTTCCACCACAGATCAAGAAAGTGTTCTGAGGGGGGTACTGTGGGTGCCACATTTATGTCTGGCACCAGCCTGTGGGTTGCCCTTCCCTAACCAATAGGGAAAAAGTTCACAGGGGCAGACATACCCATCTTTGCACCTCTTCCTGTGTGAACTACTGTAAATATTCCACAATGCCCATCTCTGCCTAAATCCAAGATAGTGAAACCCTTCTTCCCTGGTGCAGATCCTATGTTCCCATCCCACCGGAGTGGCCATGAAAATGAGAAAACCCTCCTGCTCAGATGTCAGCTAGCATTTGCCAGTGACACAGTGGGCCTCTTTGACGTTAATTAAGTTCCTGGGCACAGCCCTGATGGTCATCCTGCCAGAGGAACAGAGCACCGTCCCACACTTAAGGTCTTTGTCTCAGCTCTGGGAAAAATGTGCACCTCATCAACAAAGCTATTCAGCTGCAAGGTGGCAGTTGGGTTCATGCAAATGGGCATCCAGAGGCGTCAGGCAGGGAAAAGGTAACTTTCTAAAAATACCTTTTCTAAAATATTTTTTACAAATCCAACTTCGTCAATGAATTGAGTTTGTAATAAGTAATTCAAAAAGTACAGATGTGAAATGTGTTTCCCAATGCTTTCCTATAGAGCAGCCAACCCTGCTACAGTGAAAATAGCTTTTAGGGCCTTTTTCACTGTAAGTACATGTTTTAACATTAAACCTTTACATGTCTTACTTTTAAATACCATACGCCCTGCCTTATGGACACAAAGGCCTTCTCAGAGGTGGCTAATTAATATTTAAAAGGAAGGTTTAGGTCTGTCAAAAGGGGTTATTTTAACAGGTCAAATTTGTAGTTAAAACATACAAAGACAGGCTACACTTGGCAGAACTGCAGTCATGCTTACACTGTCACTGTAGTGGATGGTGCAACTTGTACTCCACTGGTGACATTTAACTCACAGGCCCAGGGTACAATTTTTTACCATATACAAGGGACATACAGGTAAGTTAAATATTCCAATCCAGGGCATGCCAATTTTATAATATTGAAAGGGGTAGCACATGCACTGTACCTCTGGCTAGCAGGAGTAAAGTCGACAGTGTTCTGCAGGCAGCAAAAATAGTGAAGACAAAAATATGAGGTGATACCACACAAAAGATGGTAATTTCCAACAGAATTTGGTACTGAAAACAAAAACGTTTGGTACACAGCCACCTAAAAAGGATGGCCATGCACCAAACTTTCAATGCCTTGACAGGAGCCTATCTCCTCTCTGGTCCCGACGTAACAATTCTGTTCCGTACAGCTGAGGGCATAAAGGCTTGTGGTTGGAGGGTGCCCTTGTCCATTGAGTTTGTCAGTTAGTTTCCCTGTCCTCTCAATTCCTTCTCGTACAACTGACGGCATAGTGGCCTATGATTGGAGGTTGACTTGTCCAATGAGTGTGTCAGCTTCCCTGTCTTCTCTCTGGTCTGGACATAATAATTTTGTTCCGTACAAATAATGATGTTGAGGTGTGAGATTGGGGGTTTCTGTTGTCCAATCATGCCCTCTATAACTGTAAGGTTTAATATGGAATAGGAAAATAAGACAAGGACACTGATTGGAAGATTTGAAATTTTGGATACAGTGATTGGTTACATTGCTCTATAAATATTTTAAGTAACAATCAATGATGGTACGAGAAGACTTTGTGTGGAAGGGGTGTTGCGTTTTTCTGCTTAACCTGGAAGGTTAAGCAGAACTAGGGGCTTATACTTAGGGCCTGATCTAAAATGCGGCGGATGCCGAAATATAAATCCCATAGGATGTAATGGGATTTATATTTCGGCGGACAGGATATCCGTCACCGTTGTGATGGAGTAACCCATCCGCCGAGTTCTAAATCAGGCCCTTAGACTAATAAGGAAGATAGTTGTTGAATTAAGGTTTTTATTAGGAGTTAATGGTTTTAACCTTAACAAAAGAAGTGTATGTGGAGTAATCTGGATATAGGAGACTGCCAGAGTGACACAATTATGAAATTGAGAACAGCTCTGTTTGCGTTTGGACTATTGTTAGTGAATAAGTAAAATATATATTGCTCATTTGCATATTGCAATTAGGGAATACTTATAATAATTTTCTGCTTTAGTAATTACCACATTGGATATGATTTTGGCAGACTTTGTGTCGATATCGGATATGGATTATAGCACATGTCCTGATACTGCTCTAATCTTTTAGGTCCCACTGAGGATACAAATGTTCAGCGCTCTCCCTTCTCTGGTTTACACTTATCCAGGAGAAGTCAATAAGGAATTTTTAATGTAAGGAATAAGTGAGATATTATTTGTGTTATTAGAATAGACAGTACTGTAGGGTGGTACTTGCGGATTTGTAATTCCTTTTCCATAATGTGGCTTGACCTTAGTTGGGTGACAAAATGAACCTAGAATAGTGTCTTATAACTAGTTATGGGATTTTCTTTTATACTTTTTAAGAACCTCTGGTGATACCATTACATAACCCCTTTTTTCTTCTGCGTGGCATATACTTGTCCATTAGGCAACACTAAGAAATTTCTAAAGTAAGTGAAATTTAATTCAAACAATTCTGAGGGTTTAAATTCAACATTGTAATTTTAATTGGAGGATTATTGGTACTTTGCATCACTGTTAGTGGAGAATACACAATGTTATAAAATTACAATATCTACATGTTTTTGTGGAATTTTGTTATATTGTGTGTTGGTGTAGGGAGCCATTGTATGTTTTAGAAGGTAACATGAATATTCAAATGCTGGTCGGTTGAATGAGTATGTAGTGTTTTATATGTACATAAATGTATGTATCATTCGTTTACAGCCCTGATGAAGTCCCTTGTTGGGATGAAACGCGTTGGCTGGGCTGCAGTTTGATGTTGTGAAGAATAAAGAAAATCTTTTTGGGATAATCATATCATGGCTCCTGCAGTATATTGGATCTTTAAGAAGAATTCGTATGTTTAAATAATCTTGACTAATATTGAATCAAGCAGTGGCGGCTCGCATAGGGCGTGCTGCGGGGCGGTGAGGCGGGGGAGGGGCAGGGTGGGGGGTAGTAGCTCGGACATACGACGGAACGGAGGAAAGTAATTATTACGTTCCTCCGTTCCATCGTATGTCCGAGTTTACTACCCCCGCCCTGCCCTCCCCCGCCCCGCAGCACGCCCGATGCGAGCCGCCACTGGAATCAAGTGAACCTTTAGTAAAAACATTGGACTTCCTAAGCACTTCCTTTTGTATATTTTTCTTCTCACTATAGTTTATGGTTCTGGAGCAGTAGGACCATTAGAAGGTTGAGTGCTATTGCATTTATACTAACATTACAAATGCCTGTGCGGTCAGTTAGAGCCAATACTGCTCTTCTTTTGGAAGTAGGAGCCTGTGAAGGCACAGAGATCACTGCAGAGCCAGCCTGATGTCTTAATGTGGCGGAGGACAGTCCTGCCGGCATGTCAGAGTGGATGACCTCTGCCACCCTTACTGATGGCACACCACCCGCCAGGGTCTAATTCAGGCCCTCAATCATGATTGAGTTGAGCTTTAGGTAGAGACATAGTAAACATAAGGAGATGATGGACGGAGTGCTGAAACCTTTCAGACACTCACCTCCAGTCAAAGATCTGGTTTTAATCCATCATCGTTCTTTAGCTCACTTCGCCACCCCAGTTCAGACCCAGACATATGCTATTCAGCCTTGATCCTGTTTCTCATGGGAACAGTCCAGCCCGAACTGCCAAGCCAGGTCCTCTTTGGACCGGAAACAAGCACCCTGGGATCGGTTTCGGGGTATTGCCCCTCATCAACCAGATTAGCTTGAATCCAGTGGCAAAGTGAGCAAGGGACCCTCGTCTGGGCATACCCTGCCAACTTAGGGCGAACAAAGCAAACACAAGGAGATGATGGACTGAGCGCTGAAACTTTTCAGACACTCACACCCAGTCAAAGATCTGGTTTTAATCCATCATCGTTCTTTAGCTCACTTCGCCACCCCAGTTCAGACCCAGACATATGCTATTCAGCCTTGGTCCTGTTTCTCATGGGAACAGTCCAGCCCGAACTGCCAAGTCAGGTCTTCCCTAGACCGGAAACAAGCAGGGTCAAGGCTGATGTGCATATGACTGGGTCTAAACTGGAATGGCGTGGCGTGCAAAAACATTGATGGATTTAACCCAGATCTGTGACTAAGGGTGAATGTTTGATTGGTTCAGCATTCCGTCCATCATCTGTTCTTTTTGCATTAGGTAGAAACATGACATATAGAATAGCTCATGGCAGGTTCTGAGTCACTGAATGTCATTGGTAGATGAGATTTTAAGGTAGAGTTGAATTTTGGCTATAGCAATGATGGACCATGATGTTGTTGGAAAGTAAGGATTTAAGTGGTTTCATTTAGAGACTGGAAATTATTGGAAAGAGGATGGATCCATGCGTACTCTGCAGGAAATGGGGAGTTTTGTGATTTACATATGTAGATATAGGAACTGCTGATAGTTGAAGTGGTAGGACACATTGCAAGAATGGGTCTAATGCGCAGATGCATGTTTCAGGATGTATGTTACTGCTTGATGATCAACTGTATCAGAGGCAGCTCAGTGGTCAAGCAGGATAAAAAGGCAAAGGTTGTTTCTGTTGTGGAATCTGAGTTTGACAATCTTGATAGTAAAATACTGATTGATAGCATTACAATTGGTGACTGGCTGAGAGATGAGATCAGTGCTTGATGGACTTAAACTGTGTTTTGCTTCTGTTA
Organism: Calotriton arnoldi; assembly: GCA_963921515.1. Taxonomy (NCBI): domain Eukaryota; kingdom Metazoa; phylum Chordata; class Amphibia; order Caudata; family Salamandridae; genus Calotriton; species Calotriton arnoldi. Next base: position 1,070,781 of record CAWUFW010006742.1, read on the forward strand.
GTCACTTTGTTGATAGTAGTTCTGAAGAAGGTGTCTTTGGTTAAGGGGATGCAGAGTATGTGTTGCACAACTTTAGGAAGTATACTATTAATATGTGTGTCTTATATTGAGAGTTTCTCGTCATTATTTAATGATTAGTTGGGTTTGCCATTTACAAAATCCCTAGCTGGACATGGGTGATAAATAGCTCTGTGTGTGCCTGGCTATTTTCAGGACCAGAATTCTGAGTGAGTCTATGTATTCTCAGGGACAGAGTTAAATGTGAGTATGTGTTTTAATTCAGTCAAATCTTTCTGTAAGTCAGGGAAGAGTACATTTTGGCTATGGTGCCTAAAAACCGTGGACTTGAATGTGAATAATAAATCTGTCAGGTCAAGGTTATGGCAGGTTGCAGGAACAGCCATTGTGCCTGCCATGGTAAAGTTAAGGTAATGACTTTTCCTGTTGTGGTTATATATGTGGCTACAAAGAGCAGAACATTGGAGTGCCAGTGCTTAATTTTCACTGGTGGCTGCAGGTGGACCAAGCGGTATTCATTTGTGGGGACCGACAATTATTTTAGCTCATCAGACTTTGGCCCAGATAATGAGAAAGAACAAAACAAAAGGGGAAAGAAGGAGGAAAAGCAAGGCAAAAAACAGTGAAAACGAAAGAAAGCACGGATGAAAAAGTACCTGAAAGAGTGAGATAAAGAGACGGAGCTGTCTCGTGGTGGATGAAAGAGGCAAGAAGTTGAATCAAGACTACACTACCACGGTATTCAGCACCCCGACTTTCGATTTGAGCACTGCAAACTTCTGAGCAAAACGTATGCCCCCCCCCACCCCCAACACCTATTCTTTCCTAAATTAAGCACTGAAGGGCTATGAGCCTCATTGTAAGACATGCGATCAAAGTCATCGACCATACAAGAAGCAATAAGAGTCGTTGATTTTCCTGCAGTATTACATCTGAGGATATTGTATGAACCTGGCAACATATGCACAAACAGTTTCAGTAGGATGTAAGGATTTGTGTTTTTTTTTATTTGGTGTTTCTAATTTGTCACACACGAGTTCTAGTAATATTTTTCCACCCATTCCATAATGTCACTTACTGTGATTTAAAACACAAATAAGGCTGTCCCTAGTGAGGTTTCCTACAAGTACCTACAGAATCTCTAGAGATGTATATCCACAAGGGGCATCTCAAAAAGGTGAAAGACTGGCCTCACACACCACCTGGTGTCATGCTTCATCATAGGCCGTCCTCGCCCTCTAAAAACTCCGTTTGATAGAGGGCGGGCATACACCTGAAGACAGGGATGCACTTCTAAAACTAAGTGGTGGCCCGAAAAGTGAGTGAAAGTGTAATTTAAAAACCATTAAACTTGTCCCCAAGAAGTTTAATTAAGGGGCAGATCTATGGTATTAAAATAAGTGAGCGGTAATCTGGGAATACAATATCCCTTTACCGAAATAGATGGTCAACATGTTTCTGCTCTACGTCCCATATGGGTACATAGCATTCTGTCAGGACCGAGATGGATATTGGGCTCTACCTTTATACACAATGTGCATGAAAGGGTTACCACTCTACCAAACGGGGGTGCAATTACCGACTCCCCATATAGTGCAAAATCTAAAATATAAGAGTATCTGTAGGGAAAGGAAACAAAAGGAACAAACAAACCGGACGTGTAAGTAAGTTTGAAAGCACACTATGCTGTACGTATAACAACACACGTTATGCTGCGCGTGGTGGAATCTAAGTGAAACACGTGTCAATCATACGTGTTCACACTTAAATAGAAAAGCACTTAATGATACTGCTTACCTAAGGACACTATCCTATAAGCTTCATGGGAGGTCGAGGGTGGAAGAGCCTACTGTGGCTTATTCTGGAAAAACACACACAATGCATGAAACACTAGCACACACTCGTACAAATACATGCCTTAAAATAGGTGCCTGCACATAAGGCGTTCAAGGCACTTCAGCATTTACACATGACACTCATACTCTTACTGTCATATTCAGCGCTTCCAGCAGTTCCATCTAGGTTCATCCGCTTCGCCTCCCCGCCGGTAATGTGGGTAAGTGGGGGCGGGTTTTTATACTCATGCGCGCTGGCTCTTTCAAAAATAATTGAAAGATCAGATGATTGTTACCGCCTGTGCGGGTTCCGGTGTGCGCTTAAACAACTGCCTGGTTGCCTGTTTGTGGGCGGACCAAAGGAACTCAAGGGTAAGCCATCGTTGGCACGCCCATAGTACCAAAGAACGCGCATGCGCTGACCTCGCTCCACCGCTCTCATCCCCTTAGTTAAAACGGCACTATACGCCCTAACCAGTAGCACGCCCATCGTCATGAGGGAGCATGCGCTAGACACGCTCCACCGCTCTCATCCCTCTAAATGAAAAGGATGGCACACAACAGTAGCGCTTTACCGTGGAACACAACTACGCTTATATCTAGCGGTTAGATACTGCATGCATATCTCCTAAGACCACTAAATTATGGTAAAAAGGTTATCAAGTGTCAAAAGGACACTGCATTATATTAAAATAATCAGAGCACATAGTGCCACATAATGAATCACTCTAGGTAACAAAGGTTACCAAAGGTGGTAGTCGTGACTCAATATAACAAGATATTTACAGGCACATACTATTAAACAGTAAGCCATCATAAAAAACAATCAGTATATGGGTGATAGTTTTGTATATGTAATGGTCACGCCTCTATCAGAACTACTGATGGTCAATATATATTAGCGAGATAGTTGCAGCCAAGGTATTTCATCATTGAGCCCGGTGTCCCATGAGCGCAACCGGTACACCCAGCGTTGCTCCCTAACATGCAATTGTTGACTTATGTCGGTTTTTTGTTTTCGCATCACCTCCATGACCACCCATCTCAGATCGGATTCAGTATGGTTCTTTTCGAGAAAATGTTTGGTCAGTCTGGTGTTGGATTTTTACATCGAATTGTGCTGCGATGTTCATTAATACGTGTTTTCACTTTCCTTGTGGTCATCCCAATGTACTTCAAATTACACGGGCAGTTCAGCATGTATATCACGTTTTCAGTGTTACAATTACTGAAGTTTCTTAATGTCCATGGTCTATTTGTGCCAATATCTACTTCTTTAGTAGTGGCAGTGAACTGGCAACACACACAGTTACCACATGGGAAGTGACCAACTGGTTTAGGTTGGCTCCAGAGGGTAAATTGATTGTCCTCTTCCTCACGTATATTTTTTGAGTGTACCAGGTCGTCTCGTAGGTTTCTGCTTCTCTTAAAAGCCAAAAGGGGAGGTTCCCACTTTCTTGTTCCGCTGTTAAGTATCGCCCATTTCTTTTTGATGATATTCTGCACTTTGTTGGACACGGGGGTATATGTAGTCACACATACCAAACGGTCGGTTTGTTCCTTTACTGTGGTGTCAAGTAGGGCTGCTCTATTGTTATTTCTCGCCCTTTTCTTGGCTTTCCTGACCATACGTTTTGGATAATGTCTTGCCAGGAGTTTGGATTCCAGTTCTTCTGCCTGTGCGTGAAATGACTCTAATTCTGAGCAGTTTCTTCGCACTCTTAAGAATTGGCCCACAGGCAGATTTTGGCGTAGTGCCCTTGGATGGTAGCTCTCATATAGTAAGAGACTATTCCTGTCTGTAGGTTTTGTGTGTACTTTAGTGGAGATCCCTCCCATTGTCAAGGTGATATCCAAGTCTAAAAAACAGCATGGTTTTTTTCAATAGTATGGGTGAATTTAAGATGCAAGTCTTTACTGTTAATCCACTCCACAAAAGTACTGGCTTCCTCCATTGTGCCGTGCCACACGACAAGAATGTCGTCTATATATCGTTTCCACGTCTTCATCTGATGGTTAAAAGGGTTGTTATCACTGAAGATATGATCTTCCTCAAACTGGTGGACGTACAGACACGCCAGACTCGGCGCGAAGGTACTGCCCATTGATGTGCCTTTGATCTGCCGATACAGTTTATCTTCGAACTCGAAGAAATTTTCAGTAAGAGCCAGCTCCGCACACTCTAAAATGAAGTGTGTTGGTGTGATAAAAGACCAATCTTGATTTAGGAGGATTAGTTCTACCACCTCCAATGTACGTCTCTGGGGAATACTTGTATAGAGTGCCTCAATATCCATAGTTATGAGCAGGTCCTCCTCGACGTTGATATCCAGGTCCCTCAAAAGGCATAAGACATCCTTCGTATCTTTTAGATATGATGGAGATTTTTTTACGATGGGTCTTAGGAACCAATCGCAGAATTGGGATAAAGGTTCCAACAGTGATCCGATACCCGACACTATCGGTCTCCCTGGTGGTGGTGTCTTGTTTTTATGGATTTTGGGGAGCGTGTAAAATCTTGGTGTTCTCGGTTCTGTGTTTATGAGGAAATCAGCCTCGTGTTTCGTGATCCAATCACATGTCAGTGCTTCCTGAACCATGCTCTTGATTTTGTTCATAATCCATGTAGTAGGATCATTCAGATGTACCTCGTAGCTCATAGTATCAGATAAAAGGCGGAGGCACTCCTCTCTATACATGGTATAATTCATGAGGACTATGGCCCCGCCTTTATCAGCTGGCTTTACTACCAGATCTTGATTGTTACTCAGTTTCTGGAGTGCTGTTCTCTCCCCTTTTGTCAAATTCTGGAATCCTTTGGTGTTATTAAAGTCGATTGCTTCGACTTCCTTCATTACTGCCTGTTCGAACGCAAGGACATTACAAGAGATGTTTTGGATGGGTGGAGTAAATGTAGATTTATTACGAAGACCTGTGTTTGTTTCACCATTATCAATACCTCGTATCTCCCCAAAGAAATCTTTCAACTTAATTTTCCGAAAGAACTGTGCTAGTTCAGTATTGAGGAAAAACGGGTCATTTCTAGGTGTTGGGACAAAACCCAGGCCTTTCGCGAGGACGGCTTCTTCTTCTTTGTTGATTATATAATCACTAAGGTTAACGACATTCGTCATTCCTTGTTCGTTGTTGGTATGCCGTCCCTGCCTCTGCCTTTGCTCCGTGTGATCGCTCCACTGGTAGATGGTTCGTCCTCCCATTGTACTCTGGGAGTATTTCTTGTTTTTTGTCTGCCCCTGCCTCTTCCCTGTCCCCTGGCTAAAAAGGTTGTGGACCTTGTTGAAAACCGAAGCCAGGTGGATAGAACTGATGTGGCCAGAACCCATAGGGGTTCATGGGTGGGTTGAACATTTGTTGGCGGGGATTCTGATTCCGTCTCGGGTGCTGTCCACCAGTACTCTCATCACTGCTACTGTCGCTTCTTTCTTCACCCGAGCTGAAGGTCCAGTTCTGGGGAGTCGGTCTAAAACGTGGTTGACGTCTTTTAGTCGGTTCTTGCGGTCTGTCATAGTATTCATCGGTGGTATAGGGATATATCGTTGCGCGGCTGAACTTCTGCACATCTTTTTGTAATTTAGTGATCTTGGATTGCGTGAGGTATTCCCTGTATGACAAATGGTCATTGTTAATTTCCTCTAGTTTCTTTTTGAAAACAGTGATATGCACTGTAGTTTTTAATTGGCTTTCACATTGTTGTATCTCGACCATGAGAGCATCCGCTAGTTGTCTGGCCGTGTTAATAATTAGTACCAACCAGTCTTTGGTGCATTTCCATGCAATGCTGGACCAGTTAATTCTAAATTCTTTGATATTCAGAAACAGCCTTGGTTCATTGGTAACCACGAGGCCTCGTGGTGCCGAATTCTTTCTTAAATATTCGGTCATGAATGCGCCATGGAGGGTTGTACGAATCTGTTCTTTCTTTTTCGTTGATAAAGCTGCCCATTCATCCGAGTTGGTGACAGTCTGGGCTACCACCGTTTCAGCTAAGAGCGACGGTGTTCTTAATATTTCAGCATAAGTGTTTTCATCATATGCCAGTTCAGTTTCCATTGCTAGTGCTTTTGATGAAATCAAGGAGGTTAGTTGTACCACCCTATGTTTCGTTAATTTTGAATGGGACTGTGTGTTTTTTACTTAGTCCTGAGTCACATGTGACCTAGTTATATGCCCTAATAGAGTTCCCACAGCCAAAGGCTGTACGTAAATACACACACACTAGCCCTAGTATACAACTAGGGGAGGGAACTAGAGGCACAGGGCTTAGGGACGAGCCAGCCTCCTATCTAGTATTAAAACACAAATAAGGCTGTCCCTAGTGAGGTTTCCTACAAGTACCTACAGAATCTCTAGAGATGTATATCCACAAGGGGCATCTCAAAAAAGGTGAAAGACTGGCCTCACACACCACCTGGTGTCATGCTTCATCATAGGCCGTCCTCGCCCTCTAAAAACTCCGTTTGATAGAGGGCGGGCATACACCTGAAGACAGGGATGCACTTCTAAAACTAAGTGGTGGCCCGAAAAGTGAGTGAAAGTGTAATTTAAAAACCATTAAACTTGTCCCCAAGAAGTTTAATTAAGGGGCAGATCTATGGTATTAAAATAAGTGAGCGGTAATCTGGGAATACAATATCCCTTTACCGAAATAGATGGTCAACATGTTTCTGCTCTACGTCCCATATGGGTACATAGCATTCTGTCAGGACCGAGATGGATATTGGGCTCTACCTTTATACACAATGTGCATGAAAGGGTTACCACTCTACCAAACGGGGGTGCAATTACCGACTCCCCATATAGTGCAAAATCTAAAATATAAGAGTATCTGTAGGGAAAGGAAACAAAAGGAACAAACAAACCGGACGTGTAAGTAAGTTTGAAAGCACACTATGCTGTACGTATAACAACACACGTTATGCTGCGCGTGGTGGAATCTAAGTGAAACACGTGTCAATCATACGTGTTCACACTTAAATAGAAAAGCACTTAATGATACTGCTTACCTAAGGACACTATCCTATAAGCTTCATGGGAGGTCGAGGGTGGAAGAGCCTACTGTGGCTTATTCTGAAAAACACACACAATGCATGAAACACTAGCACACACTCGTACAAATACATGCCTTAAAATAGGTGCCTGCACATAAGGCGTTCAAGGCACTTCAGCATTTACACATGACACTCATACTCTTACTGTCATATTCAGCGCTTCCAGCAGTTCCATCTAGGTTCATCCGCTTCGCCTCCCCGCCGGTAATGTGGATAAGTGGGGGCGGGTTTTTATACTCATGCGCGCTGGCTCTTTCGAAAATAATTGAAAGATCAGATGATTGTTACCGCCTGTGCGGGTTCCGGTGTGCGCTTAAACAACTGCCTGGTTGCCTGTTTGTGGGCGGACCAAAGGAACTCAAGGGTAAGCCATCGTTGGCACGCCCATAGTACCAAAGAACGCGCATGCGCTGACCTCGCTCCACCGCTCTCATCCCCTTAGTTAAAACGGCACTATACGCCCTAACCAGTAGCACGCCCATCGTCATGAGGGAGCATGCGCTAGACACGCTCCACCGCTCTCATCCCTCTAAATGAAAAGGATGGCACACAACAGTAGCGCTTTACCGTGGAACACAACTACGCTTATATCTAGCGGTTAGATACTGCATGCATATCTCCTCAGACCACTAAATTATGGTAAAAGGTTATCAAGTGTCAAAAGGACACTGCATTATATTAAAATAATCAGAGCACATAGTGCCACATAATGAATCACTCTAGGTAACAAAGGTTACCAAAGGTGGTAGTCGTGACTCAATATAACAAGATATTTACAGGCACATACTATTAAACAGTAAGCCATCATAAAAAACAATCAGTATATGGGTGATAGTTTTGTATATGTAATGGTCACGCCTCTATCAGAACTACTGATGGTCAATATATATTAGCGAGATAGTTGCAGCCAAGGTATTTCATCATTGAGCCCGGTGTCCCATGAGCGCAACCGGTACACCCAGCGTTGCTCCCTAACATGCAATTGTTGACTTATGTCGGTTTTTTGTTTTCGCATCACCTCCATGACCACCCATCTCAGATCGGATTCAGTATGGTTCTTTTCGAGAAAATGATTGGTCAGTCTGGTGTTGGATTTTTTACATCGAATTGTGCTGCGATGTTCATTAATACGTGTTTTCACTTTTCTTGTGGTCATCCCAATGTACTTCAAATTACACGGGCAGTTCAGCATGTATATCACGTTTTCAGTGTTACAATTACTGAAGTTTCTTAATGTCCATGGTCTATTTGTGCCAATATCTACTTCTTTAGTAGTGGCAGTGAACTGGCAACACACACAGTTACCACATGGGAAGTGACCAACTGGTTTAGGTTGGCTCCAGAGGGTAAATTGATTGTCCTCTTCCTCACGTATATTTTTGAGTGTACCAGGTCGTCTCGTAGGTTTCTGCTTCTCTTAAAAGCGAAAAGGGAGGTTCCCACTTTCTTGTTCCGCTGTTAAGTATCGCCCATTTCTTTTTGATGATATTCTGCACTTTGTTGGACATGGGGGTATATGTAGTCACACATACCAAACGGTCGGTTTGTTCCTTTACTGTGGTGTCAAGTAGGGCTGCTCTATTGTTATTTCTCGCCCTTTTCTTGGCTTTCCTGACCATACGTTTTGGATAATGTCTTGCCAGGAGTTTGGATTCCAGTTCTTCTGCCTGTGCGTGAAATGACTCTAATTCTGAGCAGTTTCTTCGCACTCTTAAGAATTGGCCCACAGGCAGATTTTGGCGTAGTGCCCTTGGATGGTAGCTCTCATATAATAAGAGACTATTCCTGTCTGTAGGTTTTGTGTGTACTTTAGTGGAGATCCCTCCCATTGTCAAGGTGATATCCAAGTCTAAAAAACAGCATGGTTTTTTTCAATAGTATGGGTGAATTTAAGATGCAAGTCTTTACTGTTAATCCACTCCACAAAAGTACTGGCTTCCTCCATTGTGCCGTGCCACACGACAAGAATGTCGTCTATATATCGTTTCCACGTCTTCATCTGATGGTTAAAAGGGTTGTTATCACTGAAGATATGATCTTCCTCAAACTGGTGGACGTACAGACACGCCAGACTCGACATAAGTCAACAATTGCATGTTAGGGAGCAACGCTGGGTGTACCGGTTGCGCTCATGGGACACCGGGCTCAATGATGAAATACCTTGGCTGCAACTATCTCGCTAATATATATTGACCATCAGTAGTTCTGATAGAGGCGTGACCATTACATATACAAAACTATCACCCATATACTGATTGTTTTTTATGATGGCTTACTGTTTAATAGTATGTGCCTGTAAATATCTTGTTATATTGAGTCACGTACTACCACCTTTGGTAACCTTTGTTACCTAGAGTGATTCATTATGTGGCACTATGTGCTCTGATTATTTTAATATAATGCAGTGTCCTTTTGACACTTGATAACCTTTTTACCATAATTTAGTGGTCTTAGGAGATATGCATGCAGTATCTAACCGCTAGATATAAGCGTAGTTGTGTTCCACGGTAAAGCGCTACTGTTGTGTGCCATCCTTTTCATTTAGAGGGATGAGAGCGGTGGAGCGTGTCTCAGCGCATGCTCCCTCATGACGATGGGCGTGCTACTGGTTAGGGCGTATAGTGCCGTTTTAACTAAGGGGATGAGAGCGGTGGAGCGAGGTCAGCGCATGCGCGTTCTTTGGTACTATGGGCGTGCCAACGATGGCTTACCCTTGAGTTCCTTTGGTCCGCCCACAAACAGGCAACCAGGCAGTTGTTTAAGCGCACACCGGAACCCGCACAGGCGGTAACAATCATCTGATCTTTCAATTATTTTTGAAAGAGCCAGCGCGCATGAGTATAAAAACCCGCCCCCACTTACCCACATTACCGGCGGGGAGGCGAAGCGGATGAACCTAGATGGAACTGCTGGAAGTGCTGAATATGACAGTAAGAGTATGAGTGTCATGTGTAAATGCTGAAGTGCCTTGAACGCCTTATGTGCAGGCACCTATTTTAAGGCATGTATTTGTACGAGTGTGTGCTAGTGTTTCATGCATTGTGTGTGTTTTTCAGAATAAGCCACAGTAGGCTCTTCCACCTCGACCTCCCATGAAGCTTATAGGATAGTGTCCTTAGGTAAGCAGTATCATTAAGTGCTTTTCTATTTAAGTGTGAACACGTATGATTGACACGTGTTTCACTTAGATTCCACCACGCGCAGCATAACGTGTGTTGTTATACGTACAGCATAGTGTGCTTTCAACTTACTTACACGTCCGGTTTGTTTGTTCCTTTTGTTTCCTTTCCCTACAGATACTCTTATATTTTAGATTTTGCACTATATGGGGAGTCGGTAATTGCACCCCCGTTTGGTAGAGTGGTAACCCTTTCATGCACATTGTGTATAAAGGTAGAGCCCAATATCCATCTCGTTCCTTACGAATGCTATGTACCCATATGGGACGTAGAGCAGAAACATGTTGACCATCTATTTCGGTAAAGGGATATTGTATTCCCAGATTACCGCCACTTATTTTAATACCATAGATCTGCCCCTTAATTAAACTTCTTGGGGACAAGTTTAATGGTTTTTAAATTACACTTTCACTCACTTTTCGGGCCACCACTTAGTTTTAGAAGTGCATCCCTGTCTTCAGGTATGCCCGCCTCTATCAAACGGAGTTTTTAGAGGGCGAGGACGGCCTATGATGAAGCATGACACCAGGTGGTGTGTGAGGCCAGTCTTTCACCTTTTTGAGATGCCTCTTGTGGATATACATCTCTAGAGATTCTGTAGGTACTTGTAGGAAACCTCACTAGGGACAGCCTTATTTGTGTTTTAATACTAGATAGGAGGCTGGCTCGTCCCTAAGCCCTGTGCCTCTAGTTCCCTCCCCTAGTTGTATACTAGGGCTAGTGTGTGTGTACTTACTGTGATTTCACAGAGGCTAAAGTACCACAGTGTAACTTACAGTGATATCATCGAGTTAAAGGTCATTTGATCCCAATTCCTGTGATGTTGTTCATGGTCAAATGACATATGATTCACTTACACTACCACTGGCATATTGGTGACTCGAGGTCTGTGATTCTAATATTCCCAGACCCTTGTCCAGCATCTTATTCTATTCCCTGTATAATAATAAAATAATAACAAGCTTATAAAGCGCTTGGTTACACTAACCAGTGTGTCCCCGCGCTGCGGCACAGATCAGGTTGCGGGCAAAGGAAACAAGCGATTAAACAAGAGAACTCAAAGAAGGAAAGAGCCAAGTTTTTAGTTTTTCACGAAAGAGTGTCTCCGCAGACTCCAGCCGGAGCCCCGGGGGGAGTTTATTCCAATGTTTGGCAGCCAGGAAACGAAAGGAGCGACCACCCATCCTCGCTCTCCTGATGTTCGGAATGCTGACCTGGCCTGTCCAGCTAGATCTCAAACAGCGGGTCAGAGAGTATGGGGTGAGAAAGTCATGCAGGTAGGTGGGTCCTTTTCTCTGTAAAATGCGATGGCTCACACACATAGCCTTGAACAGGATTCGTTCCCTGACCGGGAGCCAGTGAAGGGAAGCCAGGGCCTTGTTGGAAGAGGCTCTTCTGGGTAACATTAAAACAAGACGAGCCGCAGCATTCTGAATGCGTTGGGGTCTCTGCACACATTTGGAACTAGCTCCCAAATACAGGACGTTCCCATAATCCATGCGTGACGTCACCAGAGCGTGGACCATAGTTTTCCTTGCTGAGATTGGCAGTACATCCAAGGTCTTCCGGAGACCTCTCATGACCCCGAAACATTTTCCCGCCACGCGCCTAGTGTGATTATCAAAGGAAAGCTTGGAATCCAGCCACACCCCAAGATTCTTTACCTGATCACAGGGGGACGGGGTAGATCCCAGTGTCTGCGGCCACCATGCTGATGACCAGATAGTGGGAGCTTTACCTATCACAAGAACTTCAGTTTTGTTACCATTAAGCTTAAGGCAGTTGTCAGCCATCCAAGACGCCAGTTCTTGAAGGCACGTCGAGAAATTGATGGCTGCCTTCTCATGTTCTTGTGTTAGGGACACCACCAATTGTGTGTCGTCAGCGTAAGACACAACACTAACCCCAAATTTTTCAATAATCTCTGCCAAAAGTATGCCTTGAGAAAAGGATATATTGTGATGAAAATTGATCACATCTAAAATTCCCATGAGCGGAAATCACGTGAAATGCTAGAAAACTGACAGCATCTGGTAAAATTGAATGTTCCATCACGGGTGATGAACACATGAGATGATTCAACTTTCCGCATGACTCCACCTAATGGTACGCAGATGCCAATCTTGATGAACAACAAGCACCTGCTTACCTTCTAACGGGGTGACCATTTCATTATTGGGGGGGGGGAGGGGCAAGGGCAGGTCACAGTCATTTCAATTCAAAATAGCATTGTTGAAACTGTGCAAATTAATGATTAGTCTTGCGAGAAATAACTCTAGATGAAGCCCAAAGGGATTACCCTACTGGCTCTATGTCTGAGACTATGAATATGGTAGAGAGCAATTTGAAAAAGTGCTTTCTTACCATGACATATATTTCTAAGCCTGTGTTTTATATGCCTTCACCATATTTCACTTTTTTGTGCTTGACACCTTTCGTTACTCTAGTAAAGGACTGAAAAATTCCAGGTGTTCATCTAAAACTCATTCAATACTCCTTCCTTCTAAAATGGTCATTGTTTTCTCTCTTGTTCCAGGTGTCGGGCAGCCCTCCTCAGATGTAAACTCTGCCCTGCACGGTCAGATGCCTAAGGCCTGCTTCGCCTAAACTCAGGCTCTCATTACTCTTCCTCTCAATTCTTTGTCATCTTGTTGAGGTCATATTCAGCAGGGCTATATATCCAAGCACTGTCCATCGCTGCTGGATGATTGACGGGTTCCAGACTACCTATTCCATCAATCTATGCACCTTGATGTTCAAAGCACTTTGAGGCCACCAAGAGCCTTGACAGCTTCAACCCAAAATCTTCATAGCCTTCCTTCCCATATATATTTTGCTTTCTGCAGCGCTAACCTTGTCAGTAAGCTGGCCCTTGAATAAATCCCAACACTTCTATTTTATTGCCGCCATGTCGCGCCTGACCACTGTCTTGGGTGCCACTGGTTTATCAATCCAATTTTTTTTTTTTTGCATCAGAAAGATTCTGGATACTGGAGTCAACAGTCCCATTGATGGGGACATAGGCATTCTGACCCTTGCACTTCATTTTGCTTAACACTATGAGTATATGATATGCCATGAATACTAATGTTTATGGTTAATATTAAGGCACTTCTATCTTGTCCTTTGTTAGTTTTGATATGCATGCCTGTAGCGTTCTGTTTTGGATCTTTGGCTGCCATGGGAGCTCGGGTGGTTCTGGAACGGACAGGTGAGGAGACTGGTGCCTGGCGATCAGGGAACCAGACGAGTGCCCCTGCGATCGTGGATTCTTTATTAATAAAGAAGACTTGCATGTATTATCTTTCTGTACTGGAGTCAACTTATTGTTACTGCTCTCTCACCAACCCCAACAGGACATATTGGCACCAGGAGTGGAGTATGAGAGTGTGGCCGTTACCAGAGGATCCACCGACGGACGGCATTATCGACACTTGCAAATATTTACATTGCTGCCAAGCTTTGCTATTGTAATTTGGGTTGTTGTGACTCGGGTGAGTCAAAGCTTTTGGCTGAGTGTGCCCGCTAAATAAGTTTTGTTTTTTTTGTGTGTGAGACCCACTAGAGAAACCCATTTTGCTGAGTCAGTGGACTCTAATATCCTCAGAACACAACCTATCCAAAAGATTTTTTAAATCCTGCCTAACACCCATAGGGACTGGTCTAAACCTTGTGTATGACTGGCACAGAACTATCCTTCAGTTTGATGCTGTGTTCAAATCCCTTGACAAGCCACACTGTGTCCTTCAATACACCAGGGAACTTGGATATCATGCCTTCTATAACACCCCTTTGAGTATCTTGTACATGTGCATCCACTGACAGTACCAACACATCACCTAAAACAATTAGTACATCATGACCGGGACATGACCTAATCTAGCCAAGTCTCCACCCAACAATGTGCCTTCCTTTGATCGCCACATAGACTTTAGTTGTAACTTGACTTCAGCATTTTCAACACTTAAAACAAAAATGTTATTGTCTTTTTGACTGAGTGTACTGTTTCATCATTCACTTGGGGCCATCTACTTCGAAATGCACCCATTTTCTTCACACTGTGAATTCAACCTCACTTGCTGGACAAATATTGTATGTGCTCTATGGGCCCGATTCACAGAACTAACTTACGACAAAATCCTAAACTTACTACCATTTTGGTATTCACAGAATAAACTTACTCATTTTGGTATTCACAGAATGAACTTACTCATTTTGGTATTCACAGAAGGAACTTACTACCATTTTGGTATTCACAGAATTAACATACTCATTTTGGTATTCACAGAATGAACTTACTACCATTTTGGTATTCACAGAATGAACTTACTCATTTTGGTATTCACAGAAGGCACTTACTCATCAATGAGTAAGTGCCTTCTGTGAATACCAAAATGTGTAAGTTACACAAAATGAGTAAGTTACACAAAATGAGTAAGTTACACAAAATGTGTAAGTTACACAAAATGTGTAAGTGCCTTCTGTGAATACCAAAATGAGTAAGTGCCTTCTGTGAATACCAAAATGAGTACGTTCATTCTGTGAATACCAAAATGGTAGCAAGTTTAGGATTTTGTCGTAAGTTAGTTCTGTGAATCGGGCCCTATGAGTGGAAATCCCACACTTTGGAAATTTTTAGTTTTGCTTTAAATTTCCCCTGGAACTCATTTTACTTTCTGTTAGCATTTCAGATGGGGCTAGCTTATAGCCTTGGCAGTTCGGGCTGGACTGTTCCCATGAGGTACAGGGTCAAGACTGATTTGCATATAGCTGGGTCTGAACTGAGGTGGCAAAGTGAGCTAAAGAATGATGATGGATTCAACCCAGATCTGTGACTGGGGGTGAGTGTCTAAAAAGTTTCAGCGCTCCGTCCATCATCTCCTTGTGTTTGCTTTCTTCGCCCTAAGTTGGCAGGGTATGCCCAGACGTGGGTCCCTTGCTCACTTTGCCACTGGATTCAAGTTAGCCTGGCTGATGAGGGCTGTTTGTCTGAAACCGATCCCAGGATGCTTGTTTCCGGTTCAGGGAAGACCTGCCTTGGCAGTTGGGCTGGACTGTTCCCATGAGGCACAGGGTCAAGACTGATTTGCATATAGCTGGGTCTGAACTGAGGTGGCAAAGTGAGCTAAAGAATGATGATGGATTCAACCCAGATCAGTGACTGGGGGTGAGTGTCTGAAAAGTTTCAGCGCTCCGTCCATCATCTCCTTGTGTTAGTTAATAACTCTCCATGACACAACAAGTTGTTTCAACTTGTTTGTCTTACTCTGTCACTGAAGCTTCTGATTGGTCGTTCCCCTTTAAAGTGCCTATCGTTTCACAGAGAGGGATTTCGCAAGGGGAGGTAATTTCTATTGCACTTTCTTGTCATGATATTGTATTTCACTTATGACTACGGTCTGCGGCATTGTGAAACTTTTGAACGTACACTCCGCAGTCACACTAGTTATGCTGTAACAAGATGACCAGTGGTCCTAGATGATTGCTCCACTCATAAACTGTTTATGCCTAGTTTGAGTAAAGCTTAACCGTACGTCACAGGGCTTCTCTAATGGCTGCACTCCTTAATGGGATTTCTCTAGTGTGTTACCTTCCATTTTGTTGTAGATGTTTAAAGAAAATGTGGTCTTCAACGTTCAGTAAGTGAATTAATATAGACTTTTTTCCTTGTAGTGCACATCTTGCCCCTTCACTGGCGCTCATATATATACTAAAAGCTCTGAAACAATACTTCCATTTGATTACCATCCCTTCTAGCAGCTGTTAAAATAGTTGGTGTCGAAATTTCCCAATTATGACAGGAAAGATGGAAAGGCAAAGCTGTCACAATAGAATAGCAAGGCTGAAACATAAAGAATAAAGTGCCAGATGTACTAACATTAGGAATACAGATTTCCTATGTGTGATTCTCTCAGAACCGCAATTAGGAAATCATTATTCCTAATGCATAAAACTCTTTTGAGTTTCATTAGCGATTCCTAGTGGGTCACAAATAAACCTACCTCATGCATATTAATGAGGTAGGTCGCAATTTGCGACCCATTAGGTATCGATGCTATTTAGGGATGGTGGTCTGCTGAGGCCAGCAGACCACCATGTCTGTGATTGCTTTTAAATAAAGCAGTCTTTTATTTTTAATTCAGCCCGTTTTCCTTAAAGGAAAATGGGATACCTTTAAAAAGAAAAAATGAAACTTTGCAGTTTTATTTTTTTAAGAGTAGACAATGATACCTGGGACCACTGCCTGCTCTTAAAAAAATATTTGTTTTCCATTCTCAATGGGTAAGGGGCCCCCACAGGACTCCTTCCCATTTGTGAATGGGTTACCACCTCCTTCAAGGAGTCGGTAAGATAGGAATGTTTTGCAACTGTTATTCGTTTGCAAAACATTCATACATCCCTTTCAGATTCGGTATTTGGAAGGGATGCCCTAAACACTCCCCTTCCAAATACCTTCAAAAAGACTAATAGGACGTTTCTGACCTCAAAAATGCTTCGTACATGTGGCCCCTAGTGTGCGGATCATTTGGCAAGTTGCACGCATGTTTGCAACCTCAGACAGAACACCCTAGTCTAGTTCCAGTATGCAAATCACTACATATAAGCTCTTGATCTCCCCAAAATGATGCTCAAAATTAGAAATGGTTCCATTTGTGCAGAGCTACTGATGGTGTGACATAAATAACAGCCTCCAATAGGAAAGGACAGCGCAGAATCAATGGTGAGGAATCGGTCCAGCTTCAAGAGAAGTGTCTGAAGATAAAGGAAAGTAAGTCCGTTTTTATATAGCGCAGCTACTCACCCTTACGGGTCTCAAGGCGCTGGGGGCCGTCGTGGAAATTAAGTGAGCTATTGCCCAGAGTCACATGGTGCTGAGCTGCCGCCGGAACCAGGGATCGAACCATGAACCCTGTGCTCCGAAGTCAGCTGCCCTGGCCGCTGCACCACACCTCTCCACTTCTCCACTTCTAGCATGGAACGGAGGCCAATGGTGTGGAAGATAGTTTGGGTCAGCTCCATGTCATCAAATGAAACATAGTTGCTTGGGGAGGTGGAGTGAAAGAGGAGAATCGAACTTACTATAAAGCGAGAGAGCACGCAAGCCAGATTCACCAATAGCGGACAGGTGCATCAAATGGTAACATGCCATATAGACACCATTCCTTAGAGCCCCATGTGTAGACCCCAGGCACACAAGCTTAATAAAGGTAACATTTAGGCAGCATGTTGGAGGTGAACACTCTGGGGCATTTGTGTGGCTGTAATTCATTTGGGGCTCTGGAAATGAGAGCAGAAATTACACTCAAAGTCTCACATATAAGATGTGAAAATGCCGCACACGACGATAAAAAGTAACTGCCCTGTTGTGGGTGTGCCCCTGCTGTTGCCAGACTGAAGGTGGGGCATTCGTACTCCTTCTCTCTAGTTCCACCAGGGCCTCCTGGCTGCAAGAGTAGTGGCAGGCACCAGGAAGTGGGTGGGGGCAGCAATAGTCTTTTATTTGGAGTATGCGCTACGTCTGTCTACCAGGTGGCTGTACCTAGCACATTAGGCAGGATATGGCTTATAATGACTGTACCCAGCATATGATGTATGTACCTGTCTCAAGAGGCTGTACTTGGCATATAAGGCTCTAATTATCCATATGCTGGCTGCACGTGGCACTTCAGGCTCCATCCACCGTGTAATGGGTGTACCTCGGTGTATGAAGCTTCAAGTGGCACAAGCTAAAGACGGACTTTTTAACTTTGTCACTTCTTGTCTATAACTGTGAATGGCATATGTGATCTTTAGTACAGTGGACAGACACTGCAGCATTGTTTATTCTAATCATATATAAAAAATAAAAGGAAGCACATTTTCCCCTAGCTCATGCCCTCACTGCTAATACAGGGCATGGGCAATCACATAACTTCCACAGCTAAGACACCACCATGCGCTTTACAACTTCCTCCTCCACTCCTGGTTGCACAGAAGAAAGAGTGTTTACTCTTTTGTGTCATTTGCTCCTCCAGGGAACTGTCACCTTCTTCCATCATTATGGCCTTATGATTACATTCCGTCCATTCCTACTTTTCTTTTCTTGGCCAGCTTCTTTGCCTACTTCCTATGGAACATCAACGCTCGTGCTCTTCACCTATGCTCCAACCACGCTTGCCTGGTTTGCCTTATGCTCGATGGAATCAGATTTTTGCCGTGTAAATCAGACTGTTTCACCAC
Organism: Calotriton arnoldi; assembly: GCA_963921515.1. Taxonomy (NCBI): domain Eukaryota; kingdom Metazoa; phylum Chordata; class Amphibia; order Caudata; family Salamandridae; genus Calotriton; species Calotriton arnoldi. Next base: position 1,089,102 of record CAWUFW010006742.1, read on the forward strand.
CTTACACTTTTAGCAACCATTCTCTTGTATGCCTTGCCTCGATGGCCACCACTCTGCTGCCATTCACTATTCTCATTCCCGCTGTCTTTCTCCTTTTCCTTTTACCATCTCTACCATCCGCACTTCCGGATTCGCCATCATCTCAGCTCGTTTGGCTCATGCTGCGTTCATCTCCATCAACCCTTCAACTCACATTGATAAAGTCCTCTCTCAGAGTCCTGCACCATTTCTTGGGGCTTCCTACGGTCCACCACCCACTTGAACAACCAGTGACCCCAGGTTGTCAGTGATGTGGACCATGCCTAAAAGTAAACTGCCGGCGCGGCTCCTCCACTAGAGTTGGAGGAGCGTCGCCCCACTGCTTTCTCGCAGTGCGAGAAATCCAAAACATAAAATGGTAATAACTTTTGGTTATTACCATTTTATGTTTCTTTCCGCATTGCAGGCGGTTGGGCGGAGCTGCCCGGGCAGGGCAGGAGTGGCTTGCCCACTCCGGAGTGCACATGACTAGTTTGGTCGGCCCTCTCGGGCCGTCCAAGCCAGTCATGCGCACTCTGCACGTCTCCATGTACATGGAGAACATACCATCCCCTACAGCCCTTGGCTGGGCGGCGTCCCGACCAATCACAACCCTCTACTGGAGCGTTGTGATTGGCTTAGGGGAGGGGAGGGAGGCTGCCTGCTTCCTGTTCCTGCCGGAGGCAGGAGAGCATGAGCAGTGCAGACGCGGGACCCGAGCCGTCAGAAAGGTAGGTTTTAATTAATTAATTTTTTTATTATTGACCCCCCACGACCCCGCACGACCCCGCGCCCGCTCCCCAACCCGCGAGCCATGCCGGCCGTGACTGGTAAACTGTGGTGGTGAGAGGGTGAGGGGGGGAACGGGGAAGAGAGAGAAGGTCATGGAGGATGCACATCCTGGCCCTTACAGACCCTTATAAGTGTGAGGTGAGTGGCCCAGCCATGACAGGCACTGTGGTTTGTTTATACTGGACACACCAGGATGTAACTTTGAAGGCTACATTTGTAGTTTGTATAACATTCTCACTTTCCTGTTTTTTTACAGCGCGAAAGTGTCAAACCATTTTACACAACCCTTCCCATGGAGATCTCTGTATGGAATTTGGACCGCTTCAAATGCTATATGTCTATTGTGTCCTGTTTTTCTGGAGTACATTTTTATTGGCTTTCTTGAAAAGCATATACTAGGAGCTTTGAGGGTACTATTGGCATGGGGGGCTGCACTATCTGGTGGGGGGGGGGTCGTTCCAGTGGTACATGCTGGTGTTCACATAGTGTACAGCACCTGGTCTATGCGAAGAGCGGGGAATACCTGCCTAGTGGCTAGAGGCCAGAGGGGAAGCAAGCATCTACCTCTAGGGCCAAATCACTGCAACTGTAGCCTAAGTGGAGAAGGTTGGAATAGGCCGGGGAAAGACCTGCTCCCTGCAAGCACGGCTGACAGGGACTGTTCTGTCAAAGCTAGTAGTGTAGCTATCGACGGAGCAGCAGGTGACATGGCAGCCAGTCAGTTAGTCAAATAATCTTTATTCGGCTAGTAAAAAGCCATAAAAGCACATGATAAAAAACAATTCACAAATGCAAAACTTCACACTTATTAAAAAGATTTAAAACAGAGTATTAAAAGATTTAGCTGCCACATGAATGAATCAACCGGAATTTGCAAACACGATACATTACAATGCCCCGTGTCTATTCCTAATTCTCTGGGCCAGACTGGGAACTCAAAGCAGCACTGGCAGTTTAGTTCGAACAGCCCCCCGGGGGGAGGGAGAGGAGGACAAGTGTGAATCAATGCTGCTTTTGTCACTGCGGGCCGATATTGCAGCGCCACTGCAAAACCAGCCCCCAGTAACAGAACCGGCCCCCACCTTTCCAGCCCCCGGGGAAACACCCGATGCCTACTACGGCCAGTCCGGCCCTGCTAATTCGCAAGGCACATTGGACAAACTTTGCCACTGCAACCCAAAGGTCTGTATTACACAGTTTTGCAGAAAAACGAACGCCTCCTTATGAAATCTAATCTTAGACAAACATAAAATTGGGGTCAAAAAATGGTTCTATAAATAAGAATATAGGTGACAAAAAAGAGTAACGTGCAAAGTGCTTTGTTTGAAAACTTTATCACAGGGGCAACTTGGCAATGTTCTACTCCAGTCGACATCCCTAGGGAATGCCACTAATAAATGTAATGTGTTAAAACGAAATCTTGTAAAATAGAACCTGTCATTCATGTTAAAAATCGATGACAAGTAAAATTCACAACCCAACGACGTTTTGATTAAATTGTAATTAACGCTACAGCTGAGTTTATCAAAGTTTACCTGGTGGAGCCTACCCTGTCTTTCCTTAAATACCTCCTTCACCTGAGACACAACATTTTTATTTACATTCTCGGATTAAAAAATGGCTCTGGGAAACCTAAGGGCCTCATTTACAACAAAATGACGCAGCGCTCTGCCACGATGCGTCATTTTAAAAGCACAGGGATGCGTCGTATTTACAACAATACGATGCATCCCTTTGCTTTCCCCTGCACTGGCGCACAATTGGCTGCCATGCGCCTCGTGCAAGGGTGCCTGAGTTGCGGGGATGATTGTTGCTGTTTTCCTCTTTCTATGCGTGCTGCACAATGCACACATGAAAGAGGGGGGAAAAAAAAATGGGTGTGGCCGAGCCGGCGACTAAGATGGCCGCCTGACTCGAAAGCTCCGCAGCCATCACATCGCAAATGCCACCAGTCAGCATATTTAGGCTGTAAGAAGATCATCTGCAACGCAGGGAAGATGCCGGTGATGTGAGGAATGCGTTGGCCCCAACAGCGGTAGCGGGAGGTGCCCGTGCGGCGGAGATCTGAGTGTTGCGTATCCGAGCCCGACACGGCCCTCGGAGGCCCTGAGTCGACAGGGGACTTGGGTGAGCCTGAGGGTGGGGCTCGGAACACGCGGAAGCACTGGCAAAATCCGGGCCCGCAACAACTCGCTGGTTGGCTGCACTGGCTATAAAGTAACCCTGATTACCTCGCAGCTTGCATCGGAGTATACGACTGGCAGAAACCGTGGGGCGCATACAGTGCAGCGGTAGTGGAGACGGAACGGTTACCCTCCACACGATGGTGGTAAGGGCCGCGATACGCGAAGCGCCCAGCAGAGCAGAAAATTAAACATGCACCGCCTCAAGGCACCCGACGATGTGCTTGAACAGTTCTGACTCCATGGCATACATGAGAAGCGTGCCGATTCCTGCATAATGCGCCCTCGGGTACTGGCTTTCCCCTTTTCCATGCCCGTGAGCTCACGTTAATTTCCACCATGTTTGATTGCCTCATTGTACTACCGTCTGATAATCGATTACTGGCCCAGGAAGTACATCACGCTGTTATATTGAACTGGTTAGATCGCGCCCTCTACGCACAGCCTGATCCCCTCTGAAGGGCTGCAACGGTCCTGATCTAGAGTCTGCGTACCGCTGCTGCCTGCCTTCCATAAACACATATAGTAGATCCTATAGCAGGCAATAATCCACCAGCGCCTCTCTTCTTCCACTGGGCCTCCAACATGGGCCGGACCGACCCAAAACAGTGACAATTGAACTTTGATGGGGGAAAGACCCCCAGGCGAGAAGATACTGACGGGGCCACCGACCCAGAGCAGGTACCGCTTGAGGGAGCAGCGGCAATTATGGCCGAGCTCAGGGCGGGATTTCAATCTATAGACGCCCGCTTGGACACTCTTACCAGCCGCCTAGATGATATCAATGGACGCTTAGAAGCGCAAGACACCCGACTCGAAAAAGCAGAGCAACGAATCTCCGACCTGGAGGACAGTAATCCCGCTATACAGAAAAGACTGGCTAGGGCAGAAGGCCTACTCAAACAACTTGAAATGAAGGCAGAAGACTTAGAAGCGTGCTCGCGCAGAAATAACCTGCGCGTAGTTGGAATCGTGGAATCGACCAACACAGGCCCCATGCCAAAGTTCATAGAAACCATTCTGGTGGACCTATTTGGAAGGGAAGCTTTTTCTGCCACATTCGCGGTTGAGAGGGCACATCGCTCGTTGGGCCCTCCACCGCCACCTGGGACGACCCCTAGGATAATCATCGTCAAACTCCTCAATTACAATGACCGAGACACTGCGCTCCGTCTGTCCAGAGAGCGTGGTTCACTCAATTATCAGGGCTCCAATATCTCTCTGTTCCCTGACTTTACACCCTTGGTACAAGAGGCCCGCCGCAAATACACCGATGTGAAACGCTCGCTTCAGAAAGCAAACATTAGATATGCAATGCTATATCCAGCCAGACTTCGGGTGCAGATTGGAAACAAATCGCACATTTTTGACACGCCTGACGCAGCTACCAGATTTTTGAAAAACCACCAGCAGACGACCCAGCGACAAGACAAAGATGGCCGACTCGATCCTGACGCTTGAGGCTATTCGGAATCTGCTGCTAAGTCGAGACCAAGTAATTTGGCTTCTTCTTCCAGACCGGTAGCGTACGGACTGTCCTGGCTGAACTGCAAATGCCTGTGGCCTTACACACGATTAGACTGCAATTGCCTTCCCATCTTTTTCTGTGATAGCACGGGCATGGCCCTTAGCTGTAAAGCCTGGCCGAGTGGACATCATTCTCAGCAGCGACTATCCTGATCTGTGATGGCTCCGTCGGAGCGTTGCTATTCCCCTCAGGATAATTTCCTATCCTCTTTCCTATACCTTCCCCCCTCACTTCCCCTCCCTCCCCTTCGTTTTGTGTTCCTTGTTATCTCTTTGGGATTCACTGGGTGCCGAATATTTGAGTATCCGATGGGGGTGGGTGGGGAGTTACAATGGGTTGTATATTCTTGTTTGTTTTTCTTTAGTTTTTTCCTTTGCTTGGAGCATATTATTCTGTACAGCATGACATGTTGCGGTCCATTTTTGCCAGTTACACTCATCTGGACAGGGGTGATAAAATGAGCACAAGGGCATTCACCACTACTGACTTACATATTAGATGCTTGTCCTGGAATGTGAGGGGACTTTCGTGTCCAAAAAAGGCTAGACAGGTGTTGGCCTATCTAACGAGACATTCCATCCAGATAGCTTTCATTCAAGAGACGCACTACGCGCCCCTCCCTACTCACGGGTTTGCAGCTTCCTGGGGGCAAAGCCGGTTCTTCTCCTGTTACAGTACTTACTCACGCGGGGTGTGTATCCTAGTTCACCGCTCTCTTCCCTTTCGAACCATTTCGGTGGTGACGCACCCAGAAGGTACATTCCTACTAGTTCAGGGATCTATTGGGTGCATGCCTGTACTGCTTGCTAACATATACGCTCCCAATGTGGACACACCAGATTTTTTCTCCAAAATAGCTTCGCACATAGACCGACTCAACTCAGACACTATACTAATGGGAGGGGATTTTAATCTCACATTGGACCCTACCACTGACACTACTGGACCAGGCCGTGTTACAAAACCGCAGGCCACTAGGGACCTTCTCGCATTACTACGGTCAGCACTGTTGGCGGACCCTTGGTGTATTAATTACCCTGGATCCCGAAACTACTCCTTTTATTCAGCTCCACATGGCACTTGGTCCCGGATCGACCATTGGTATCTCACACCACAGCTTCTGTTAGAGGTCCAGAAGGTTGAATATTTCACCCGCACTATTTCTGATCATTCCCCAGTTTTGCTGATAGTAGCTTTTCCAGCGATCCCTAAACAACGCCCCTTGTGGAAGTTCCCTGCGAACGCTCTGCTAGACTCAGTATTCCGCAGTGAGGTTGGGGACGCTATCGCAGAATTCTTTGAATTGAACGAAGGATCTGTAGAGTCGCAACTTATACTTTGGGATGGCTTCAAGGCATTTATCCAGGGTGTCTGTATTTCGAAGCATGCCGGAGTCTTACACTCCATTCGGAACGAGTTGAAGAAAATTGAGCAGAAACTAAAAGATATTGATGTCATTATGCAAAACACCCCGTCATTGAAAGTGCTCCGAGATCGTTCTGCCTTAATGACCGAATTCACTGATGCTGCTGTCCGTGAAGTCAAATATATGGGAAAGTATGCCAGGGCGCGAGTGTACGGGGAGGGGGAAAGACCCGGTAGAACACTTGCACATCTCCTTAGACCACAGTACCAGTCTACGTTTGTGACGCGATTAGACACTGACTCGGGAGACTCATTGACGAAAGGGACGGACAGCACTATGGCTTTTCTTAATTACTACACTAAATTATACCAGACAATGAGCCCGCCCACTGGACAGGCCCTTACTGATTATTTACAAGAGATAGCTATGGTGTGGCTTGAAGAGAGACAGCGGGATTTTTTAGCCGCCCCAATTGACACAGACGAAATAAAACAGGCAATAAAGGATTTGGCTAGAAGCCGCGCCCCGGGGTCTGATGGGCTTTCTGGGGATTTTTACAAAGCCTATCAACATGAGCTAGCTCCCCGCCTCCTGGAAGTATATGACGAAGCATTACAGAGCGGGTCCCTCTCACCAACAATGCGTGAAGCTATCGTCACACTGCTACTTAAACCAGACAAGCCCCCCCACAAGTGCCAGTCCTATAGGCCATTATCTCTACTCAACCACGACTATAAAGTCCTCGCTAAAATACTCGCTACCCGACTGGCATTACTAGTCGACACCACACTTTGCCCCTTTCAGGCAGGTTTTATCCCTGGACGATCTACGACGCTAAATATACGCGCTGTTTTTTCGGTGATAAATCAAATGGAACCTAGCTTGCCGGCAGCAGCAGTGATGCTGGACGCCGAGAAAGCCCTTGATTCTTTAGAATGGCCCTTTTTATATGCCGTTATGCAACAATTAGGTATCCCCATTGGCTTCTTAAATTTGGTTCGCTTATTATATTCTTCTCCAGTTGCCCGACTGAAAGTAAACGGTGTGATCACACCACAATTTGGTTTGACTTGAGGCACCAGGCAGGGTTGCCCGCTTTCACCCCTACTATTTATAATAGCTATGGACCCTCTTGCTCGTCATATTCAGGAATGGCATTTGCACCGTGGATTGCTGCTACACACTGGCCCACTCATTGCGTCTTTCTACGCAGATGACGTGAAATTGTTTGTGCGTAAACCTACTGAGAATCTGCCCCCTTTGCTACGGGAGGTAGTCCATTTTGGAGTGCATTAGGGCTTGGTCATTAACTGGACCAAGTCTGAAATATTTCCATTGACTCCAGGTGATCTTGAATTTCCTTTGCGATGGTGTACTGACCCGCCTAAATACTTGGGCATCTATCTACATTGTAGTGCTCCCAAAGTTATCCGCTTAAACTATGGACCTGCAATTGATCGGCTCGACACACAAATTAATAAATGGACGGAACTACCGCTTTCTATTGCAGGTAGGATTGCTATTATAAAGATTGTGGTGCTACCACGTTTTTTGTATCTATTTTTAAATATCCCTATACCGTTAACAGTGACCTTTTTTAATACACTCCTTTCGCTCTTAATACGGCTGGTCTGGGCAGGTAAACAATCACGAGTGAACTGGACCACATTGACCATGCCATTTGAACGAGGGGTCTTCGGAGTCCCTGACTTCTTTCTATACTATTTGGTAGCCCAAGTCCACTTTACGTACTACTGGTACCATCCAGACGCCAGACTGCAATATCTCAAAACTGATAGATCACAGATATATCCCCAATCATTATCGACATTATTACCCCAGGGACTCTCATGATGCCCCACAGAAATTCAAACAGTCCCCACAACATGTTGGGCTTGGACCAAGCTGCAGAGGTACCTACACTACACATCACTGTACTCCCTGCATTTACCATTGGTAGACAACCTGTCAATACCCCCTACTAATGAAATGCTGACTAAGAGAACACTACTTAAACACAGACTATATAAAATGGGTGATCTGTTTTGCGAATCCAGACTATGTTCGACCGCCGAGTTGGCTGCCTGTGGAGCTGCTACACACATGGACAATTTCGTGATACATAGAGTTCGTAGCTCATTATTAAAGACTTTACCAGACACGTCATCTGAACCAGATGACTTTCCACCACTCACACTTATCATAACCTCGCCAAATAGCGCCCATTTAGTTTCGCGCATTTACCATTTATCTCTTTCTCTTCGCCCCGCTGTAGGCACTAAAGCACGCACATCCTGGGAACGGGATTTGGGTATCACTATCACAGATGATATATGGCGTTACTGTTGCTCCCAGATGCAATACATCTCGAGTAATTACAGACACAAATTGTTACATTTTAAATATCTACATAGGTCTACATTACTCCAAAATTAGTATCTAAAATGAACCTATCGGCGTCAAACGCTTGTATGAGATGTGGCACGCCTGAGGCGGATTTTTCGCACCTGGCCTGGTACTGTCCTCCTGTGCACGCGTACTGGGAGGATATTTTTAGACACCTGTAAATTATGGTGGAATTCACTATACCCCCCAAACCGTTAATGACTCTTTTGGGGTATGTCAAGCCACTCAAGAGAAGCATTAGAAGATTGTCTGCTATTGCCTTATTGATAGCCAAGCAACAGGTTTCATTACATTGGGGCAGAACACAAACACCATCAGTGCAGACATGGCTTTGTGACCTCACTTACTGTGATACTATGAGTGACATATATGCCACACTCCTACCCGTCACCTCGCACCCATGTGATATTTGGCAACCTCTCAAAAGTTATTTGCAAGCCCACTCCATGGATAATGATTGATATAGACGAATCTACGTATGGGGCGTATGTACCTGACGACAGGGCAGTGAAATGAATGTTACTGGAATTACCTCTACATTGAGTACTATGAAAGAACTGTAACAGTAATAGTATTATGATAACGGACCGGGACAATGCTGTACTGCAACTATTACCGGGAAATTTTTATTCCTTGTTTGCTAATATTGCTCCTTTGTATTTGGTTTCCTTTTAAGTTTTATCTTTTCCTCATTTTATGTAGAATGACAGGAAATGTTTTTTATTTGTCAAAAGAACGCTAATGGTCCGCCATGTCAGGGGCCACCTGCTTCTCAATCATTGCTTGGTTGTAATGTTTCTTGAAAACTACAATAAAGAAAGTTTAAAAAAAAAATGAAAGAGGAAAAAAATTAAGGGACTATAAAAGTGTTTCTCCTCGTTGCACCTCCTAATGCCTCCCCTGGGGAGGCGTAGGATTCTGATGCATTCCCAAGTTTGCGAAATGTTGTAAATCTGGGAATGCAGCCGAATCCATGGGTGTTGCATGGGAATACCCACAGCAACACCCATGGCACACCCCTTTCACGCAAAGTGATGCGTGAAAAGAGGGCGCATTTACAAGGCCATGAAAACCCACACAGGGTGGCTTTGGTGGCCTTGTAAATATGGGCCAGCACACTGCGCCACCTGTGAGTCAAAAAGAGTGACGCACCAGCGGTGCAAGGGGTTTGTAAATAAGCCCCCAATGAGGGTCGCGCGCACCGCGACCTAAGATGGCCGCCTAGCGACAGAGCTCCGCATCACGCCGGACTTCGTGCCTTTCTCGGAGCGGTTCTGCTGCTCTTTTTCAGAATATGCTGGCATCCTTTTGAATCGGAATGCTGGCGCTTCCGGAGGGTGCCGTTTCCTGAATTTGGCTTTGAGGGAAGAGATGATTTTGTGCAGGTGACCTCTTTATGCTGCCTGACGGCCGCCATTTTGTTTCCTTCTCTGCCGGTTTTCTCTTCAGACTTCCTCACACGATGTCCCTGGCTACATTATCTCAACGCTTGCTGAATGTTTTGTGCATCTTTTCTTCATGAATGACGTTTTGTTGTGGGAGGTCCTCATTTTTCTCGATTTTGCCACTTCTTCTGAGGTACTTTGCCCTCCATCCTGTGTGGTGTCACTACTTTTCTACACTCTCTCTACCACACTTCATGGGTAGGAGCAAACGCCTACTACATCACGCCAAAAAATTGGATTTGACTGCTCCTGCTTCTTCTGGGACCAGCGTCACTACTTTAAAAAAAAATTCCTGTTTATCTGGGCTATCGTCAAACGGAGACTGTCCCACTCTTGCAGAGAGTCCCATTACCATGGCGTCTAAAGTGCCGTTACCTTCGACCACCGGCAAGAGACTTAAACAGGATCCCCTTCTCCCCCTAAATCTTCTTCTCCGGTTTCCTTGGACATGGTTTGGGAGGAGCTACGTGCCCTCCGACCCTTTATTGAGGAAACCAATTGTCGCCTACAAACGTTGGACAATAAATGGTCTTCCATGGAGTCCTGCATCACTGTGGTGGAACATCAACTTAATGAAGTGCAGGATTCATCTGCTAAAATGTCCTCGTTGGAGAAGGAAATTTTACAGCTGAAAAGGGCGACTGAAGATTTGGAAAACAGAAATCGTCGTAATAATTTACGTATTTATGGTCTTCCTGAGGGTCTTGAAGGTGATGATCCTGTCACGTACTTTGCCTATTTCTTGCCGCAATTTCTGTGCCTCCCTTCTACAACTAAACTGAATCTGCAACGTGCTCATAGACTGGGTCCTCGTCTTTCTTCCTCATCTGCACCTTCTAATCCTCGTGGAATAATTATTTTATTTTTGCAATTCACTGATCTTCTGCTGGTACTAAACGCCACTAAATCCAAAACGAATCTTTCCTGGCATGGCACCAAAGTATTTATTTCCCAGGATGTTTCTTCAACGACTGCCAAACGACAGAAGGAGTTTCTGGATCTTCGTCCGGCTCTTCGCTCCTTAGGTGCAAGATATGGCTTGTTCCATCCCTGCCTCTTCAAGGTCACCTTTCTCAACAAGACTTCCACCTTTGAGGACCCAGCTGACCTCCGCAGATTTATCCAATCTCATTCTACTACCTCAATGGAGACGGCTCCTTCTTCCTCTGGATCTTGACTGTCGTATTTCTTCTGCTATACTACTACATCGAAGTTACTGTTATAGTTTCTACTTTTTGGTCTCCATTGTTCTTCTGGCTCTATTTTGCATAATCCTTTGTTTCCTTTTACAGGTTCACTGATAGTTTACCTCACTCCTCCTCATATTCCTGCTCCTACTCTTGTTTGTTGACGTCCTGTTGTACTATGTTGCCCCTTGTTGGGTGGGCTGTTTCCATTGTCCGTTGCCACCTCATCCTTTTCCTTGTTCCATTACCTTGAGGGAAACTGCTCCTCCTTCTTCTGGATCTTGACTGTAGTGCTCCTGTTGTTATACTATTACATTATACTTGTTGGTATACTTTATGTTATTGGACCCCATTGTTCTGTTTTGTTTTATTTACATAATTCTTTGTTTCCCTTTACAGGTTCATTGAACTTCATTGTGCTTCTCTCCATGTTCCATGTTCCCGCTCCTGATCGTATTTATTTTATTTTATTGATGTCCTGGTGTGGTGTATTGCCCTTTGTTGTGTGCTGTCTCTGCTGTCCCTTGCCGTCTCTCATCCTTTCCCTTTGTTCCCTGTAAGGTACGTATTACAGTCGTCGTTTTGACATGTACTGTCTTCTTTTGCTCTTACTCTTTCTTTCCTTCCTTTCTTCCCTCATTGCTGTATTTATTTTCTTTTTTCCCTTATTTGACTTGCATTTTTCTTCTTTTGCTGGTTTCTCTATTTTCTTCCTTTTTTCTTCCTTTATCTTTTATTTCACTTTTTTATTACTGCATATTTTGTTCTTTATGTATTTTTGATGGCTTTACATTCAGAGTTATTTCCTGGAATGTGAAAGGTTTTATTAACCCTATTAAGAGACAGAGAATATTATCACATCTTGCCTCTTATAACCCTGATTTGGTTCTTTTACAAGAGACCCACCTTACAGAAGCTGAGGCATTAAAATTAAAGAGAGGTTGGGTGGGTTCAGTTTTATTCTCTCCTTCTTCTAATAAGAAAAACGGTGTTATAATTTTATGTCATAAGAAATTGAACTGTAAAATTATTTCGCAAGAGACTGATACAGAGGGTAGATGGTTGCTAGCTAAGTTGTTAATTAATAACATTTCTTTGACTGTTTGTAATGTTTATGGCCCTACTCATCCTGATTGTTCCTTTTGGCCTTTGATTACACAGAAATGTATTCAGTTTAGGGATGATTATTTTATACTAGGAGGTGATTGCAATCAAGTTGTTGACCCCTTTCTCGACCGCCAATCTCAGGTTCGCTTCACTCCTCACAAATCGCATAAACTTTTTCTTGATACTATCTCCCAATCACACCTCGTTGACTCTTGGAGACTCTCTCATCCCGATTCTCTTGACTTCTCTTTCTTTTCTCCTCCTCACAACTCCCTTTCTTGTCTAGATTATATTTTTCTCTCTCAATCTTTATCTCAAAACCTGTCATCTTCCTCTATTGAACCTATCGTTATTTCTGACCATGCCCCAATTATAACTGATCTTGATTTACTCCCTCCACGTCCCAGGTCCTCCCGTTGGTGCTTCAATAACTCTCTTCTTCTCGACCCTCTTTTCTCTTCCTCTTTTGTCACTTTTACTAACGAATTTTTTAATCTAAACAGTGTCCCTTCTTCCTCCCCCCATATTTTATGGGATTCCTTCAAGGCTACCGCAAGAGGTTTCATTATAGATTTTGTTTAAAAAAAAAAGAAACTCTTTCTTCAACAACATAAAGCTACCCTGACGCATATTAAGTCCTTAGAGCATAGATTTTATACTTCATCGACGGATTCAGTCCTCCCAGCTCTGATACGTGCTAAATTAGCATTTAACAAAACTACTACTGACAATGCATCTTCCATACTTCTCCGTAGTAGTGCTCGTTATTATGGTGGTCGAAATAAAGTTGGGAAACTTCTAGCGAACTATCTTAAAACCCGTAAAGACCGTACTCTGATTGATTCTATTTACTCTTCAGATGGTTCCCTCCTTCACAAAGATCAGGACATTCTTAATGAATTTAAACTGTTTTATAAGGATCTTTACACTCCAGAATCTCCTCCTTCCAGTTCCCTTATTCAATTCTATCTTGATAACCTTCCAACCCCATCTAATTCTCACCTCAGTCTTTCAGATCTTGAAACATACTTATCCCTACGTGAATTATCCTCTGCTTTAAACGCTTTAAAGAAAGGGAAAACTCCTGGCCCGGATGGTTTTTCAGTTGAATTTTATTTACATTTTTCTCACTTATTACTTCCTAAGCTTTTAAATCTTTTCCACTCATTCTTTCTCTGCGATAAAACAGAGGGTACTTTTCAAGAGGCCACAATTTGCCTCATACATAAGGAGGGACGAGACCCTATGACTTGTAAAAATTATCGCCCGATATCCCTGGTCAATGTCGACTATAAGCTATTTTCCAAAACACTCGCTTTACGTTTAGACCCTCTTATGCCTCATTTGGTCGGTAAGGAGCAGTGCGGCTTTGTCAAGGGTAGATTGACTTCGGATAATTCTCGTCTTTTTCTTAATGTTTTAAACAAAATTCCCTCCCTCGCCACATCTTTAGCGGCCATTTATGTCGACGCTGAAAAAGCATTTGATAGAGTTGATTGGTCCTTCTTATTTGCAGCCTTGAAATGGCATGGTTTTGGTCCCAAACTGATTTCACTTATTTCTTTATTATATTCTGCCCCCAGAGCCTCGGTATTAGTCAATGGTTGCGTTTCATCCTATTTTCCTCTTCAACGCGGAGTCCGTCAAGGCTGCCCCCTCTCCCCCTTCTTTTTGTCCTAGCTCTTGAACCCTTCTTGTCTGCAATCCGTAATAATAATTCTATATCTGGTTTTTCTTATGGTGACCAACACTTAAAACTTTCTACTTACGCGGATGACATTCTACTTTTTATTTCTGCTCCTGAAATCTCTATCCCCCCTCTATTACATGAATGTACTTCCTTTTCCCTTGTCTCTGGATATAAAATCAATTCAGATAAAACAGAAATTCTCCCTCTCACTAAATTTTGTCTTCCACATTCCTTTTCTTCCACTGGTTTTGCCTGGAGTGGTTCTAAAATCAAATACTTAGGTATGTGGTTCTCCAACTCCATCGCCTCTTCTATTAAATTAAACATGACTGCGGTCCTGTCTCGGATTGACAAATTACTTTCCTCTTGGAACCCTCTCTTCCTTTCGTGGTGGGGTCGACTAGACTCAATCAAGATGATGATTACCCCTATTTTGATTTATGCTCTTGCTATGCTTCCCGTCCATATTCCTGCCTGACATTTTAAACAAATAGACTCTCGCCTCTCTAAATTTCTCTGGAAGAACAAAAGAGCCAGGATTTCTTTATCTTTTCTTCGGAAGACAAGACCTAACGGAGGTGTAAATTTTCCTGATTTTCGCCTTTATCATAAATCATTTAGCCTTCGCCAAGCCTCGAAATGGCTTCTTTCCGAACCTTCCCCTTTCACTCCCCTTTGGCTCTCCATTGAACGAGCCTTATTATTACCCTTTTCTTTCAAGGAAGTTCTTGCCTTTTCTGCCAAAACCCTTATATCTCTCCCCTTGTTCAAGCACACTTGTTCTTTATTGAGGCCTCTCGTCCATCCAAAGTCTATGTCTAGAGAATCCTTTTATACTCTCCTATTTGGCATAATTCCCTTATTACTATCAATAACAGAACCATTTTTTGGAAATCCTGGAGGTTAAGGGGCATAATTTGTTTTAAAAATCTTTTTGATGGCCTGTCTCCATGCTCCTTTCCCCAATTTCAAGATACATTTCATTGTCCCCGCTCCTTCCTGCAGAGATTCACTATTCTAATGGCGGTCATTCTTGATACTTTTTACTCTCTTCCATCTTCCTCTCTTCCCTCTGTTCAAAACTTTATTCTTAAGATCCTTCTCTTGATACCCAAAGCTTCTCTTATCTATAAACACTTCTCAGCTCCTAATCCAGAACGTACTAAGTCTAAGGGGCCGATTCCGGCCGGAAATCTCTCCGACCGAGCCGGACCCGGAGAGAATTCCGACCGAATCGGACCCTAGCAGTCCGACCGGACGAGTACGATGCATTCGCATGCTATCGGACTCGAGTCGGTCGGACTCCATTGAAGTCAATGGGAGCCGGTCGTACAACGCGTACGCGGGCTCCCATTGACTCCAATGGGTGCGAGGCGAACAAGGGCGCCCCTACAGCGGGTATGCGTCCATGCGCATCGCGGCATACATGCACAGGTAGGGGGACCCATGGGTCCCCCTGTGTGCGACTCGCGCGCCTACGCGTACAGGGGTCCGACGCGGACCCCCAAAGTCCGGCTCCGACAGCTTTTTCGAGCCGGACGGCGCGAGTCGGTCGGACTGCTCGCGGCGCGCATCGTACTTACCCGGCCGGGACACGTCTCCATAGCGCGGTGCGAGTCGTGTCCATGCGAGTTGGTCGGAGCGTGTTGAAGCCGCGTTCGAGTCGGTCGGCGATTTCGCGGGTGCTTGCATCGTACTCGCTCGGCCGGACCCGCGTACGATCTCGGTCGGGAAACAGGGCTCCGAATCGGATCCGGTGAATCCGAATCCGATTCGAGCACTACTGGCCGAGATCGGAATCGGCCCCTAAGTTGGAGATTTCATGGGAATCTGACCTGGGATGTGAATGGACCATCTCCTTTGGGACAAACTTTGGTCCCGCTCTCTCAAAATTTCTCGTTCTGCCTCTCTTACTCAATCTATGTTCTTCCTCTATCATAGACTTTTTCTTACTCCTACCTCTATAGCTCGATTTTCCCACTCTACTGATACAAACTGTTGGACCTGTGGCTCTTCTAATGCTGATCTTCTACACCTTCTCTTCCTTTGCCCCTCGGTTTCTAATTTCTGGGGAAAATTTGGTCCTATATTTCTCGCCTATTTAATATTTGCACTCCCTACTCCATTCCTCTTCTTTTCTCTGGGAGTCTATCCGATTCTTTAGATCTTCCCTCCCATACACATGGTCTCTTTGACCTTATGCTTGCTTTAGCTTTTCAACACATCACTCTCAACTGGAAAACACTTACAAAACTCTCTATCCAGCACTGGTGGAATCGTCTCTGCCATTTTCATCGACTTGATATTGCTTTTGCCTCCTCCTGTAGGCCAATGGTTAATAAAGATCTCTTTTGGTTGCCTCTTACTACTTATTTAGACAATATAGCGTTTACAGATAATTCTCGTTTAAATGCTGAAAATTTTAAACCTCCTTGAATGTTTATCTTCTCTGTTCCCTGCTTT